>OY804576.1:160127597-160727597 GCA_963680875.1 Bathymodiolus brooksi
AATACACAAACAGACAATATAATGGCCAAGAAACAAAAAGACAAAAAGATAAACAACGGTCGACACAATAATACACAGACAAACAGACAATATAATGGCCAAGAAACAAAAAGACAAAAAGAAAAACAACGGTCGACACAATAATACACAGACAAACAGACAATATAATGACCAAGAAACAAAAAGACAAAAAGATAAACAACGGTCGACACAATAATACACAGACAAACAGACAATATAATGGCCAAGAAACAAAAAGACAAAAAGAAAAACAACGGTCGACACAATAATACACAGACAAACAGACAATATAATGACCAAGAAACAATAAGACAAAAAGATAAACAACGGTCGACACAATAATACACAAACAGACAATATAATGGCCAAGAAACAAAAAGACAAATAGATAAACAACGGTCGACACAATAATACACAGACAAACAGACAATATAATGGCCAAGAAACAAAAAGACAAAAAGATAAACAACGGTCGACACAATAATACACAGAAAAACAGACAATATAATGGCCAAGAAACAAAAGGATAAAAAGATAAACAACGGTCGACACAATAATACACAAACAGACAATATAATGGCCAAGAAACAAAAAGACAAAAAGATAAACAACGTCGACACAATAATACACAGACAAACAGACAATATAATGGCCAAGAAACAAAAAGACAAAAAGATAAACAACGGTCGACACAATAATACACAGACAAACAGACAATATAATGGCCAAGAAACAAAAAGACAAAAAGATAAACAACGGTCGACACAATAATATACAGACAAACAGACAATATAATGGCCAAGAAACAAAAAGACAAAAAGATAAACAACGGTCGACACAATAATACACAGACAAACAGACAATATAATGGCCAAGAAACAAAAAGACAAAAAGATAAACAACGGTCGACACAATAATACACAGACAAACAGACAATATAATGGCCAAGAAACAAAAAGACAAAAAGAAAAACAACGGTCGACACAATAATACACAGACAAACAGACAATATAATGACCAAGAAACAAAAAGACAAAAAGATAAACAACGGTCGACACAATAATACACAGACAAACAGACAATATAATGGCCAAGAAACAAAAAGACAAAAAGAAAAACAACGGTCGACACAATAATACACAGACAAACAGACAATATAATGACCAAGAAACAATAAGACAAAAAGATAAACAACGGTCGACACAATAATACACAAACAGACAATATAATGGCCAAGAAACAAAAAGACAAAAAGATAAACAACGGTCGACACAATAATACACAGACAAACAGACAATATAATGGCCAAGAAACAAAAAGACAAAATGATAAACAACGGTCGACACAATAATACACAGAAAAACAGACAATATAATGGCCAAGAAACAAAAGGATAAAAAGATAAACAACGGTCGACACAATAATACACAAACAGACAATATAATGGCCAAGAAACAAAAAGACAAAAAGATAAACAACGGTCGACACAATAATACACAGACAAACAGACAATATAATGGCCAAGAAACAAAAGGTCAAAAAGATAAACAACGGTAGACACAATAATACACAGACAAACAGACAATATAATGGCCAAGAAACAAAAAGATAAAAAGATAAACAACGGTCGACACAATAATACACAGACAAACAGACAATATAATGGCCAAGAAACAAAAGGTCAAAAAGATAAACAACGGTCGACACAATAATATACAGACAAACAGACAATATAATGGCCAAGAAACACAAAGATGAAAAGATAAACAACGGTCGACACAATAATACACAGACAAACAGACAATATAATGGCCAATAAACACAAAGACAAAAAGATAAACAACGGTCGACACAATAATACACAGAAAAATAGACAATATAATGGCCAAGAAACAAAAAGACAAAAAGATAAACAACGGTCGACACAATAATACACAGACAAAAAGACAATATAATGGCCAAGAAACAAAAAGATAAAAAGATAAACAACGGTCGACACAATAATACACAAACAGACAATATAATAGCCAAGAAACAAAAAGATAAAAAGATAAACAACGTCGACACAATAATACACAGACAAACAGACAATATAATGGCCAAGAAACAAAAAGATAAAAAGATAAACAACGGTCGACACAATAATACACAAACAGACAATATAATGGCCAAGAAACAAAAAGACAAAAAGATAAACAACGGTCGACACAATAATACACAGACAAACAGACAATATAATGGCCAAGAAACAAAAGGTCAAAAAGATAAACAACGGTCGACACAATAATACACAGACAAACAGACAATATAATGGCCAAGAAACAAAAAGACAAAAAGATAAACAACGGTCGACACAATAATACACAAACAGACAATATAATGGCCAAGAAACAAAAAGACAAAAAGATAAACAACGTCGACACAATAATACACAAACAGACAATATAATGGCCAGGAAAAAAAAAGATAAAAAGATAAACAACGGTCGACACAATAATACACAAACAGACAATATAATGGCCAAGAAACAAAAAGACAAAAAGATAAACAACGTCGACACAATAATACACAGACAAACAGACAATGTAATGGCCAAGAAACAAAAAGACAAAAAGATAAACAACGTCGACACAATAATACACAAACAGACAATATAATGGCCAAGAAAAAAAAAGATAAAAAGATAAACAACGGTCGACACAATAATACACAGACAAACAGACAATATAATGGCCAAGAAACAAAAAGACAAAAAGATAAACAACGTCGACACAATAATACACAGACAAACAGACAATATAATGGCCAAGAAACACAAACACAAAAAAAAAACAACGGTCGACACATTAATACACAGACAAACAGACAATATAATGGCCAAGAAAAAAAAAGATAAAAAGATAAACAACGGTCGACACAATAATACACAGACAAACAGACAATATAATGGCCAAGAAACAAAAAGAAAAAAAGATAAACAACGTCGACACAATAATACACAGACAAACAGACAATATAATGGCCAAGAAACAAAAAGATAAAAAGATAAACAACGGTCGACACAATAATACACAGACAAACAGACAATATAATGGCCAAGAAACACAAACACAAAAAAAAAACAACGGTCGACACATTAATACACAGACAAACAGACAATATAATGGCCAAGAAAAAAAAAGATAAAAAGATAAACAACGGTCGACACAATAATACACAGACAAACAGACAATATAATGGCCAAGAAACAAAAAGACAAAAAGATAAACAACGTCGACACAATAATACACAGACAAACAGACAATATAATGGCCAGGCAACAAAAAGATAAAAAGATAAACAACGGTCGACACAATAATACACAAACAGACAATATAATGGCCAAGAAACAAAAAGACAAAAAGATAAACAACGGTCGACACAATAATACACAGACAAACAGACAATATAATGGCCAAGAAACAAAAAGATAAAAAGATAAACAACGGTCGACACAATAATACACAGACAAACAGACAATATAATGGCCAAGAAACAAAAAGATAAAAAGAAAAACAACGGTCGAAACAATAATACACAAACAGACAATATAATGGCCAAGAAACAAAAAGATAAAAAGATAAACAACGGTCGACACAATAATACACAGACAAACAGACAATATAATGGCCAAGAAACAAAAAGACAAAAAGATAAACAACGGTCGACACAATAATACACAAACAGACAATATAATGGCCAAGAAACAAAAAGACAAAAAGATAAACACCGGTCGACACAATAATACACAGACAAACAGACAATATAATGGCCAAGAAACAAAAAGACAAAAAGATAAACAACGGTCGACACAATAATACACAAACAGACAATATAATGGCCAAGAAACAAAAAGACAAAAAGATAAACAACGGTCGACACAAAAATACACAGACAAACACACAATATAATGACCAAGAAACACAAACACAAAAAAAAAACAACGGTCGACACAATAATACACAGACAAACAGACAATATAATGGCCAAGAAAAAAAAAGATAAAAAGATAAACAACGGTCGACACAATAATACACAGACAAACAGACAATATAATGGCCAAGAAACAAAAAGACAAAAAGATAAACAACGTCGACACAATAATACACAGACAAACAGACAATATAATGGCCAAGAAAAAAAAAGATAAAAAGATAAACAACGGTCGACACAATAATACACAAACAGACAATATAATGGCCAAGAAACAAAAAGACAAAAAGATAAACAACGGTCGACACAATAATACACAGACAAACAGACAATATAATGGCCAAGAAACAAAAAGACAAAAAGATAAACAACGGTCGACACAATAATACACAGACAAACAGACAATATAATGGCCAAGAAACAAAAAGACAAAAAGATAAACAACGGTCGACACAATAATACACAGACAAACAGACAATATAATGGCCAAGAAACAAAAAGACAAAAAGATAAACAACGGTCGACACAATAATACACAGACAAACAGACAATATAATGGCCAAGAAACAAAAAGATAAAAAGATAAACAACGGTCGACACAATAATACACAAACAGACAATATAATAGCCAAGAAACAAAAAGATAAAAAGATAAACAACGTCGACACAATAATACACAGACAAACAGACAATATAATGGCCAAGAAACAAAAAGATAAAAAGATAAACAACGGTCGACACAATAATACACAAACAGACAATATAATGGCCAAGAAACAAAAAGACAAAAAGATAAACAACGTCGACACAATAATACACAAACAGACAATATAATGGCCAGGAAAAAAAAAGATAAAAAGATAAACAACGGTCGACACAATAATACACAAACAGACAATATAATGGCCAAGAAACAAAAAGACAAAAAGATAAACAACGTCGACACAATAATACACAGACAAACAGACAATGTAATGGCCAAGAAACAAAAAGACAAAAAGATAAACAACGTCGACACAATAATACACAAACAGACAATATAATGGCCAAGAAAAAAAAAGATAAAAAGATAAACAACGGTCGACACAATAATACACAGACAAACAGACAATATAATGGCCAAGAAACAAAAAGACAAAAAGATAAACAACGTCGACACAATAATACACAGACAAACAGACAATATAATGGCCAAGAAACACAAACACAAAAAAAAAACAACGGTCGACACATTAATACACAGACAAACAGACAATATAATGGCCAAGAAAAAAAAAGATAAAAAGATAAACAACGGTCGACACAATAATACACAGACAAACAGACAATATAATGGCCAAGAAACAAAAAGAAAAAAAGATAAACAACGTCGACACAATAATACACAGACAAACAGACAATATAATGGCCAAGAAACAAAAAGATAAAAAGATAAACAACGGTCGACACAATAATACACAGACAAACAGACAATATAATGGCCAAGAAACACAAACACAAAAAAAAAACAACGGTCGACACATTAATACACAGACAAACAGACAATATAATGGCCAAGAAAAAAAAAGATAAAAAGATAAACAACGGTCGACACAATAATACACAGACAAACAGACAATATAATGGCCAAGAAACAAAAAGACAAAAAGATAAACAACGTCGACACAATAATACACAGACAAACAGACAATATAATGGCCAGGCAACAAAAAGATAAAAAGATAAACAACGGTCGACACAATAATACACAAACAGACAATATAATGGCCAAGAAACAAAAAGACAAAAAGATAAACAACGGTCGACACAATAATACACAGACAAACAGACAATATAATGGCCAAGAAACAAAAAGATAAAAAGATAAACAACGGTCGACACAATAATACACAGACAAACAGACAATATAATGGCCAAGAAACAAAAAGATAAAAAGAAAAACAACGGTCGAAACAATAATACACAAACAGACAATATAATGGCCAAGAAACAAAAAGATAAAAAGATAAACAACGGTCGACACAATAATACACAGACAAACAGACAATATAATGGCCAAGAAACAAAAAGACAAAAAGATAAACAACGGTCGACACAATAATACACAAACAGACAATATAATGGCCAAGAAACAAAAAGACAAAAAGATAAACACCGGTCGACACAATAATACACAGACAAACAGACAATATAATGGCCAAGAAACAAAAAGACAAAAAGATAAACAACGGTCGACACAATAATACACAAACAGACAATATAATGGCCAAGAAACAAAAAGACAAAAAGATAAACAACGGTCGACACAAAAATACACAGACAAACACACAATATAATGACCAAGAAACACAAACACAAAAAAAAAACAACGGTCGACACAATAATACACAGACAAACAGACAATATAATGGCCAAGAAAAAAAAAGATAAAAAGATAAACAACGGTCGACACAATAATACACAAACAGACAATATAATGGCCAAGAAACAAAAAGACAAAAAGATAAACAACGGTCGACACAATAATACACAGACAAACAGACAATATAATGGCCAAGAAACAAAAAGACAAAAAGATAAACAACGGTCGACACAATAATACACAGACAAACAGACAATATAATGGCCAAGAAACAAAAAGACAAAAAGATAAACAACGGTCGACACAATAATACACAGACAAACAGACAATATAATGGCCAAGAAACAAAAAGACAAAAAGATAAACAACGGTCGACACAATAATACACAGACAAACAGACAATATAATGGCCAGGAAACACAAAGACAAAAAGAAAAACAACGGTCGACACAATAATACACAGACAAACAGACAATATAATGGCCAAGAAACAAAAAGATAAAAAGAAAAACAACGGTCGAAACAATAATACACAAACAGACAATATAATGGCCAAGAAACAAAAAGATAAAAAGATAAACAACGGTTCACACAATAATACACAGACAAACAGACAATATAATGGCCAAGAAACAAAAAGACAAAAAGATAAACAACGGTCGACACAATAATACACAAACAGACAATATAATGGCCAAGAAACAAAAAGACAAAAAGATAAACAACGGTCGACACAATAATACACAGACAAACAGACAATATAATGGCCAAGAAACAAAAAGACAAAAAGATAAACAACGGTCGACACAATAATACACAAACAGACAATATAATGGCCAAGAAACAAAAAGACAAAAAGATAAACAACGGTCGACACAATAATACACAGACAAACACACAATATAATGACCAAGACACACAAACACAAAAAAAAAAAACAACGGTCGACACAATAATACACAGACAAACAGACAATATAATGGCCGAGAAACAAAAGGACAAAAAGATAAACAACGGTCGACACAATAATACACAGACAAACAGACAATATAATGGCCAAGAAACAAAAAGACAAAAAGATAAACAACGGTCGACACAATAATACACAGACAAACAGACAATATAATGGCCAAGAAACAAAAAGACAAAAAGATAAACAACGGTCGACACAATAATACACAGACAAACAGACAAAAAATGGCCTAGAAACACAATGACAAAAAGATAAACAACGGTCGACACAATAATACACAGACAAACAGACAATATAATGGTCAAGAAACAAAAGGTCAAAATGATAAACAACGGTCGACACAATAAGACACAGAAAAACAGAGAATATAATGGCCAAGAAACACAAAGACAAAAAGATAAACAACGGTCGACACAATAATACACAGACAAACAGACAAACAGACAATATAATGGCCAAGAAACAAAAAGACAAAAAGATAAACAACGGTCGACACAATAATACACAGACAAACAGACAATATAATGGCCAAGAAACAAAAAGACAAAAAGATAAACAACGGTCGACACAATAATACACAGACAAACAGACAATATAATGGCCAAGAAACAAAAAGACAAAAAGATAAACAACGGTCGACACAATAATACACAGACAAACAGACAATATAATGGCCAAGAAACAAAAAGATAAAAAGATAAACAACGGTCGACACAATAATACACAAACAGACAATATAATAGCCAAGAAACAAAAAGATAAAAAGATAAACAACGTCGACACAATAATACACAGACAAACAGACAATATAATGGCCAAGAAACAAAAAGATAAAAAGATAAACAACGGTCGACACAATAATACACAAACAGACAATATAATGGCCAAGAAACAAAAAGACAAAAAGATAAACAACGTCGACACAATAATACACAAACAGACAATATAATGGCCAGGAAAAAAAAAGATAAAAAGATAAACAACGGTCGACACAATAATACACAAACAGACAATATAATGGCCAAGAAACAAAAAGACAAAAAGATAAACAACGTCGACACAATAATACACAGACAAACAGACAATGTAATGGCCAAGAAACAAAAAGACAAAAAGATAAACAACGTCGACACAATAATACACAAACAGACAATATAATGGCCAAGAAAAAAAAAGATAAAAAGATAAACAACGGTCGACACAATAATACACAGACAAACAGACAATATAATGGCCAAGAAACAAAAAGACAAAAAGATAAACAACGTCGACACAATAATACACAGACAAACAGACAATATAATGGCCAAGAAACACAAACACAAAAAAAAAACAACGGTCGACACATTAATACACAGACAAACAGACAATATAATGGCCAAGAAAAAAAAAGATAAAAAGATAAACAACGGTCGACACAATAATACACAGACAAACAAACAATATAATGGCCAAGAAACAAAAAGAAAAAAAGATAAACAACGTCGACACAATAATACACAGACAAACAGACAATATAATGGCCAAGAAACAAAAAGATAAAAAGATAAACAACGGTCGACACAATAATACACAGACAAACAGACAATATAATGGCCAAGAAACACAAACACAAAAAAAAAACAACGGTCGACACATTAATACACAGACAAACAGACAATATAATGGCCAAGAAAAAAAAAGATAAAAAGATAAACAACGGTCGACACAATAATACACAGACAAACAGACAATATAATGGCCAAGAAACAAAAAGACAAAAAGATAAACAACGTCGACACAATAATACACAGACAAACAGACAATATAATGGCCAGGCAACAAAAAGATAAAAAGATAAACAACGGTCGACACAATAATACACAAACAGACAATATAATGGCCAAGAAACAAAAAGACAAAAAGATAAACAACGGTCGACACAATAATACACAGACAAACAGACAATATAATGGCCAAGAAACAAAAAGATAAAAAGATAAACAACGGTCGACACAATAATACACAGACAAACAGACAATATAATGGCCAAGAAACAAAAAGATAAAAAGAAAAACAACGGTCGAAACAATAATACACAAACAGACAATATAATGGCCAAGAAACAAAAAGATAAAAAGATAAACAACGGTCGACACAATAATACACAGACAAACAGACAATATAATGGCCAAGAAACAAAAAGACAAAAAGATAAACAACGGTCGACACAATAATACACAAACAGACAATATAATGGCCAAGAAACAAAAAGACAAAAAGATAAACACCGGTCGACACAATAATACACAGACAAACAGACAATATAATGGCCAAGAAACAAAAAGACAAAAAGATAAACAACGGTCGACACAATAATACACAAACAGACAATATAATGGCCAAGAAACAAAAAGACAAAAAGATAAACAACGGTCGACACAAAAATACACAGACAAACACACAATATAATGACCAAGAAACACAAACACAAAAAAAAAACAACGGTCGACACAATAATACACAGACAAACAGACAATATAATGGCCAAGAAAAAAAAAGATAAAAAGATAAACAACGGTCGACACAATAATACACAAACAGACAATATAATGGCCAAGAAACAAAAAGACAAAAAGATAAACAACGGTCGACACAATAATACACAGACAAACAGACAATATAATGGCCAAGAAACAAAAAGACAAAAAGATAAACAACGGTCGACACAATAATACACAGACAAACAGACAATATAATGGCCAAGAAACAAAAAGACAAAAAGATAAACAACGGTCGACACAATAATACACAGACAAACAGACAATATAATGGCCAAGAAACAAAAAGACAAAAAGATAAACAACGGTCGACACAATAATACACAGACAAACAGACAATATAATGGCCAGGAAACACAAAGACAAAAAGAAAAACAACGGTCGACACAATAATACACAGACAAACAGACAATATAATGGCCAAGAAACAAAAAGATAAAAAGAAAAACAACGGTCGAAACAATAATACACAAACAGACAATATAATGGCCAAGAAACAAAAAGATAAAAAGATAAACAACGGTTCACACAATAATACACAGACAAACAGACAATATAATGGCCAAGAAACAAAAAGACAAAAAGATAAACAACGGTCGACACAATAATACACAAACAGACAATATAATGGCCAAGAAACAAAAAGACAAAAAGATAAACAACGGTCGACACAATAATACACAGACAAACAGACAATATAATGGCCAAGAAACAAAAAGACAAAAAGATAAACAACGGTCGACACAATAATACACAAACAGACAATATAATGGCCAAGAAACAAAAAGACAAAAAGATAAACAACGGTCGACACAATAATACACAGACAAACACACAATATAATGACCAAGACACACAAACACAAAAAAAAAAAACAACGGTCGACACAATAATACACAGACAAACAGACAATATAATGGCCGAGAAACAAAAGGACAAAAAGATAAACAACGGTCGACACAATAATACACAGACAAACAGACAATATAATGGCCAAGAAACAAAAAGACAAAAAGATAAACAACGGTCGACACAATAATACACAGACAAACAGACAATATAATGGCCAAGAAACAAAAAGACAAAAAGATAAACAACGGTCGACACAATAATACACAGACAAACAGACAAAAAATGGCCTAGAAACACAATGACAAAAAGATAAACAACGGTCGACACAATAATACACAGACAAACAGACAATATAATGGTCAAGAAACAAAAGGTCAAAATGATAAACAACGGTCGACACAATAAGACACAGAAAAACAGAGAATATAATGGCCAAGAAACACAAAGACAAAAAGATAAACAACGGTCGACACAATAATACACAGACAAACAGACAAACAGACAATATAATGACCAAGAAACAAAAACAGAAAAAGATAAACAACGGTCGACACAATAATACACAGACAAACAGACAATATAATGACCAAGAAACAAAAGGACAAATAGAAAACGGTCGGAAACATAATATACAGAAAAACAAGCAAAAGAATTGCGAAAAAGAGAAAAAGGACAAACAGTGGTGGACAAGATATTACACAGAATAACAGACAATACAATTGCCAAAAAGAAATGGACACAAAGACAAACAATGGTTGGTGACTGCACAGAAAAACCAGACATTACAATAGTAAAGAAAAGAAAAACAAACATCGGCAACATGATATACATGGAAAAAACACACAAAACATTGACCAAATAGAAAAAGACATAAATACGAACAATGGTCGGCAACCTTATTCACAGAAAAACAGATAATATAATTATGAAAAAAGACAAACAATGGTTGGCAACCTAATACACAGAAAAACAGACAATACAATTATAAAAAAGACAAACAATGATTGGCAACCTAATACACAGAACAACAGACAATAAAATTATGAAAAAAGACAAACAATGGTTGGCAACCTAATACACAGAAAAACAGAAAATACAATTATAAAAAAAGACAAACAATGGTTGGCAACATCATACACAGAAAAACAGACAATACAATTATAAAAAAGACAAACAATGGTTGGCAACCTAATACACAAAAAAACAGACAATACAATTATAAAAAAAGACAAACAATGGTTGGCAACATCATACACAGAAAAACAGAAAATACAATTATAAAAAAGACAAACAATGGTTGGCAACCTAATACACAGAAAAACAGACAATACAATTATAAAAAAAGACAAACAATGGTTGGCAACATCATACACAGAAAAACAGAAAATACAATTATAAAAAAAGACAAACAATGGTTGGCAACATCCTACACAGAAAAACAGACAATACAATTATAAAAAAGACAAGCAACGGTCGGCAACCTAATACACAGAAAAACAGAAAATTCAATTATAAAAAAAGACAAACAATGGTTGGCAACCTAATACACAGAAAAACAGACAATACAATTATAAAAATGACAAAAAATGATTGGCAACCTAATACACAGAAAAACAGACAATACAGTTATAAAAAAAGACAAACAATGGTTGGCAACATCATGCACAGAAAAACAGAAAATACAATTATGAATAAAGACAAACAATGGTCGGCAACCTAATACACAGAAAAACAGACAATACAATTATAAAAAAGACAAACAATGGTTGGCAACCTAATACATAGAAAAACAGACAATACAATTATAAAAAAGACAAACAATGGTTGGGAACATCATGCACAGAAAAACAGACAATACAATTATAAAAAAAGACAAACAATGGTTGGCAACATCATACACAGAAAAACAGACAATACAATTATAAAAAAGACAAACAATGGTCGGCAACATCATACACAGAAAAACAGACAATACAATTATAAAAAAGACAAGCAATGGTTGGCAACAGCATACACAGAAAAACAGACAATACAATTATAAAAAAGACGAACAATGGTTGGCAACCTAATACACAGAAAAACAGACAATACAATTATAAAAAATACAAACAATGGTTGGCAACATCATACACAGAAAAACAGACAATACAATTATAAAAAAAAGACAAACAATGGTTGGCAACATCATATACAGAAAAACAGACAATACAATTATAAAAAAGACAAACAATGGTCGGCAACATCATACACAGAAAAACAGACAATACAATTATAAAAAAGACAAGCAATGGTTGGCAACAGCATACACAGAAAAACAGACAATGCAATTATAAAAAAAAGACAAACAATGGTTGGCAACCTAATACACAGAAAAAAACAGACAATACAATTATAAAAAAAGACAAACAATGGTTGGCAACCTAATACACAGAAAAACAGACAATACAATTATAAAAAAAAGCCAAACAATGGTCGGCAATATCATATACACAGAAAAACAGACGATACAATTATAAAAAAGACAAGCAATGGTTGGCAACAGCATACACAGAAAAACAGACAATGCAATTATAAAAAAAGACAAACAAAGGTTGGCAACCTAATACACAGAAAAAAACAGACAATACAATTATAAAAAAGACAAACAATGGTCGGCAATATCATACACAGAAAAACAGACAATACAATTATAAAAAAGACAAACAATGGTTGGCAACCTAATACACAGAAAAGCAGACAATACAATTATAAAAAAAGACAAACAATGGTTGGCAACATCATACACAGAAAAACAGAAAATACAATTATAAAAAAGACAAACAATGGTTGGCAACCTAATACACAGAAAAACAGACAATACAATTATAAAAAAAGACAAACAATGGTTGGCAACATCATACACAGAAAAACAGAAAATACAATTATAAAAAAAGACAAACAATGGTTGGCAACATCATACACAGAAAAACAGACAATACAATTATAAAAAAGACAAGCAATGGTCGGCAACCTAATACACAGAAAAACAGAAAATTCAATTATAAAAAAAGACAAACAATGGTTGGCAACCTAATACACAGAAAAACAGACAATACAATTATAAAAAAGACAAAAAATGGTTGGCAACCTAATACACAGAAAAACAGACAATACAGTTATAAAAAAAGACAAACAATGGTTGGCAACATCATGCACAGAAAAACAGAAAATACAATTATGAATAAAGACAAACAATGGTCGGCATCCTAATACACAGAAAAACAGACAATACAATTATAAAAAAGACAAACAATGGTTGGCAACCTAATACATAGAAAAACAGACAATACAATTATAAAAAAGACAAACAATGGTTGGGAACATCATGCACAGAAAAACAGACAATACAATTATAAAAAAGACAAACAATGGTCGGCAACATCATACACAGAAAAACAGACAATACAATTATAAAAAAGACAAGCAATGGTTGGCAACAGCATACACAGAAAAACAGACAATACAATTATAAAAAAGACGAACAATGGTTGGCAACCTAATACACAGAAAAACAGACAATACAATTATAAAAAATACAAACAATGGTTGGCAACATCATACACAGAAAAACAGACAATACAATTATAAAAAAAAGACAAACAATGGTTGGCAACATCATATACAGAAAAACAGACAATACAATTATAAAAAAGACAAACAATGGTCGGCAACATCATACACAGAAAATCAGACAATACAATTATAAAAAAGACAAGCAATGGTTGGCAACAGCATACACAGAAAAACAGACAATGCAATTATAAAAAAAAGACAAACAATGGTTGGCAACCTAATACACAGAATAAAACAGACAATACAATTATAAAAAAAGACAAACAATGGTTGGCAACCTAATACACAGAAAAACAGACAATACATTTATAAAAAAAAGACAAACAATGGTCGGCAATATCATATACAGAAAAACAGACGATACAATTATAAAAAAGACAAGCAATGGTTGGCAACAGCATACACAGAAAAACAGACAATGCAATTATAAAAAAAAGACAAACAAAGGTTGGCAACCTAATACACAGAAAAAAACAGACAATACAATTATAAAAAAAGACAAACAATGGTTGGCAACCTAATACACAGAAAAACAGACAATACAATTATAAAAAAAAGACAAACAATGGTTGGCAACATCATACACAGAAAAACAGACAATACAATTATAAAAAAGACAAACAATGGTCGGCAACATCATACACAGAAAAACAGACAATACAATTATAAAAAAGACAAGCAATGGTTGGCAACAGCATACACAGAAAAACAGACAATACAATTATAAAAAAGACGAACAATGGTTGGCAACCTAATACACAGAAAAACAGACAATACAATTATAAAAAATACAAACAATGGTTGGCAACATCATACACAGAAAAACAGACAATACAATTATAAAAAAAGACAAACAATGGTTGGCAACATCATATACAGAAAAACAGACAATACAATTATAAAAAAGACAAACAATGGTCGGCAACATCATACACAGAAAAACAGACAATACAATTATAAAAAAGACAAGCAATGGTTGGCAACAGCATACACAGAAAAACAGACAATGCAATTATAAAAAAAAGACAAACAATGGTTGGCAACCTAATACACAGAAAAAACCAGACAATACAATTATAAAAAAAGACAAACAATGGTTGGCAACCTAATACACAGAAAAACAGACAATACAATTATAAAAAAAAGCCAAACAATGGTCGGCAATATCATATACACAGAAAAACAGACGATACAATTATAAAAAAGACAAGCAATGGTTGGCAACAGCATACACAGAAAAACAGACAATGCAATTATAAAAAAAAGACAAACAAAGGTTGGCAACCTAATACACAGAAAAAAACAGACAATACAATTATAAAAAAGACAAACAATGGTCGGCAATATCATACACAGAAAAACAGAAAATACAATTATAAAAAAGACAAACAATGGTTGGCAACCTAATACACCGAAAAACAGACAATACAATTATAAAAAAAGACAAACAATGGTTGGCAACATCATACACAGAAAAACAGAAAATACAATTATAAAAAAAGACAAACAATGGTTGGCAACATCATACACAGAAAAAGAGACAATACAATTATAAAAAAGACAAAAAATGGTTGGCAACCTAATACACAGAAAAACAGACAATACAGTTATAAAAAAAGACAAACAATGGTTGGCAACCTAATACAGAGAAAAACAGACAATACAATTATAAAAAAGACAAAAAATGGTTGGCAACCTAATACACAGAAAAACAGACAATACAGTTATAAAAAAAGACAAACAATGGTTGGCAACATCATGCACAGAAAAACAGAAAATACAATTATGAATAAAGACAAACAATGGTCGGCATCCTAATACACAGAAAAACAGACAATACAATTATAAAAAAGACAAACAATGGTTGGCAACCTAATACATAGAAAAACAGACAATACAATTATAAAAAAGACAAACAATGGTTGGGAACATCATGCACAGAAAAACAGACAATACAATTATAAAAAAGACAAACAATGGTTGGCAACAGCATACACAGAAAAACAGACAATACAATTATAAAAAAGACGAACAATGGTTGGCAACCTAATACACAGAAAAACAGACAATACAATTATAAAAAATACAAACAATGGTTGGCAACATCATACACAGAAAATCAGACAATACAATTATAAAAAAGACAAGCAATGGTTGGCAACAGCATACACAGAAAAACAGACAATGCAATTATAAAAAAAAGACAAACAATGGTTGGCAACCTAATACACAGAATAAAACAGACAATACAATTATAAAAAAAGACAAACAATGGTTGGCAACCTAATACACAGAAAAACAGACAATACATTTATAAAAAAAAGACAAACAATGGTCGGCAATATCATATACAGAAAAACAGACGATACAATTATAAAAAAGACAAGCAATGGTTGGCAACAGCATACACAGAAAAACAGACAATGCAATTATAAAAAAAAGACAAACAAAGGTTGGCAACCTAATACACAGAAAAAAACAGACAATACAATTATAAAAAAAGACAAACAATGGTTGGCAACCTAATACACAGAAAAACAGACAATACAATTATAAAAAAAAGACAAACAATGGTTGGCAACATCATACACAGAAAAACAGACAATACAATTATAAAAAAGACAAACAATGGTCGGCAACATCATACACAGAAAAACAGACAATACAATTATAAAAAAGACAAGCAATGGTTGGCAACAGCATACACAGAAAAACAGACAATACAATTATAAAAAAGACGAACAATGGTTGGCAACCTAATACACAGAAAAACAGACAATACAATTATAAAAAATACAAACAATGGTTGGCAACATCATACACAGAACAACAGACAATAAAATTATGAAAAAAGACAAACAATGGTTGGCAACCTAATACACAGAAAAACAGAAAATACAATTATAAAAAAAGACAAACAATGGTTGGCAACATCATACACAGAAAAACAGACAATACAATTATAAAAAAGACAAACAATGGTTGGCAACCTAATACACAAAAAAACAGACAATACAATTATAAAAAAAGACAAACAATGGTTGGCAACATCATACACAGAAAAACAGAAAATACAATTATAAAAAAGACAAACAATGGTTGGCAACCTAATACACAGAAAAACAGACAATACAATTATAAAAAAAGACAAACAATGGTTGGCAACATCATACACAGAAAAACAGAAAATACAATTATAAAAAAAGACAAACAATGGTTGGCAACATCCTACACAGAAAAACAGACAATACAATTATAAAAAAGACAAGCAACGGTCGGCAACCTAATACACAGAAAAACAGAAAATTCAATTATAAAAAAAGACAAACAATGGTTGGCAACCTAATACACAGAAAAACAGACAATACAATTATAAAAATGACAAAAAATGATTGGCAACCTAATACACAGAAAAACAGACAATACAGTTATAAAAAAAGACAAACAATGGTTGGCAACATCATGCACAGAAAAACAGAAAATACAATTATGAATAAAGACAAACAATGGTCGGCAACCTAATACACAGAAAAACAGACAATACAATTATAAAAAAGACAAACAATGGTTGGCAACCTAATACATAGAAAAACAGACAATACAATTATAAAAAAGACAAACAATGGTTGGGAACATCATGCACAGAAAAACAGACAATACAATTATAAAAAAAGACAAACAATGGTTGGCAACATCATACACAGAAAAACAGACAATACAATTATAAAAAAGACAAACAATGGTCGGCAACATCATACACAGAAAAACAGACAATACAATTATAAAAAAGACAAGCAATGGTTGGCAACAGCATACACAGAAAAACAGACAATACAATTATAAAAAATACAAACAATGGTTGGCAACATCATACACAGAAAAACAGACAATACAATTATAAAAAAGACAAGCAATGGTTGGCAACAGCATACACAGAAAAACAGACAATACAATTATAAAAAATACAAACAATGGTTGGCAACATCATACACAGAAAAACAGACAATACAATTATAAAAAAGACAAGCAATGGTTGGCAACAGCATACACAGAAAAACAGACAATACAATTATAAAAAATACAAACAATGGTTGGCAACATCATACACAGAAAAACAGACAATACAATTATAAAAAAAAGACAAACAATGGTTGGCAACCTAATACACAGAAAAAAACAGACAATACAATTATAAAAAAAGACAAACAATGGTTGGCAACCTAATACACAGAAAAACAGACAATACAATTATAAAAAAAAGCCAAACAATGGTCGGCAATATCATATACACAGAAAAACAGACGATACAATTATAAAAAAGACAAGCAATGGTTGGCAACAGCATACACAGAAAAACAGACAATGCAATTATAAAAAAAGACAAACAAAGGTTGGCAACCTAATACACAGAAAAAAACAGACAATACAATTATAAAAAAGACAAACAATGGTCGGCAATATCATACACAGAAAAACAGACAATACAATTATAAAAAAGACAAACAATGGTTGGCAACCTAATACACAGAAAAGCAGACAATACAATTATAAAAAAAGACAAACAATGGTTGGCAACATCATACACAGAAAAACAGAAAATACAATTATAAAAAAGACAAACAATGGTTGGCAACCTAATACACAGAAAAACAGACAATACAATTATAAAAAAAGACAAACAATGGTTGGCAACATCATACACAGAAAAACAGAAAATACAATTATAAAAAAAGACAAACAATGGTTGGCAACATCATACACAGAAAAACAGACAATACAATTATAAAAAAGACAAGCAATGGTCGGCAACCTAATACACAGAAAAACAGAAAATTCAATTATAAAAAAAGACAAACAATGGTTGGCAACCTAATACACAGAAAAACAGACAATACAATTATAAAAAAGACAAAAAATGGTTGGCAACCTAATACACAGAAAAACAGACAATACAATTATAAAAAAGACAAACAATGGTTGGCAACCTAATACATAGAAAAACAGACAATACAATTATAAAAAAGACAAACAATGGTTGGGAACATCATGCACAGAAAAACAGACAATACAATTATAAAAAAGACAAACAATGGTCGGCAACATCATACACAGAAAAACAGACAATACAATTATAAAAAAGACAAGCAATGGTTGGCAACAGCATACACAGAAAAACAGACAATACAATTATAAAAAAGACGAACAATGGTTGGCAACCTAATACACAGAAAAACAGACAATACAATTATAAAAAATACAAACAATGGTTGGCAACATCATACACAGAAAAACAGACAATACAATTATAAAAAAAAGACAAACAATGGTTGGCAACATCATATACAGAAAAACAGACAATACAATTATAAAAAAGACAAACAATGGTCGGCAACATCATACACAGAAAATCAGACAATACAATTATAAAAAAGACAAGCAATGGTTGGCAACAGCATACACAGAAAAACAGACAATGCAATTATAAAAAAAAGACAAACAATGGTTGGCAACCTAATACACAGAATAAAACAGACAATACAATTATAAAAAAAGACAAACAATGGTTGGCAACCTAATACACAGAAAAACAGACAATACATTTATAAAAAAAAGACAAACAATGGTCGGCAATATCATATACAGAAAAACAGACGATACAATTATAAAAAAGACAAGCAATGGTTGGCAACAGCATACACAGAAAAACAGACAATGCAATTATAAAAAAAAGACAAACAAAGGTTGGCAACCTAATACACAGAAAAAAACAGACAATACAATTATAAAAAAAGACAAACAATGGTTGGCAACCTAATACACAGAAAAACAGACAATACAATTATAAAAAAAAGACAAACAATGGTTGGCAACATCATACACAGAAAAACAGACAATACAATTATAAAAAAGACAAACAATGGTCGGCAACATCATACACAGAAAAACAGACAATACAATTATAAAAAAGACAAGCAATGGTTGGCAACAGCATACACAGAAAAACAGACAATACAATTATAAAAAAGACGAACAATGGTTGGCAACCTAATACACAGAAAAACAGACAATACAATTATAAAAAATACAAACAATGGTTGGCAACATCATACACAGAAAAACAGACAATACAATTATAAAAAAAGACAAACAATGGTTGGCAACATCATATACAGAAAAACAGACAATACAATTATAAAAAAGACAAACAATGGTCGGCAACATCATACACAGAAAAACAGACAATACAATTATAAAAAAGACAAGCAATGGTTGGCAACAGCATACACAGAAAAACAGACAATGCAATTATAAAAAAAAGACAAACAATGGTTGGCAACCTAATACACAGAAAAAACCAGACAATACAATTATAAAAAAAGACAAACAATGGTTGGCAACCTAATACACAGAAAAACAGACAATACAATTATAAAAAAAAGCCAAACAATGGTCGGCAATATCATATACACAGAAAAACAGACGATACAATTATAAAAAAGACAAGCAATGGTTGGCAACAGCATACACAGAAAAACAGACAATGCAATTATAAAAAAAAGACAAACAAAGGTTGGCAACCTAATACACAGAAAAAAACAGACAATACAATTATAAAAAAGACAAACAATGGTCGGCAATATCATACACAGAAAAACAGAAAATACAATTATAAAAAAGACAAACAATGGTTGGCAACCTAATACACCGAAAAACAGACAATACAATTATAAAAAAAGACAAACAATGGTTGGCAACATCATACACAGAAAAACAGAAAATACAATTATAAAAAAAGACAAACAATGGTTGGCAACATCATACACAGAAAAAGAGACAATACAATTATAAAAAAGACAAAAAATGGTTGGCAACCTAATACACAGAAAAACAGACAATACAGTTATAAAAAAAGACAAACAATGGTTGGCAACCTAATACAGAGAAAAACAGACAATACAATTATAAAAAAGACAAAAAATGGTTGGCAACCTAATACACAGAAAAACAGACAATACAGTTATAAAAAAAGACAAACAATGGTTGGCAACATCATGCACAGAAAAACAGAAAATACAATTATGAATAAAGACAAACAATGGTCGGCATCCTAATACACAGAAAAACAGACAATACAATTATAAAAAAGACGAACAATGGTTGGCAACCTAATACACAGAAAAACAGACAATACAATTATAAAAAATACAAACAATGGTTGGCAACATCATACACAGAAAAACAGACAATACAATTATAAAAAAAAGACAAACAATGGTTGGCAACATCATATACAGAAAAACAGACAATACAATTATAAAAAAGACAAACAATGGTCGGCAACATCATACACAGAAAAACAGACAATACAATTATAAAAAAGACAAGCAATGGTTGGCAACAGCATACACAGAAAAACAGACAATGCAATTATAAAAAAAAGACAAACAATGGTTGGCAACCTAATACACAGAAAAAACCAGACAATACAATTATAAAAAAAGACAAACAATGGTTGGCAACCTAATACACAGAAAAACAGACAATACAATTATAAAAAAAAGCCAAACAATGGTCGGCAATATCATATACACAGAAAAACAGACGATACAATTATAAAAAAGACAAGCAATGGTTGGCAACAGCATACACAGAAAAACAGACAATGCAATTATAAAAAAAAGACAAACAAAGGTTGGCAACCTAATACACAGAAAAAAACAGACAATACAATTATAAAAAAGACAAACAATGGTCGGCAATATCATACACAGAAAAACAGAAAATACAATTATAAAAAAGACAAACAATGGTTGGCAACCTAATACACCGAAAAACAGACAATACAATTATAAAAAAAGACAAACAATGGTTGGCAACATCATACACAGAAAAACAGAAAATACAATTATAAAAAAAGACAAACAATGGTTGGCAACATCATACACAGAAAAAGAGACAATACAATTATAAAAAAGACAAAAAATGGTTGGCAACCTAATACACAGAAAAACAGACAATACAGTTATAAAAAAAGACAAACAATGGTTGGCAACCTAATACAGAGAAAAACAGACAATACAATTATAAAAAAGACAAAAAATGGTTGGCAACCTAATACACAGAAAAACAGACAATACAGTTATAAAAAAAGACAAACAATGGTTGGCAACATCATGCACAGAAAAACAGAAAATACAATTATGAATAAAGACAAACAATGGTCGGCATCCTAATACACAGAAAAACAGACAATACAATTATAAAAAAGACAAACAATGGTTGGCAACCTAATACATAGAAAAACAGACAATACAATTATAAAAAAGACAAACAATGGTTGGGAACATCATGCACAGAAAAACAGACAATACAATTATAAAAAAGACAAACAATGGTTGGCAACAGCATACACAGAAAAACAGACAATACAATTATAAAAAAGACGAACAATGGTTGGCAACCTAATACACAGAAAAACAGACAATACAATTATAAAAAATACAAACAATGGTTGGCAACATCATACACAGAAAATCAGACAATACAATTATAAAAAAGACAAGCAATGGTTGGCAACAGCATACACAGAAAAACAGACAATGCAATTATAAAAAAAAGACAAACAATGGTTGGCAACCTAATACACAGAATAAAACAGACAATACAATTATAAAAAAAGACAAACAATGGTTGGCAACCTAATACACAGAAAAACAGACAATACATTTATAAAAAAAAGACAAACAATGGTCGGCAATATCATATACAGAAAAACAGACGATACAATTATAAAAAAGACAAGCAATGGTTGGCAACAGCATACACAGAAAAACAGACAATGCAATTATAAAAAAAAGACAAACAAAGGTTGGCAACCTAATACACAGAAAAAAACAGACAATACAATTATAAAAAAAGACAAACAATGGTTGGCAACCTAATACACAGAAAAACAGACAATACAATTATAAAAAAAAGACAAACAATGGTTGGCAACATCATACACAGAAAAACAGACAATACAATTATAAAAAAGACAAACAATGGTCGGCAACATCATACACAGAAAAACAGACAATACAATTATAAAAAAGACAAGCAATGGTTGGCAACAGCATACACAGAAAAACAGACAATACAATTATAAAAAAGACGAACAATGGTTGGCAACCTAATACACAGAAAAACAGACAATACAATTATAAAAAATACAAACAATGGTTGGCAACATCATACACAGAAAAACAGACAATACAATTATAAAAAAAAGACAAACAATGGTTGGCAACATCATATACAGAAAAACAGACAATACAATTATAAAAAAGACAAACAATGGTCGGCAACATCATACACAGAAAAACAGACAATACAATTATAAAAAAGACAAGCAATGGTTGGCAACAGCATACACAGAAAAACAGACAATGCAATTATAAAAAAAAGACAAACAATGGTTGGCAACCTAATACACAGAAAAAACCAGACAATACAATTATAAAAAAAGACAAACAATGGTTGGCAACCTAATACACAGAAAAACAGACAATACAATTATAAAAAAAAGCCAAACAATGGTCGGCAATATCATATACACAGAAAAACAGACGATACAATTATAAAAAAGACAAGCAATGGTTGGCAACAGCATACACAGAAAAACAGACAATGCAATTATAAAAAAAAGACAAACAAAGGTTGGCAACCTAATACACAGAAAAAAACAGACAATACAATTATAAAAAAGACAAACAATGGTCGGCAATATCATACACAGAAAAACAGAAAATACAATTATAAAAAAGACAAACAATGGTTGGCAACCTAATACACCGAAAAACAGACAATACAATTATAAAAAAAGACAAACAATGGTTGGCAACATCATACACAGAAAAACAGAAAATACAATTATAAAAAAAGACAAACAATGGTTGGCAACATCATACACAGAAAAAGAGACAATACAATTATAAAAAAGACAAAAAATGGTTGGCAACCTAATACACAGAAAAACAGACAATACAGTTATAAAAAAAGACAAACAATGGTTGGCAACCTAATACAGAGAAAAACAGACAATACAATTATAAAAAAGACAAAAAATGGTTGGCAACCTAATACACAGAAAAACAGACAATACAGTTATAAAAAAAGACAAACAATGGTTGGCAACATCATGCACAGAAAAACAGAAAATACAATTATGAATAAAGACAAACAATGGTCGGCATCCTAATACACAGAAAAACAGACAATACAATTATAAAAAAGACAAACAATGGTTGGCAACCTAATACATAGAAAAACAGACAATACAATTATAAAAAAGACAAACAATGGTTGGGAACATCATGCACAGAAAAACAGACAATACAATTATAAAAAAGACAAACAATGGTTGGCAACAGCATACACAGAAAAACAGACAATACAATTATAAAAAAGACGAACAATGGTTGGCAACCTAATACACAGAAAAACAGACAATACAATTATAAAAAATACAAACAATGGTTGGCAACATCATACACAGAAAAACAGACAATACAATTATAAAAAAAAGACAAACAATGGTTGGCAACATCATATACAGAAAAACAGACAATACAATTATAAAAAAGACAAACAATGGTCGGCAACATCATACACAGAAAATCAGACAATACAATTATAAAAAAGACAAGCAATGGTTGGCAACAGCATACACAGAAAAACAGACAATGCAATTATAAAAAAAAGACAAACAATGGTTGGCAACCTAATACACAGAATAAAACAGACAATACAATTATAAAAAAAGACAAACAATGGTTGGCAACCTAATACACAGAAAAACAGACAATACATTTATAAAAAAAAGACAAACAATGGTCGGCAATATCATATACAGAAAAACAGACGATACAATTATAAAAAAGACAAGCAATGGTTGGCAACAGCATACACAGAAAAACAGACAATGCAATTATAAAAAAAAGACAAACAAAGGTTGGCAACCTAATACACAGAAAAAAACAGACAATACAATTATAAAAAAAGACAAACAATGGTTGGCAACCTAATACACAGAAAAACAGACAATACAATTATAAAAAAAAGACAAACAATGGTCGGCAATATCATATACAGAAAAACAGACAATACAATTATAAAAAAAGACAAACAATGATTGGCAACCTAATACACAGAAAAACAGACAATACAATTATGAAAAAAGACAAACAATGGTTCGAAACAATATACACAGAAAAACAGACAATACAATTATAAAAAAAGACAAACAATGGTTGGCAATCTATTACACAAAAAAACAGACAATACAATTATAAAAAAAGACAAACAATGGTCGGCAACATCATACACAGAAAAACAGACAATACAATTATAAAAAAAGACAAACAATGGTTGGCAACCTAATACACAGACAAACAGACAATACAATTATAAAAAAAGACAAACAATGGTCGGCAATATCATACACAGAAAAACAGGCAATACAATTATAAAAAAAGACAAACAATGGTTGGTAACCTAATACACAGAAAAACAGACAATACATTTTAAAAAAAGACAAACAATCGTTGGCAAACTGATACATAGAAAAACAGACAATACAATTATAAAAAAGACAAACAATGGTTGGGAACATCATGCACAGAAAAACAGACAATACAATTATAAAAAAGACAAACAATGGTCGGCAACATCATACACCGAAAAACAGACAATACAATTATAAAAAAGACAAGCAATGGTTGGCAACAGCATACACAGAAAAAACAGACAATACAATTATAAAAAAGACAAACAATGGTTGGCAACCTAATGCACAGAAAAACAGACAATACAATTATAAAAAATACAAACAATGGTTGGCAACATCATACACAGAAAAACAGACAATACAATTATAAAAAAAGACAAACATTGGTTGGCAACCTAATACACAGAAAAACAGACAATACAATTATAAAAAAAGACAAACAATGGTTGGCAACATCATACACATAAAAACAGACAATACAATTATAAAAAAAGACAAACAATCGTTGGCAACCTAATACATAGAAAAACAGACAATACAATTATCAAAAAAGACAAACAATGGTCGGCAACCTAATACACAGAAAAAAACAGACAATACAATTATAATAAAAGACAAACAATGGTTGGCAACCTAATACACAGAAAAACAGACAATACAATTAATAAAAAAGACAAACAATGGTCGGCAATATCATACACAGAAAAACAGACAATACAATTATAAAAAAAGACAAACAATGGTTGGCAACATCATACACAGAAAAACAGACAATACAATTATAAAAAAAGACAAACAATGGTTGGCAACATCATACACAGAAACACAGACAATACAATTATAAAAAAAGACAAACATTGGTTGGCAACCTAATACACAGAAAAACAGACAATACAATTATAAAAAAAGACAAACAATGGTTGGCAACATCATACACAGAAAAACAGACAATACAATTATAAAAAAAGACAAACAATGGTTGGCAACCTAATACATAGAAAAACAGACAATACAATTATCAAAAAAGACAAACAATGGTCGGCAACCTAATACACAGAAAAAAACAGACAATACAATTATAATAAAAGACAAACAATGGTTGGCAACCTAATACACAGAAAAACAGACAATACAATTAATAAAAAAGACAAACAATGGTCGGCAATATCATACACAAAAAAACAGACAATACAATTATAAAAAAAGACAAACAATGGTTGGCAACATCATACACAGAAAAACAGACAATACAATTATAAAAAAAGACAAACATTGGTTGGCAACCTAATACACAGAAAAACAGACAATACAATTATAAAAAAAGACAAACAATGGTTGGCAACATCATACACAGAAAAACAGACAATACAATTATCAAAAAAGACAAACAATGGTTGGCAACATCATACACAGAAACACAGACAATACAATTATAAAAAAAGACAAACAATCGTTGGCAACCTAATACATAGAAAAACAGACAATACAATTATCAAAAAAGACAAACAATGGTCGGCATCCTAATACACAGAAAAAAACAGACAATACAATTATAAAAAAAAGACAAACAATGGTTGGCAACCTAATACACAGAAAAACAGACAATACAATTAATAAAAAAGACAAACAATGGTCGGCAATATCATACACAGAAAAACAGACAATACAATTATAAAAAAAGACAAACAATGGTTGGCAACATCATACACAGAAAAACAGACAATACAATTATAAAAAAAGACAAACATTGGTTGGCAACCTAATACACAGAAAAACAGACAATACAATTATAAAAAAAGACAAACAATGGTTGGCAACATCATACACAGAAAAACAGACAATACAATTATAAAAAAAGACAAACAATCGTTGGCAACCTAATACATAGAAAAACAGACAATACAATTATCAAAAAAGACAAACAATGGTTGGCAACATCATACACAGAAAAACAGACAATACAATTATAAAAAAAGACAAACAATCGTTGGCAACCTAATACACAGAAAAACAGACAATATAATCAAAAAAAAAGACAAACAATGGTTGGCAACCTAATACACAGAAAAACAGACAATACAATTATAAAAAAGACAAACAATGGTTGGGAACATCATGCACAGAAAAACAGACAATACAATTATAAAAAAGACAAACAATGGTCGGCAACATCATACACCGAAAAACAGACAATACAATTATAAAAAAGACAAGCAATGGTTGGCAACAGCATACACAGAAAAAACAGACAATACAATTATAAAAAAGACAAACAATGGTTGGCAACCTAATGCACAGAAAAACAGACAATACAATTATAAAAAATACAAACAATGGTTGGCAACATCATACACAGAAAAACAGACAACACAATTATAAAAAAAGTCAAACATTGGTTGGCAACCTAATACACAGAAAAACAGACAATACAATTGTAAAAAAAGACAAACAATGGTTGGCAACTTCATACACAGAAAAACAGACAATACAATTATCAAAAAAGACAAACAATGGTCGGCATCCTAATACACAGAAAAAAACAGACAATACAATAATAAAAAAAAGACAAACAATGGTTGGCAACCTAATACACAGAAAAACAGACAATACAATTAATAAAAAAGACAAACAATGGTCGGCAATATCATACACAGAAAAACAGACAATACAATTATAAAAAAAGACAAACAATGGTTGGCAACATCATACACAGAAAAACAGACAATACAATTATAAAAAAAGACAAACATTGGTTGGCAACCTAATACACAGAAAAACAGACAATACAATTATAAAAAAAGACAAACAATGGTTGGCAACATCATACACAGAAAAACAGACAATACAATTATAAAAAAGACAAACAATGGTTGGCAACCTAATACACCGAAAAACAGACAATACAATTATAAAAAAAGACAAACAATGGTTGGCAACATCATACACAGAAAAACAGAAAATACAATTATAAAAAAAGACAAACAATGGTTGGCAACATCATACACAGAAAAAGAGACAATACAATTATAAAAAAGACAAAAAATGGTTGGCAACCTAATACACAGAAAAACAGACAATACAGTTATAAAAAAAGACAAACAATGGTTGGCAACCTAATACAGAGAAAAACAGACAATACAATTATAAAAAAGACAAAAAATGGTTGGCAACCTAATACACAGAAAAACAGACAATACAGTTATAAAAAAAGACAAACAATGGTTGGCAACATCATGCACAGAAAAACAGAAAATACAATTATGAATAAAGACAAACAATGGTCGGCATCCTAATACACAGAAAAACAGACAATACAATTATAAAAAAGACAAACAATGGTTGTCAACCTAATACATAGAAAAACAGACAATACAATTATAAAAAAGACAAACAATGGTTGGGAACATCATGCACAGAAAAACAGACAATACAATTATAAAAAAGACAAACAATGGTTGGCAACAGCATACACAGAAAAACAGACAATACAATTATAAAAAAGACGAACAATGGTTGGCAACCTAATACACAGAAAAACAGACAATACAATTATAAAAAATACAAACAATGGTTGGCAACATCATACACAGAAAAACAGACAATACAATTATAAAAAAAAGACAAACAATGGTTGGCAACATCATATACAGAAAAACAGACAATACAATTATAAAAAAGACAAACAATGGTCGGCAACATCATACACAGAAAATCAGACAATACAATTATAAAAAAGACAAGCAATGGTTGGCAACAGCATACACAGAAAAACAGACAATGCAATTATAAAAAAAAGACAAACAATGGTTGGCAACCTAATACACAGAATAAAACAGACAATACAATTATAAAAAAAGACAAACAATGGTTGGCAACCTAATACACAGAAAAACAGACAATACATTTATAAAAAAAAGACAAACAATGGTCGGCAATATCATATACAGAAAAACAGACGATACAATTATAAAAAAGACAAGCAATGGTTGGCAACAGCATACACAGAAAAACAGACAATGCAATTATAAAAAAAAGACAAACAAAGGTTGGCAACCTAATACACAGAAAAAAACAGACAATACAATTATAAAAAAAGACAAACAATGGTTGGCAACCTAATACACAGAAAAACAGACAATACAATTATAAAAAAAAGACAAACAATGGTCGGCAATATCATATACAGAAAAACAGACAATACAATTATAAAAAAAGACAAACAATGATTGGCAACCTAATACACAGAAAAACAGACAATACAATTATGAAAAAAGACAAACAATGGTTCGAAACAATATACACAGAAAAACAGACAATACAATTATAAAAAAAGACAAACAATGGTTGGCAATCTATTACACAAAAAAACAGACAATACAATTATAAAAAAAGACAAACAATGGTCGGCAACATCATACACAGAAAAACAGACAATACAATTATAAAAAAAGACAAACAATGGTTGGCAACCTAATACACAGACAAACAGACAATACAATTATAAAAAAAGACAAACAATGGACGGCAATATCATACACAGAAAAACAGGCAATACAATTATAAAAAAAGACAAACAATGGTTGGTAACCTAATACACAGAAAAACAGACAATACATTTTAAAAAAAGACAAACAATCGTTGGCAAACTGATACATAGAAAAACAGACAATACAATTATAAAAAAGACAAACAATGGTTGGGAACATCATGCACAGAAAAACAGACAATACAATTATAAAAAAGACAAACAATGGTCGGCAACATCATACACCGAAAAACAGACAATACAATTATAAAAAAGACAAGCAATGGTTGGCAACAGCATACACAGAAAAAACAGACAATACAATTATAAAAAAGACAAACAATGGTTGGCAACCTAATGCACAGAAAAACAGACAATACAATTATAAAAAATACAAACAATGGTTGGCAACATCATACACAGAAAAACAGACAATACAATTATAAAAAAAGACAAACATTGGTTGGCAACCTAATACACAGAAAAACAGACAATACAATTATAAAAAAAGACAAACAATGGTTGGCAACATCATACACATAAAAACAGACAATACAATTATAAAAAAAGACAAACAATCGTTGGCAACCTAATACATAGAAAAACAGACAATACAATTATCAAAAAAGACAAACAATGGTCGGCAACCTAATACACAGAAAAAAACAGACAATACAATTATAATAAAAGACAAACAATGGTTGGCAACCTAATACACAGAAAAACAGACAATACAATTAATAAAAAAGACAAACAATGGTCGGCAATATCATACACAGAAAAACAGACAATACAATTATAAAAAAAGACAAACAATGGTTGGCAACATCATACACAGAAAAACAGACAATACAATTATAAAAAAAGACAAACAATGGTTGGCAACATCATACACAGAAACACAGACAATACAATTATAAAAAAAGACAAACATTGGTTGGCAACCTAATACACAGAAAAACAGACAATACAATTATAAAAAAAGACAAACAATGGTTGGCAACATCATACACAGAAAAACAGACAATACAATTATAAAAAAAGACAAACAATGGTTGGCAACCTAATACATAGAAAAACAGACAATACAATTATCAAAAAAGACAAACAATGGTCGGCAACCTAATACACAGAAAAAAACAGACAATACAATTATAATAAAAGACAAACAATGGTTGGCAACCTAATACACAGAAAAACAGACAATACAATTAATAAAAAAGACAAACAATGGTCGGCAATATCATACACAAAAAAACAGACAATACAATTATAAAAAAAGACAAACAATGGTTGGCAACATCATACACAGAAAAACAGACAATACAATTATAAAAAAAGACAAACATTGGTTGGCAACCTAATACACAGAAAAACAGACAATACAATTATAAAAAAAGACAAACAATGGTTGGCAACATCATACACAGAAAAACAGACAATACAATTATCAAAAAAGACAAACAATGGTTGGCAACATCATACACAGAAACACAGACAATACAATTATAAAAAAAGACAAACAATCGTTGGCAACCTAATACATAGAAAAACAGACAATACAATTATCAAAAAAGACAAACAATGGTCGGCATCCTAATACACAGAAAAAAACAGACAATACAATTATAAAAAAAAGACAAACAATGGTTGGCAACCTAATACACAGAAAAACAGACAATACAATTAATAAAAAAGACAAACAATGGTCGGCAATATCATACACAGAAAAACAGACAATACAATTATAAAAAAAGACAAACAATGGTTGGCAACATCATACACAGAAAAACAGACAATACAATTATAAAAAAAGACAAACATTGGTTGGCAACCTAATACACAGAAAAACAGACAATACAATTATAAAAAAAGACAAACAATGGTTGGCAACATCATACACAGAAAAACAGACAATACAATTATAAAAAAAGACAAACAATCGTTGGCAACCTAATACATAGAAAAACAGACAATACAATTATCAAAAAAGACAAACAATGGTTGGCAACATCATACACAGAAAAACAGACAATACAATTATAAAAAAAGACAAACAATCGTTGGCAACCTAATACACAGAAAAACAGACAATATAATCAAAAAAAAAGACAAACAATGGTTGGCAACCTAATACACAGAAAAACAGACAATACAATTATAAAAAAGACAAACAATGGTTGGGAACATCATGCACAGAAAAACAGACAATACAATTATAAAAAAGACAAACAATGGTCGGCAACATCATACACCGAAAAACAGACAATACAATTATAAAAAAGACAAGCAATGGTTGGCAACAGCATACACAGAAAAAACAGACAATACAATTATAAAAAAGACAAACAATGGTTGGCAACCTAATGCACAGAAAAACAGACAATACAATTATAAAAAATACAAACAATGGTTGGCAACATCATACACAGAAAAACAGACAACACAATTATAAAAAAAGTCAAACATTGGTTGGCAACCTAATACACAGAAAAACAGACAATACAATTGTAAAAAAAGACAAACAATGGTTGGCAACATCATACACAGAAAAACAGACAATACAATTATCAAAAAAGACAAACAATGGTCGGCATCCTAATACACAGAAAAAAACAGACAATACAATAATAAAAAAAAGACAAACAATGGTTGGCAACCTAATACACAGAAAAACAGACAATACAATTAATAAAAAAGACAAACAATGGTCGGCAATATCATACACAGAAAAACAGACAATACAATTATAAAAAAAGACAAACAATGGTTGGCAACATCATACACAGAAAAACAGACAATACAATTATAAAAAAAGACAAACATTGGTTGGCAACCTAATACACAGAAAAACAGACAATACAATTATAAAAAAAGACAAACAATGGTTGGCAACATCATACACAGAAAAACAGACAATACAATTATAAAAAAAGACAAACAATCGTTGGCAACCTAATACATAGAAAAACAGACAATACAATTATCAAAAAAGACAAACAATGGTTGGCAACATCATACACAGAAAAACAGACAATACAATTATAAAAAAAGACAAACAATCGTTGGCAACCTAATACATAGAAAAACAGACAATACAATTATCAAAAAAGACAAACAATGGTCGGCAACCTAATACACAGAAAAACAGACAATACAATTATAAAAAAAGACAAACAATGGTTGGCAACATCATACACAGAAAAACAGACAATACAATTATAAAAAAAGACAAACAATCGTTGGCAACCTAATACATAGAAAAACAGACAATACAATTATCAAAAAAGACAAACAATGGTCGGCAACCTAATACACAGAAAAACAGACAATACAATTATAAAAAAAGACAAACAATGGTTGGCAACCTAATACACAGAAAAACAGACAATACAATTATAAATAAAGACAAACATGGTCGGCAACCTAATACACAGAAAAACAGACAATATAATTATAAAAAAAGACAAACAATGGTTGGCACCCTAATACACAGAAAAACAGACAATACAATTATAAAAAAGACAAACAATGGTTGGGAACATCATGCACAGAAAAACAGACAATACAATTATAAAAAAGACAAGCAATGGTTGGCAACAGCATACACAGAAAAAACAGACAATACAATTATAAAAAAGACAAACAATGGTTGGCAACCTAATGCACAGAAAAACAGACAATACAATTATAAAAAATACAAACAATGGTTGGCAACATCATACACAGAAAAACAGACAATACAATTATAAAAAAAGTCAAACATTGGTTGGCAACCTAATACACAGAAAAACAGACAATACAATTATAAAAAAAGACAAACAATCGTTGGCAACCTAATACATAGAAAAACAGACAATACAATTATCAAAAAAGACAAACAATGGTCGGCAACCTAATACACAGAAAAAATCAGACAATACAATTATAATAAAAGACAAACAATGGTTGGCAACCTAATACACAGAAAAACAGACAATACAATTAATAAAAAAGACAAACAATGGTCGGCAATATCATACACAGAAAAACAGACAATACAATTATAAAAAAAGACAAACAATGGTTGGCAACATCATACACAGAAAAACAGACAATACAATTATAAAAAAAGACAAACATTGGTTGGCAACCTAATACACAGAAAAACAGACAATACAATTATAAAAAAAGACAAACAATGGTTGGCAACATCATACACAGAAAAACAGACAATACAATTATAAAAAAAGACAAACAATGGTTGGCAACATCATACACAGAAACACAGACAATACAATTATAAAAAAAGACAAACAATCGTTGGCAACCTAATACATAGAAAAACAGACAATACAATTATCAAAAAAGACAAACAATGGTCGGCATCCTAATACACAGAAAAAAACAGACAATACAATTATAAAAAAAAGACAAACAATGGTTGGCAACCTAATACACAGAAAAACAGACAATACAATTAATAAAAAAGACAAACAATGGTCGGCAATATCATACACAGAAAAACAGACAATACAATTATAAAAAAAGACAAACAATGGTTGGCAACATCATACACAGAAAAACAGACAATACAATTATAAAAAAAGACAAACATTGGTTGGCAACCTAATACACAGAAAAACAGACAATACAATTATAAAAAAAGACAAACAATGGTTGGCAACATCATACACAGAAAAACAGACAATATAATTATAAAAAAAGACAAACAATCGTTGGCAACCTAATACATAGAAAAACAGACAATACAATTATCAAAAAAGACAAACAATGGTCGGCAACCTAATACACAGAAAAACAGACAATACAATTATAAAAAAAGACAAACAATGGTTGGCAACCTAATACACAGAAAAACAGACAATACAATTATAAAAAAAGACAAACAATGGTCGGCAACATCATACACAGAAAAACATACAATACAATTATAAAAAAAGACAAACAATGGTTGGCAACCTAATACACAGAAAAACAGACAATGGAATTATCAAAAGAGACAAGCAATGGTTGGCAACATCATACACAGAACAACAGACAATACAATTATAAAAAAAGACAAACAATTGTTGGCAACCTAATACACAGAAAAACAGACAATACAATTATAAAAAAAACAAACAATGGTTGGCAACATCATACACAGAAAAACAGACAATACAATTATAAAAAAAGACAAGCAATGGTTGGCAACATCATACACAGAAAAACAGACAATACAATTATAAAAAAAGACAAGCAATGGTTGGCAACATCATACACAGAAAAACAGACAATACAATTATAAAAAAAGACAAGCAATGGTTGGCAACATCATACACAGAAAAACAGACAATACAATTATAAAAAAAGACAAGCAATGGTTGGCAACATCATACACAGAAAAACAGACAATACAATTATAAAAAAAGACAAGCAATGGTTGGCAACATCATACACAGAAAAACAGACAATACAATTATAAAAAAGACAAGCAATGGTTGGCAACATCATACACAGAAAAACAGACAATACAATTATAAAAAAAAGACAAGCAATGGTTGGCAACATCATACACAGAAAAACAGACAATACAATTATAAAAAAAGACAAGCAATGGTTGGCAACATCATACACAGAAAAACAGACAATACAATTATAAAAAAAGACAAGCAATGGTTGGCAACATCATGCACAGAAAAACAGACAATACAATTATAAAAAAAGACAAGCAATGGTTGGCAACATCATACACAGAAAAACAGACAATACAATTATAAAAAAAGACAAGCAATGGTTGGCAACATCATACACAGAAAAACAGACAATACAATTATAAAAAAAGACAAGCAATGGTTGGTAACATCATACACAGATAACCTCCGTGACCAAAAAGACAAGGACAAAAACACATACAATGGTGACAATATAATAGACAGGAAAACAGATAATACAATACTAAACTAATCAACTCCAATTTCTGAGAAGTCTACATCGAAACATTACTATTAGTATATACACCGAAGACCTCAAGTGATGCTCAAATCTAGTTGTTTATTTTGAAGACCTCAAGTGATGCTCAAATCTAGTTGTTTATTCTGAAGACCTCAAGTGATGCTCAATACTAGTTGTTTATTTTGAAGACCACAAGTGATGTTCAAATCTAGTTGTTTATTTTGAAGACCTCAAGTGATGCTCAAATCTAGTTGTTTATTTTGAAGACCACACGTGATTCTCAAATCTAGTTGTTTATTTTGAAGACCACAAGTGATGCTCAAATCTAGTTGTTTATTTTGAAGACCTCAAGTGATGCTCAAATCTAGTTGTTTATTTTGAAGACCACACGTGATTCTCAAATCTAGTTGTTTATTTTGAAGACCACAAGTGATGCTCAAATCTAGTTGTTTATTTTGAAGACCTCAAGTGATGCTCAAATCTAGTTGTTTATTTTGAAGACCACACGTGATTCTCAAATCTAGTTGTTTATTTTGAAGACCACAAGTGATGCTCAAATCTAGTTGTTTATTTTGAAGACCTCAAGTGATGCTCAAATCTAGTTGTTTATTTTGAAGACCACACGTGATTCTCAAATCTACTTGTTTACTTTGAACAGTAGCAACTTAAGATAACTAAGTACCCTCTCTGTAAATGTGACAGTAATGTCGTGGTATATAGTAGTCTAAGCTCAAATTATTTTATTGACTTTATTGGAAGATAATTTTTAGAACTAAAGGAACGAATCTGAAGAAATGAAGAGAATATCAACTAATAACCCCGAACTCTTTCAAACTGACTTACAAACTGATGGAAACAACAGCTCACTCAATAGTGCTTGGTATCAGCTATAGTTGAACAGATGTGAAATGATTCAACTTTCATAGTAACGGATGATACAATGCACAGACAGGTGTGGGGAGTCAGCATGGACCCCCCTCCTATTACAATAATTGTAAGTTACAAGGATTTAGTAGTAATACATAAAATCACAAAACACAAAGCCATTAGTTAAACAAATCTGATGAAATTTCCTTATATTCTGCAACCATCTTTTATTTAATAGGTTTTGTCAGTAAATCACGTTAGCCAAGTGGAGTTATAATTCAATTTAATTACATTGCCTGTTCGTTTTGTCTTAGGTTCAGACATTAATTAGTACTGTCATATGTATCAATCAGACACATTAGGTGAGTAATCTAATTCTATTAAGATCTCCAGCACCGAAATATTATCTATTAAGTTGGCAAAAATTGTCATTAATATTTTATGAGTTCCTACAATTTTCAACAAATGCACCCACATCACTTTTACTTTCACTAAGTTTACACGCGAATCAATGTCTTTTCTTGTTGATTCTCACACCCAACATGAAGACAGTTGAGTTAGAATTGATGAAGAGAAACGATAATGTAGCAGATATTGGACATCGGAAATCTTAATTAAAATAAACTTGTTATAATTCAAAGGTATTAATTTATTGATAGTATGCTAATCTTCACCACATGGCCATGCATTCGTAATGCCGCACTATTTTGCATTGTTCCACTGACAAAAAGTTTTCTTCCAACAAAAATGAGCTATTTTATCAATATGCTTAGAAGTTCTAGATTGCGACGTGCATGGTCTGTAACACATCACTCATGGGGCATTTCAATACTGTAAAAATAAGTATAAATCTCTTGATGGATAAATTCCTTAAAAATACATGAAGAGAAAACAGACATCATCTTAGATATACTTACAATAATTTATAAAAGTAACATGTTCATCAATTTAATTATTATAATAAGAAGATAACATCATACACCTGGTACACAGTAGGGCATATCTTGATTGTGTTCAATGCCCGTAATTCAAAACAATATCTTACAAATAAAACTGTCTTACATATTTATCAATAAAATACAACACGTCATTTTTCAAAATTCTTAATTCAATTTCTTCATCAAGTTATGATATGAAATAACAAACGATCGGACACGTTCTTATTCATCACGTGCAGTGGTTCTGATATTTACTCTAAACATTCTTAATGGTTGATACCAGACATTGATCGAATCAAAGCTACATCTTTAAAATATTATAATGTAATATAGTTAATCTACACCATTGTCACATTCTATAATTACAAATCATGTTTATTTGTCGCAAACAAAATGTACACACATGTATTTATTTAGATTTGGGTAAGGAAATCCCCTATTTTCGTCACAAAGCACATAATTAATTATTTAAATTGGAAAAGAGAGAACGTTTGCTTTTGTCTGAAAACATAGATATTTCTACTCTAAGTCGCTTGGTGTTTATTATCCAACATTCGCAATGATAGATATGTCTTTTTCTAAAGATATCAACACTTTGTTGAAATGTATTCTGTCAGTTACGTAAAGTTGACGAAAGATTGCATTGTCAATTAGATTGTGGTTCTAAGTTGAATATTGTTTCTCTATAAAGAGCTACGATGGCCATGTATACTATCTAATATGTCAATAATGGGTGAAGCCATCGACTGTCCTTAATAGAACTAATAGTATATATAATGACAACTTGTGTGTCATGAAGATTAAATATATTGTGTAAAATGTTCAAACTTGAATCGTACTTTATAATAACACTTTTCACTCTGTTATATCTGAGTGTTGACATATTACTCCTATGTAGAAAGCACTTGCATGGCCGCTTCTATAATAACACTGTTCACGCTGTTATATCTGAGTGTTGACATATTACTCCTATGTAGAGAGCACTTGCATGGCCGCTTCTATAATAACACTGTTCGTGCTGTTATATCTGAGTGTTGGCATAGTACTCCTATGTAGAAAGCACGTGCATGGCCGCTTCTATAATAACGCTGTTCGTGCTGTTATATCTGAGTGTTGGCATATTACTCCTATGTAGAGAGCACTTGCATGGCCGCTTCTATAATAACACTGTTCACGCTGTTATATCTGAGTGTTGACATATTACTCCTATGTAGAAAGCACGTGCATGGCCGCTTCTATAATAACGCTGTTCACGCTGTTATATCTGAGTGTTGACATATTACTCCTATGTAGAAAGCACTTGCATGGCCGCTTCTATAATAACACTGTTCGTGCTGTTTATATCTGAGTGTTGACATATTACTCCTATGTAGAGAGCACTTGCATGGCCGCTTCTATAATAACACTGTTCACTCTTTTATATCTGAGTGTTGGCATACTACTCCTATGTAGAAAGCACTTGCATGGCCGCTTCTATAATAACACTGTTCGTGCTGTTTATATCTGAGTGTTGACATATTACTCCTATGTAGAAAGCACTTGCATGGCCGCTTCTATAATAACACTGTTCACTCTGTTATATCTGAGTGTTGACATATTACTCCTATGTAGAAAGCACTTGCATGGCCGCTTCTATAATAACACTGTTCACGCTGTTATATCTGAGTGTTGGCATATTACTCCTATGTAGAAAGCACTTGCATGGCCGCTTCTATAATAACACTGTTCACGCTGTTTTATCTGAGTGTTGACATATTACTCCTATGTGGAGAGCACTTGCATGGCCGCTTCTATAATAACACTGTTCACGCTGTTATGTCTGAGTGTTGGCATATTACTCCTATGTGGAGAGCACTTGCATGGCCGCTTCTATAATAACACTGTTCACGCTGTTATATCTGAGTGTTGGCATATTACTCCTATGTGGAGAGCACTTGCATGGCCGCTTCTATAATAACACTGTTCACGCTGTTATATCTGAGTGTTGACATATTACTCCTATGTGGAAAGCACTTGCATGGCCGCATCTATAATAACTCTGTTCGTGCTGTTATATCTGAGTGTTGACATATTACTCCTATGTAGAAAGCACTTGCATGGTCGCTTCTATAATAACGCTGTTCACGCTGTTATATCTGAGTGTTGGCATATTACTCCTATGTGGAGAGCACTTGCATGGCCGCTTCTATAATAACACTGTTCACGCTGTTATATCTGAGTGTTGACATATTACTCCTATGTAGAAAGCACTTGCATGGCCGCTTCTATATTAACACTGTTCGTGCTGTTATATCTGAGTGTTGGCATAGTACTCCTATGTAGAAAGCACGTGCATGGCCGCTTCTATAATAACGCTGTTCGTGCTGTTATATCTGAGTGTTGGCATATTACTCCTATGTAGAGAGCACGTGCATGGCCGCTTCTATAATAACACTGTTCACGCTGTTATATCTGAGTGTTGACATATTACTCCTATGTAGAAAGCACGTGCATGGCCGCTTCTATAATAACGCTGTTCATGCTGTTATATCTGAGTGTTGACATATTACTCCTATGTAGAAAGCACTTGCATGGCCGCTTCTATAATAACACTGTTCGTGCTGTTTATATCTGAGTGTTGACATATTACTCCTATGTGGAGAGCACTTGCATGGCCGCTTCTATAATAACACTGTTCACTCTTTTATATCTGAGTGTTGGCATACTACTCCTATGTAGAAAGCACTTGCATGGCCGTTTCTATAATAACACTGTTCGTGCTGTTTATATCTGAGTGTTGACATATTACTCCTATGTAGAAAGCACTTGCATGGCCGCTTCTATAATAACACTGTTCACTCTGTTATATCTGAGTGTTGACATATTACTCCTATGTGGAAAGCACTTGCATGGCCGCTTCTATAATAACACTGTTCACTCTGTTATATCTGAGTGTTGACATATTACTCCTATGTAGAAAGCACTTGCATGGCCGCATCTATAATAACACTGTTCGCGCTGTTATATCTGAGTGTTGACATATTACTCCTATGTAGAAAGCACTTGCATGGCCGCTTCTATAATAACACTGTTCACGCTGTTATATCTGTGTGTTGACATATTACTCCTATGTAGAGAGCACTTGCATGGCCGCTTCTATAATAACACTGTTCACGCTGTTATATCTGAGTGTTGACATATTACTCCTATGTAGAAAGCACTTGTATGGCCGCTTCTATAATAACACTGTTCGTGCTGTTATATCTGAGTGTTGGCATAGTACTCCTATGTAGAAAGCACGTGCATGGCCGCTTCTATAATAACGCTGTTCGTGCTGTTATATCTGAGTGTTGGCATATTACTCCTATGTAGAGAGCACTTGCATGGCCGCTTCTATAATAACACTGTTCACGCTGTTATATCTGAGTGTTGACATATTACTCCTATGTAGAAAGCACGTGCATGGCCGCTTCTATAATAACGCTGTTCACGCTGTTATATCTGAGTGTTGACATATTACTCCTATGTAGAAAGCACTTGCATGGCCGCTTCTATAATAACACTGTTCGTGCTGTTTATATCTGAGTGTTGACATATTACTCCTATGTGGAGAGCACTTGCATGGCCGCTTCTATAATAACACTGTTCACTCTTTTATATCTGAGTGTTGGCATACTACTCCTATGTAGAAAGCACTTGCATGGCCGCTTCTATAATAACACTGTTCGTGCTGTTTATATCTGAGTGTTGACATATTACACCTATGTAGAAAGCACTTGCATGGCCGCTTCTATAATAACACTGTTCACTCTGTTATATCTGAGTGTTGACATATTACTCCTATGTAGAAAGCACTTGCATGGCCGCTTCTATAATAACACTGTTCACGCTGTTATATCTGAGTGTTGGCATATTACTCCTATGTAGAAAGCACTTGCATGGCCGCTTCTATAATAACACTGTTCACGCTGTTTTATCTGAGTGTTGACATATTACTCCTATGTGGAGAGCACTTGCATGGCCGCTTCTATAATAACACTGTTCACGCTGTTATGTCTGAGTGTTGGCATATTACTCCTATGTGGAGAGCACTTGCATGGCCGCTTCTATAATAACACTGTTCACGCTGTTATATCTGAGTGTTGGCATATTACTCCTATGTGGAGAGCACTTGCATGGCCGCTTCTATAATAACACTGTTCACGCTGTTATATCTGAGTGTTGACATATTACTCCTATGTAGAAAGCACTTGCATGGCCGCTTCTATAATAACACTGTTCGTGCTGTTATATCTGAGTGTTGGCATAGTACTCCTATGTAGAAAGCACGTGCATGGCCGCTTCTATAATAACGCTGTTCGTGCTGTTATATCTGAGTGTTGGCATATTACTCCTATGTAGAGAGCACGTGCATGGCCGCTTCTATAATAACACTGTTCACGCTGTTATATCTGAGTGTTGACATATTACTCCTATGTAGAAAGCACGTGCATGGCCGCTTCTATAATAACGCTGTCCATGCTGTTATATCTGAGTGTTGACATATTACTCCTATGTAGAAAGCACTTGCATGGCCGCTTCTATAATAACACTGTTCGTGCTGTTTATATCTGAGTGTTGACATATTACTCCTATGTGGAGAGCACTTGCATGGCCGCTTCTATAATAACACTGTTCACTCTTTTATATCTGAGTGTTGGCATACTACTCCTATGTAGAAAGGACTTGCATGGCCGCTTCTATAATAACACTGTTCGTGCTGTTTATATCTGAGTGTTGACATATTACTCCTATGTAGAAAGCACTTGCATGGCCGCTTCTATAATAACACTGTTCACTCTGTTATATCTGAGTGTTGACATATTACTCCTATGTAGAAAGCACTTGCATGGCCGCTTCTATAATAACACTGTTCACGCTGTTATATCTGAGTGTTGACATATTACTCCTATGTAGAAAGCACTTGCATGGCCGCATCTATAATAACACTGTTCGCGCTGTTATATCTGAGTGTTGACATATTACTCCTATGTAGAAAGCACGTGCATGGCCGCTTCTATAATAACACTGTTCACGCTGTTATATCTGAGTGTTGACATATTACTCCTATGTAGAGAGCACTTGCATGGCCGCTTCTATAATAACACTGTTCACGCTGTTATATCTGAGTGTTGACATATTACTCCTATGTAGAAAGCACTTGTATGGCCGCTTCTATAATAACTCTGTTCGTGCTGTTATATCTGAGTGTTGGCATAGTACTCCTATGTAGAAAGCACGTGCATGGCCGCTTCTATAATAACGCTGTTCGTGCTGTTATATCTGAGTGTTGGCATATTACTCCTATGTAGAGAGCACTTGCATGGCCGCTTCTATAATAACACTGTTCACGCTGTTATATCTGAGTGTTGACATATTACTCCTATGTAGAAAGCACGTGCATGGCCGCTTCTATAATAACGCTGTTCACGCTGTTATATCTGAGTGTTGACATATTACTCCTATGTAGAAAGCACGTGCATGGCCGCTTCTATAATAACACTGTTCGTGCTGTTTATATCTGAGTGTTGACATATTACTCCTATGTGGAGAGCACTTGCATGGCCGCTTCTATAATAACACTGTTCACTCTTTTATATCTGAGTGTTGGCATACTACTCCTATGTAGAAAGCACTTGCATGGCAGCTTCTATAATAACACTGTTCGTGCTGTTTATATCTGAGTGTTGACATATTACTCCTATGTAGAAAGCACTTGCATGGCCGCTTCTATAATAACACTGTTCACTCTGTTATATCTGAGTGTTGACATATTACTCCTATGTAGAAAGCACTTGCATGGCCGCTTCTATAATAACACTGTTCACGCTGTTATATCTGACTGTTGGCATATTACTCCTATGTAGAAAGCACTTGCATGGCCGCTTCTATAATAACACTGTTCACGCTGTTTTATCTGAGTGTTGACATATTACTCCTATGTGGAGAGCACTTGCATGGCCGCTTCTATAATAACACTGTTCACGCTGTTATGTCTGAGTGTTGGCATATTACTCCAATGTGGAGAGCACTTGCATGGCCGCTTCTATAATAACACTGTTCACGCTGTTATATCTGAGTGTTGGCATATTACTCCTATGTGGAGAGCACTTGCATGGCCGCTTCTATAATAACACTGTTCACGCTGTTATATCTGAGTGTTGACATATTACTCCTATGTGGAAAGCACTTGCATGGCCGCATGTATAATAACTCTGTTCGTGCTGTTATATCTGAGTGTTGACATATTACTCCTATGTAGAAAGCACTTGCATGGTCGCTTCTATAATAACGCTGTTCACGCTGTTATATCTGAGTGTTGGCATATTACTCCTATGTGGAGAGCACTTGCATGGCCGCTTCTATAATAACACTGTTCACGCTGTTATATCTGAGTGTTGACATATTACTCCTATGTAGAAAGCACTTGCATGGCCGCTTCTATAATAACACTGTTCGTGCTGTTATATCTGAGTGTTGGCATAGTACTCCTATGTAGAAAGCACGTGCATGGCCGCTTCTATAATAACGCTGTTCGTGCTGTTATATCTGAGTGTTGGCATATTACTCCTATGTAGAGAGCACGTGCATGGCCGCTTCTATAATAACACTGTTCGTGCTGTTTATATCTGAGTGTTGACATATTACTCCTATGTGGAGAGCACTTGCATGGCCGCTTCTATAATAACACTGTTCACTCTTTTATATCTGAGTGTTGGCATACTACTCCTATGTAGAAAGCATTTGCATGGCCGCTTCTATAATAACACTGTTCGTGCTGTTTATATCTGAGTGTTGACATATTACTCCTATGTAGAAAGCACTTGCATGGCCGCTTCTATAATAACACTGTTCACTCTGTTATATCTGAGTGTTGACATATTACTCCTATGTGGAAAGCACTTGCATGGCCGCTTCTATAATAACACTGTTCACTCTGTTATATCTGAGTGTTGACATATTACTCCTATGTAGAAAGCACTTGCATGGCCGCATCTATAATAACACTGTTCGCGCTGTTATATCTGAGTGTTGACATATTACTCCTATGTAGAAAGCACTTGCATGGCCGCTTCTATAATAACACTGTTCACGCTGTTATATCTGTGTGTTGACATATTACTCCTATGTAGAGAGCACTTGCATGGCCGCTTCTATAATAACACTGTTCACGCTGTTATATCTGAGTGTTGACATATTACTCCTATGTAGAAAGCACTTGTATGGCCGCTTCTATAATAACACTGTTCGTGCTGTTATATCTGAGTGTTGGCATAGTACTCCTATGTAGAAAGCACGTGCATGGCCGCTTCTATAATAACGCTGTTCGTGCTGTTATATCTGAGTGTTGGCATATTACTCCTATGTAGAGAGCACTTGCATGGCCGCTTCTATAATAACACTGTTCACGCTGTTATATCTGAGTGTTGACATATTACTCCTATGTAGAAAGCACGTGCATGGCCGCTTCTATAATAACGCTGTTCACGCTGTTATATCTGAGTGTTGACATATTACTCCTATGTAGAAAGTACTTGCATGGCCGCTTCTATAATAACACTGTTCGTGCTGTTTATATCTGAGTGTTGACATATTACTCCTATGTGGAGAGCACTTGCATGGCCGCTTCTATAATAACACTGTTCACTCTTTTATATCTGAGTGTTGGCATACTACTCCTATGTAGAAAGCACTTGCATGGCCGCTTCTATAATAACACTGTTCGTGCTGTTTATATCTGAGTGTTGACATATTACACCTATGTAGAAAGCACTTGCATGGCCGCTTCTATAATAACACTGTTCACTCTGTTATATCTGAGTGTTGACATATTACTCCTATGTAGAAAGCACTTGCATGGCCGCTTCTATAATAACACTGTTCACGCTGTTATATCTGAGTGTTGGCATATTACTCCTATGTAGAAAGCACTTGCATGGCCGCTTCTATAATAACACTGTTCGTGCTGTTTATATCTGAGTGTTGACATATTACTCCTATGTAGAAAGCACTTGCATGGCCGCTTCTATAATAACACTGTTCACTCTGTTATATCTGAGTGTTGACATATTACTCCTATGTAGAAAGCACTTGCATGGCCGCTTCTATAATAACACTGTTCACTCTGTTATATCTGAGTGTTGACATATTACTCCTATGTAGAAAGCACTTGCATGGCCGCATCTATAATAACACTGTTCGCGCTGTTATATCTGAGTGTTGACATATTACTCCTATGTAGAAAGCACGTGCATGGCAGCTTCTATAATAACACTGTTCACGCTGTTATATCTGAGTGTTGACATATTACTCCTATGTAGAGAGCACTTGCATGGCCGCTTCTATAATAACACTGTTCACGCTGTTATATCTGAGTGTTGACATATTACTCCTATGTAGAAAGCACTTGTATGGCCGCTTCTATAATAACTCTGTTCGTGCTGTTATATCTGAGTGTTGGCATAGTACTCCTATGTAGAAAGCACGTGCATGGCCGCTTCTATAATAACGCTGTTCGTGCTGTTATATCTGAGTGTTGGCATATTACTCCTATGTAGAGAGCACTTGCATGGCCGCTTCTATAATAACACTGTTCACGCTGTTATATCTGAGTGTTGACATATTACTCCTATGTAGAAAGCACGTGCATGGCCGCTTCTATAATAACGCTGTTCACGCTGTTATATCTGAGTGTTGACATATTACTCCTATGTAGAAAGCACGTGCATGGCCGCTTCTATAATAACACTGTTCGTGCTGTTTATATCTGAGTGTTGACATATTACTCCTATGTGGAGAGCACTTGCATGGCCGCTTCTATAATAACACTGTTCACTCTTTTATATCTGAGTGTTGGCATACTACTCCTATGTAGAAAGCACTTGCATGGCAGCTTCTATAATAACACTGTTCGTGCTGTTTATATCTGAGTGTTGACATATTACTCCTATGTAGAAAGCACTTGCATGGCCGCTTCTATAATAACACTGTTCACTCTGTTATATCTGAGTGTTGACATATTACTCCTATGTAGAAAGCACTTGCATGGCCGCTTCTATAATAACACTGTTCACGCTGTTATATCTGACTGTTGGCATATTACTCCTATGTAGAAAGCACTTGCATGGCCGCTTCTATAATAACACTGTTCACGCTGTTTTATCTGAGTGTTGACATATTACTCCTATGTGGAGAGCACTTGCATGGCCGCTTCTATAATAACACTGTTCACGCTGTTATGTCTGAGTGTTGGCATATTACTCCTATGTGGAGAGCACTTGCATGGCCGCTTCTATAATAACACTGTTCACGCTGTTATATCTGAGTGTTGGCATATTACTCCTATGTGGAGAGCACTTGCATGGCCGCTTCTATAATAACACTGTTCACGCTGTTATATCTGAGTGTTGACATATTACTCCTATGTGGAAAGCACTTGCATGGCCGCATCTATAATAACTCTGTTCGTGCTGTTATATCTGAGTGTTGACATATTACTCCTATGTAGAAAGCACTTGCATGGTCGCTTCTATAATAACGCTGTTCACGCTGTTATATCTGAGTGTTGGCATATTACTCCTATGTGGAGAGCACTTGCATGGCCGCTTCTATAATAACACTGTTCACGCTGTTATATCTGAGTGTTGACATATTACTCCTATGTAGAAAGCACTTGCATGGCCGCTTCTATAATAACACTGTTCGTGCTGTTATATCTGAGTGTTGGCATAGTACTCCTATGTAGAAAGCACGTGCATGGCCGCTTCTATAATAACGCTGTTCGTGCTGTTATATCTGAGTGTTGGCATATTACTCCTATGTAGAGAGCACGTGCATGGCCGCTTCTATAATAACACTGTTCGTGCTGTTTATATCTGAGTGTTGACATATTACTCCTATGTGGAGAGCACTTGCATGGCCGCTTCTATAATAACACTGTTCACTCTTTTATATCTGAGTGTTGGCATACTACTCCTATGTAGAAAGCACTTGCATGGCCGCTTCTATAATAACACTGTTCGTGCTGTTTATATCTGAGTGTTGACATATTACTCCTATGTAGAAAGCACTTGCATGGCCGCTTCTATAATAACACTGTTCACTCTGTGATATCTGAGTGTTGACATATTACTCCTATGTGGAAAGCACTTGCATGGCCGCTTCTATAATAACACTGTTCACTCTGTTATATCTGAGTGTTGACATATTACTCCTATGTAGAAAGCACTTGCATGGCCGCATCTATAATAACACTGTTCGCGCTGTTATATCTGAGTGTTGACATATTACTCCTATGTAGAAAGCACTTGCATGGCCGCTTCTATAATAACACTGTTCACGCTGTTATATCTGTGTGTTGACATATTACTCCTATGTAGAGAGCACTTGCATGGCCGCTTCTATAATAACACTGTTCACGCTGTTATATCTGAGTGTTGACATATTACTCCTATGTAGAAAGCACTTGTATGGCCGCTTCTATAATAACACTGTTCGTGCTGTTATATCTGAGTGTTGGCATAGTACTCCTATGTAGAAAGCACGTGCATGGCCGCTTCTATAATAACGCTGTTCGTGCTGTTATATCTGAGTGTTGGCATATTACTCCTATGTAGAGAGCACTTGCATGGCCGCTTCTATAATAACACTGTTCACGCTGTTATATCTGAGTGTTGACATATTACTCCTATGTAGAAAGCACGTGCATGGCCGCTTCTATAATAACGCTGTTCACGCTGTTATATCTGAGTGTTGACATATTACTCCTATGTAGAAAGCACTTGCATGGCCGCTTCTATAATAACACTGTTCGTGCTGTTTATATCTGAGTGTTGACATATTACTCCTATGTGGAGAGCACTTGCATGGCCGCTTCTATAATAACACTGTTCACTCTTTTATATCTGAGTGTTGGCATACTACTCCTATGTAGAAAGCACTTGCATGGCCGCTTCTATAATAACACTGTTCGTGCTGTTTATATCTGAGTGTTGACATATTACACCTATGTAGAAAGCACTTGCATGGCCGCTTCTATAATAACACTGTTCACTCTGTTATATCTGAGTGTTGACATATTACTCCTATGTAGAAAGCACTTGCATGGCCGCTTCTATAATAACACTGTTCACGCTGTTTTATCTGAGTGTTGACATATTACTCCTATGTGGAGAGCACTTGCATGGCCGCTTCTATAATAACACTGTTCACGCTGTTATGTCTGAGTGTTGGCATATTACTCCTATGTGGAGAGCACTTGCATGGCCGCTTCTATAATAACACTGTTCACGCTGTTATATCTGAGTGTTGGCATATTACTCCTATGTGGAGAGCACTTGCATGGCCGCTTCTATAATAACACTGTTCACGCTGTTATATCTGAGTGTTGACATATTACTCCTATGTAGAAAGCACTTGCATGGCCGCATCTATAATAACTCTGTTCGTGCTGTTATATCTGACTGTTGACATATTACTCCTATGTAGAAAGCACTTGCATGGTCGCTTCTATAATAACGCTGTTCACGCTGTAATATCTGAGTGTTGGCATATTACTCCTATGTGGAGAGCACTTGCATGGCCGCTTCTATAATAACACTGTTCACGCTGTTATATCTGAGTGTTGACATATTACTCCTATGTAGAAAGCACTTGCATGGCCGCTTCTATAATAACACTGTTCGTGTTGTTATATCTGAGTGTTGGCATAGTACTCCTATGTAGAAAGCACGTGCATGGCCGCTTCTATAATAACGCTGTTCGTGCTGTTATATCTGAGTGTTGGCATATTACTCCTATGTAGAGAGCACGTGCATGGCCGCTTCTATAATAACACTGTTCACGCTGTTATATCTGAGTGTTGACATATTACTCCTATGTAGAAAGCACTTGCATGGCCGCTTCTATAATAACGCTGTTCATGCTGTTATATCTGAGTGTTGACATATTACTCCTATGTAGAAAGCACTTGCATGGCCGCTTCTATAATAACACTGTTCGTGCTGTTTATATCTGAGTGTTGACATATTACTCCTATGTGGAGAGCACTTGCATGGCCGCTTCTATAATAACACTGTTCACGCTGTTATATCTGAGTGTTGACATATTACTCCTATGTAGAGAGCACTTGCATGGCCGCTTCTATAATAACACTGTTCACGCTGTTATATCTGAGTGTTGACATATTACTCCTATGTAGAAAGCACTTGTATGGCCGCTTCTATAATAACTCTGTTCGTGCTGTTATATCTGAGTGTTGGCATAGTACTCCTATGTAGAAAGCACGTGCATGGCCGCTTCTATAATAACGCTGTTCGTGCTGTTATATCTGAGTGTTGGCATATTACTCCTATGTAGAGAGCACTTGCATGGCCGCTTCTATAATAACACTGTTCACGCTGTTATATCTGAGTGTTGACATATTACTCCTATGTAGAAAGCACGTGCATGGCCGCTTCTATAATAACGCTGTTCACGCTGTTATATCTGAGTGTTGACATATTACTCCTATGTAGAAAGCACTTGCATGGCCGCTTCTATAATAACACTGTTCGTGCTGTTTATATCTGAGTGTTGACATATTACTCCTATGTGGAGAGCACTTGCATGGCCGCTTCTATAATAACACTGTTCACTCTTTTATATCTGAGTGTTGGCATACTACTCCTATGTAGAAAGCACTTGCATGGCCGCTTCTATAATAACACTGTTCGTGCTGTTTATATCTGAGTGTTGACATATTACTCCTATGTAGAAAGCACTTGCATGGCCGCTTCTATAATAACACTGTTCACTCTGTTATATCTGAGTGTTGACATATTACTCCTATGTAGAAAGCACTTGCATGGCCGCTTCTATAATAACACTGTTCACGCTGTTATATCTGAGTGTTGGCATATTACTCCTATGTAGAAAGCACTTGCATGGCCACTTCTATAATAACACTGTTCACGCTGTTTTATCTGAGTGTTGACATATTACTCCTATGTGGAGAGCACTTGCATGGCCGCTTCAATAATAACACTGTTCACGCTGTTATGTCTGAGTGTTGGCATATTACTCCTATGTGGAGAGCACTTGCATGGTCGCTTCTATAATAACACTGTTCACGCTGTTATATCTGAGTGTTGGCATATTACTCCTATGTGGAGAGCACTTGCATGGCCGCTTCTATAATAACACTGTTCACGCTGTTATATCTGAGTGTTGACATATTAATCCTATGTAGAAAGCACTTGCATGGCCGCATCTATAATAACTCTGTTCGTGCTGTTATATCTGAGTGTTGACATATTACTCCTATGTAGAAAGCACTTGCATGGTCGCTTCTATAATAACGCTGTTCACGCTGTTATATCTGAGTGTTGACATATTACTCCTATGTAGAAAGCACGTGCATGGCCGCTTCTATAATAACGCTGTTCATGCTGTTATATCTGAGTGTTGACATATTACTCCTATGTAGAAAACACGTGCATGGCCGCTTCTATAATAACACTGTTCGTGCTGTTTATATCTGAGTGTTGACATATTACTCCTATGTGGAGAGCACTTGCATGGCCGCTTCTATAATAACACTGTTCACTCTTTTATATCTGAGTGTTGGCATACTACTCCTATGTAGAAAGCACTTGCATGGCCGCTTCTATAATAACACTGTTCGTGCTGTTTATATCTGAGTGTTGACATATTACTCCTATGTAGAAAGCACTTGCATGGCCGCTTCTATAATAACACTGTTCACTCTGTTATAACTGAGTGTTGACATATTACTCCTATGTAGAAAGCACTTGCATGGCCGCTTCTATAATAACACTGTTCACTCTGTTATATCTGAGTGTTGACATATTACTCCTATGTAGAAAGCACTTGCATGGCCGCATCTATAATAACACTGTTCGCGCTGTTATATCTGACTGTTGACATATTACTCCTATGTAGAAAGCACGTGCATGGCCGCTTCTATAATAACACTGTTCACGCTGTTATATCTGAGTGTTGACATATTACTCCTATGTAGAGAGCACTTGCATGGCCGCTTCTATAATAACACTGTTCACGCTGTTATATCTGAGTGTTGACATATTACTCCTATGTAGAAAGCACTTGTATGGCCGCTTCTATAATAACACTGTTCGTGCTGTTATATCTGAGTGTTGGCATAGTACTCCTATGTAGAAAGCACGTGCATGGCCGCTTCTATAATAACGCTGTTCGTGCTGTTATATCTGAGTGTTGGCATATTACTCCTATGTAGAGAGCACTTGCATGGCCGCTTCTATAATAACACTGTTAACGCTGTTATATCTGAGTGTTGACATATTACTCCTATGTAGAAAGCACTTGCATGGCCGCTTCTATAATAACGCTGTTCACGCTGTTATATCTGAGTGTTGACATATTACTCCTATGTAGAAAGCACTTGCATGGCCGCTTCTATAATAACACTGTTCGTGCTGTTTATATCTGAGTGTTGACATATTACTCCTATGTGGAGAGCACTTGCATGGCCGCTTCTATAATAACACTGTTCACTCTTTTATATCTGAGTGTTGGCATACTACTCCTATGTAGAAAGCACTTGCATGGCCGCTTCTATAATAACACTGTTCGTGCTGTTTATATCTGAGTGTTGACATATTACTCCTATGTAGAAAGCACTTGCATGGCCGCTTCTATAATAACACTGTTCACTCTGTTATATCTGAGTGTTGGCATATTACTCCTATGTAGAAAGCACTTGCATGGCCGCTTCTATAATAACACTGTTCACGCTGTTTTATCTGAGTGTTGACATATTACTCCTATGTGGAGAGCACTTGCATGGCCGCTTCTATAATAACACTGTTCACGCTGTTATGTCTGAGTGTTGGCATATTACTCCTATGTGGAGAGCACTTGCATGGCCGCTTCTATAATAACACTGTTCACGCTGTTATATCTGAGTGTTGGCATATTACTCCTATGTGGAGAGCACTTGCATGGCCGCTTCTATAATAACACTGTTCACGCTGTTATATCTGAGTGTTGACATATTACTCCTATGTAGAAAGCACTTGCATGGCCGCATCTATAATAACTCTGTTCGTGCTGTTATATCTGAGTGTTGACATATTACTCCTATGTAGAAAGCACTTGCATGGTCGCTTCTATAATAACGCTGTTCACGCTGTTATATCTGAGTGTTGGCATATTACTCCTATGTGGAGAGCACTTGCATGGCCGCTTCTATAATAACACTGTTCACGCTGTTATATCTGAGTGTTGACATATTACTCCTATGTAGAAAGCACTTGCATGGCCGCTTCTATAATAACACTGTTCGTGCTGTTATATCTGAGTGTTGGCATAGTACTCCTATATAGAAAGCACGTGCATGGCCGCTTCTATAATAACGCTGTTCGTGCTGTTATATCTGAGTGTTGGCATATTACTCCTATGTAAAGAGCACGTGCATGGCCGCTTCTATAATAACACTGTTCACGCTGTTATATCTGAGTGTTGACATATTACTCCTATGTAGAAAGCACGTGCATGGCCGCTTCTATAATAACGCTGTTCATGCTGTTATATCTGAGTGTTGACATATTACTCCTATGTAGAAAGCACTTGCATGGCCGCTTCTATAATAACACTGTTCGTGCTGTTTATATCTGAGTGTTGACATATTACTCCTATGTGGAGAGCACTTGCATGGCCGCTTCTATAATAACACTGTTCACTCTTTTATATCTGAGTGTTGGCATACTACTCCTATGTAGAAAGCACTTGCATGGCCGCTTCTATAATAACACTGTTCGTGCTGTTTATATCTGAGTGTTGACATATTACTCCTATGTAGAAAGCACTTGCATGGCCGCTTCTATAATAACACTGTTCACTCTGTTATATCTGAGTGTTGACATATTACTCCTATGTAGAAAGCACTTGCATGGCCGCTTCTATAATAACACTGTTCACGCTGTTATGTCTGAGTGTTGGCAAATTACTCCTATGTGGAGAGCACTTGCATGGCCGCTTCTATAATAACACTGTTCACGCTGTTATATCTGAGTGTTGGCATATTACTCCTATGTGGAGAGCACTTGCATGGCGCTTCTATAATAACAATGTTCACGCTGTTATATCTGAGTGTTGACATATTACTCCTATGTAGAAAGCACTTGCATGGCCGCATCTATAATAACTCTGTTCGTGCTGTTATATCTGAGTGTTGGCATATTACTCCTATGTAGAGAGCACTTGCATGGTCGCTTCTATAATAACGCTGTTCACACTGTTATATCTGAGTGTTGGCATATTACTCCTATGTGGAGAGCACTTGCATGGCCGCTTCTATAATAACACTGTTCACGCTGTTATATCTGAGTGTTGACATATTACTCCTATGTAGAAAGCACTTGCATGGCCGCATCTATAATAACTCTGTTCGTGCTGTTATATCTGAGTGTTGGCATATTACTCCTATGTAGAAAGCACTTGCATGGTAGCTTCTATAATAACACTGTTCACGCTGTTATATCTGAGTGTTGCCATATTACTCCTATGTAGAAAGCACTTGCATGGCCACTTCTATAGTAACTCTGTTCGTGCTGTTATATCTGAGTGTTGGCATATTACTCCTATGTAGAGAGCACTTGCATGGCGGCATCTATAATAACACTGTTCGCGCTGTTATATCTGAGTGTTGGCATATTACTCCTATGTAGAGAGCACTTGCATGGTCGCTTCTATAATAACGCTGTTCACGCTGTTATATCTGAGTGTTGGCATATTACTCCTATGTGGAGAGCACTTGCATGGCCGCTTCTATAATAACACTGTTCACGCTGTTATATCTGAGTGTTGACATATTACTCCTATGTAGAAAGCACTTGCATGGCCGCTTCTATAATAACACTGTTCGTGCTGTTATATCTGAGTGTTGGCATATTACTCCTATGTGGAGAGCACTTGCATGGCCGCTTCTATAATAACACTGTTCACGCTGTTATATCTGAGTGTTGACATATTACTCCTATGTAGAAAGCACTTGCATGGCCGCATCTATAATAACTCTGTTCGTGCTGTTATATCTGAGTGTTGACATATTACTCCTATGTAGAAAGCACTTGCATGGTCGCTTCTATAATAACGCTGTTCACGCTGTTATATCTGAGTGTTGGCATATTACTCCTATGTGGAGAGCACTTGCATGGCCGCTTCTATAATAACACTGTTCACGCTGTTATATCTGAGTGTTGACATATTACTCCTATGTAGAAAGCACGTGCATGGCCGCTTCTATAATAACACTGTTCACGCTGTTATATCTGAGTGTTGACATATTACTCCTATGTAGAGAGCACTTGCATGGCCGCTTCTATAATAACACTGTTCACGCTGTTATATCTGAGTGTTGACATATTACTCCTATGTAGAAAGCACGTGCATGGCCGCTTCTACAATAACTCTGTTCGTGCTGTTTTATCTGAGTGTTGACATATTACTCCTATGTAGAAAGCACTTGCATGGTCGCTTCTATAATAACGCTGTTCACGCTGTTTTATCTGAGTGTTGGCATATTACTCCTATGTGGAGAGCACTTGCATGGCCGCTTCTATAATAACACTGTTCACGCTGTTATATCTGAGTGTTGACATATTACTCCTATGTAGAAAGCACTTGCATGGCCGCTTCTATAATAACACTGTTCGTGCTGTTATATCTGAGTGTTGGCATAGTACTCCTATGTAGAAAGCACGTGCATGGCCGCTTCTATAATAACTCTGTTCGTGCTGATATATCTGAGTGTTGGCATATTACTCCTATGTAAAGAGCACGTGCATGGCCGCTTCTATAATAACACTGTTCACGCTGTTATATCTGAGTGTTGACATATTACTCCTATGTAGAAAGCACGTGCATGTCCGCTTCTATAATAACGCTGTTCATGCTGTTATATCTGAGTGTTGACATAGTACTCCTATGTAGAAAGCACTTGCATGGCCGCTTCTATAATAACACTGTTCGTGCTGTTTATATCTGAGTGTTGACATATTACTCCTATGTGGAGAGCACTTGCATGGCCGCTTCTATAATAACACTGTTCACTCTTTTATATCTGAGTGTTGGCATACTACTCCTATGTAGAAAGCACTTGCATGGCCGCTTCTATAATAACACTGTTCGTGCTGTTTATATCTGAGTGTTGACATATTACTCCTATGTAGAAAGCACTTGCATGGCCGCTTCTATAATAACACTGTTCACTCTGTTATATCTGAGTGTTGACATATTACTCCTATGTAGAAAGCACTTGCATGGCCGCTTCTATAATAACACTGTTCACGCTGTTATGTCTGAGTATTGGCATATTACTCCTATGTGGAGAGCACTTGCATGGCCGCTTCTATAATAACACTGTTCACGCTGTTATATCTGAGTGTTGGCATATTACTCCTATGTGGAGAGCACTTGCATGGCCGCTTCTATAATAACACTGTTCACGCTGTTATATCTGAGTGTTGACATATTACTCCTATGTAGAAAGCACTTGCATGGCCGCATCTATAATAACTCTGTTCGTGCTGTTATATCTGAGTGTTGGCATATTACTCCTATGTAGAGAGCACTTGCATGATCGCTTCTATAATAACGCTGTTCACACTGTTATATCTGAGTGTTGGCATATTACTCCTATATAGAAAGCACTTGCATGGTAGCTTCTATAATAACACTGTTCACGCTGTTATATCTGAGTGTTGCCATATTACTCCTATGTAGAAAGCACTTGCATGGCCGCTTCTATAGTAACTCTGTTCGTGCTGTTATATCTGAGTGTTGGCATATTACTCCTGTGTAGAGAGCACTTGCATGGCGGCATCTATAATAACACTGTTCGCGCTGTTATATCTGAGTGTTGGCATATTACTCCTATGTAGAGAGCACTTGCATGGTCGCTTCTATAATAACGCTGTTCACGCTGTTATATCTGAGTGTTGGCATATTACTCCTATGTGGAGAGCACTTGCATGGCCGCTTCTATAATAACACTGTTCACGCTGTTATATCTGAGTGTTGACATATTACTCCTATGTAGAAAGCACTTGCATGGCCGCTTCTATAATAACACTGTTCGTGCTGTTATATCTGAGTGTTGGCATAGTACTCCTATGTAGAAAGCACGTGCATGGCCGCTTCTATAATAACGCTGTTCATGCTGTTATATCTGAGTGTTGACATATTACTCCTATGTAGAAAGGACTTGCATGGCCGCTTCTATAATAACACTGTTCGTGCTGTTTATATCTGAGTGTTGACATATTACTCCTATGTGGAGAGCACTTGCATGGCCGCTTCTATAATAACACTGTTCACTCTTTTATATCTGAGTGTTGGCATACTACTCCTATGTAGAAAGCACTTGCATGGCCGCTTCTATAATAACACTGTTCGTGCTGTTTATATCTGAGTGTTGACATATTACTCCTATGTAGAAAGCACTTGCATGGCCGCTTCTATAATAACACTGTTCACTCTGTTATATCTGAGTGTTGACATATTACTCCTATGTAGAAAGCACTTGCATGGCCGCTTCTATAATAACACTGTTCACGCTGTTATGTCTGAGTGTTGGCATATTACTCCTATGTGGAGAGCACTTGCATGGCCGCTTCTATAATAACACTGTTCACGCTGTTATATCTGAGTGTTGGCATATTACTCCTATGTGGAGAGCACTTGCATGGCCGCTTCTATAATAGCACTGTTCACGCTGTTATATCTGAGTGTTGGCATATTACTCCTATGTGGAGAGCACTTGCATGGCCGCTTCTATAATAACACTGTTCACGCTGTTATATCTGAGTGTTGACATATTACTCCTATGTAGAAAGCACTTGCATGGCCGCATCTATAATAACTCTGTTCGTGCTGTTATATCTGAGTGTTGGCATATTACTCCTTTGTAGAGAGCACTTGCATGGTCGCTTCTATAATAACGCTGTTCACACTGTTATATCTGAGTGTTGGCATATTACTCCTATGTGGAGAGCACTTGCATGGCCGCTTCTATAATAACACTGTTCACGCTGTTATATCTGAGTGTTGACATATTACTCCTATGTAGAAAGCACTTGCATGGCCGCATCTATAATAACTCTGTTCGTGCTGTTATATCTGAGTGTTGGCATATTACTCCTATATAGAAAGCACTTGCATGGTAGCTTCTATAATAACACTGTTCACGCTGTTATATCTGAGTGTTGCCATATTACTCCTATGTAGAAAGCACTTGCATGGCCGCTTCTATAGTAACTCTGTTCGTGCTGTTATATCTGAGTGTTGGCATATTACTCCTATGTAGAGAGCACTTGCATGGCGGCATCTATAATAACACTGTTCGCGCTGTTATATCTGAGTGTTGGCATATTACTCCTATGTAGAGAGCACTTGCATGGTCGCTTCTATAATAACGCTGTTCACGCTGTTATATCTGAGTGTTGGCATATTACTCCTATGTGGAGAGCACTTGCATGGCCGCTTCTATAATAACACTGTTCACGCTGTTATATCTGAGTGTTGACATATTACTCCTATGTAGAAAGCACTTGCATGGCCACTTCTATAATAACACTGTTCGTGCTGTTATATCTGAGTGTTGGCATAGTACTCCTATGTAGAAAGCACGTGCATGGCCGCTTCTATAATAACGCTGTTCGTGCTGTTATATCTGAGTGTTGGCATATTACTCCTATGTAAAGAGCACGTGCATGGCCGCTTCTATAATAACACTGTTCACGCTGTTATATCTGAGTGTTGATATATTACTCCTATGTAGAAAGCACGTGCATGGCCGCTTCTATAATAACGCTGTTCATGCTGTTATATCTGAGTGTTGACATATTACTCCTATGTAGAAAGGACTTGCATGGCCGCTTCTATAATAACACTGTTCGTGCTGTTTATATCTGAGTGTTGACATATTACTCCTATGTGGAGAGCACTTGCATGGCCGCTTCTATAATAACACTGTTCACTCTTTTATATCTGAGTGTTGGCATACTACTCCTATGTAGAAAGCACTTGCATGGCCGCTTCTATAATAACACTGTTCGTGCTGTTTATATCTGAGTGTTGACATATTACTCCTATGTAGAAAGCACTTGCATGGCCGCTTCTATAATAACACTGTTCACTCTGTTATATCTGAGTGTTGACATATTACTCCTATGTAGAAAGCACTTGCATGGCCGCTTCTATAATAACACTGTTCACGCTGTTATGTCTGAGTGTTGGCATATTACTCCTATGTGGAGAGCACTTGCATGGCCGCTTCTATAATAACACTGTTCACGCTGTTATATCTGAGTGTTGGCATATTACTCCTATGTGGAGAGCACTTGCATGGCCGCTTCTATAATAACACTGTTCACGCTGTTATATCTGAGTGTTGACATATTACTCCTATGTAGAAAGCACTTGCATGGCCGCATCTATAATAACTCTGTTCGTGCTGTTATATCTGAGTGTTGGCATATTACTCCTATGTAGAGAGCACTTGCATGGTCGCTTCTATAATAACGCTGTTCACACAGTTATATCTGAGTGTTGGCATATTACTCCTATGTGGAGAGCACTTGCATGGACGCTTCTATAATAACACTGTTCACGCTGTTATATCTGAGTGTTGACATATTACTCCTATGTAGAAAGCACTTGCATGGCCGCATCTATAATAACTCTGTTCGTGCTGTTATATCTGAGTGTTGGCATATTACTCCTATGTAGAAAGCACTTGCATGGTAGCTTCTATAATAACACTGTTCACGCTGTTATATCTGAGTGTTGCCATATTACTCCTATGTAGAAAGCACTTGCGTGGCCGCTTCTATAGTAACTCTGTTCGTGCTGTTATATCTGAGTGTTGGCATATTACTCCTATGTAGAGAGCACTTGCATGGCGGCATCTATAATAACACTGTTCGCGCTGTTATATCTGAGTGTTGGCATATTACTCCTATGTAGAGAGCACTTGCATGGTCGCTTCTATAATAACGCTGTTCACGCTGTTATATCTGAGTGTTGGCATATTACTCCTATGTGGAGAGCACGTGCATGGCCGCTTCTATAATAACGCTGTTCGTGCTGTTATATCTGAGTGTTGGCATATTACTCCTATGTAAAGAGCACGTGCATGGCCGCTTCTATAATAACACTGTTCACGCTGTTATATCTTAGTGTTGACATATTACTCCTATGTAGAAAGCACGTGCATGGCCGCTTCTATAATAACGCTGTTCATGCTGTTATATCTGAGTGTTGACATATTACTCCTATGTAGAAAGGACTTGCATGGCCGCTTCTATAATAACACTGTTCGTGCTGTTTATATCTGAGTGTTGACATATTACTCCTATGTGGAGAGCACTTGCATGGCCGCTTCTATAATAACACTGTTCACTCTTTTATATCTGAGTGTTGGCATACTACTCCTATGTAGAAAGCACTTGCATGGCCGCTTCTATAATAACACTGTTCGTGCTGTTTATATCTGAGTGTTGACATATTACTCCTATGTAGAAAGCACTTGCATGGCCGCTTCTATAATAACACTGTTCACTCTGTTATATCTGAGTGTTGACATATTACTCCTATGTAGAAAGCACTTGCATGGCCGCTTCTATAATAACACTGTCCACGCTGTTATGTCTGAGTGTTGGCATATTACTCCTATGTGGAGAGCACTTGCATGGCTGCTTCTATAATAACACTGTTCACGCTGTTATATCTGAGTGTTGGCATATTACTCCTATGTGGAGAGCACTTGCATGGCCGCTTCTATAATAACACTGTTCACGCTGTTATATCTGAGTGTTGACATATTACTCCTATGTAGAAAGCACTTGCATGGCCGCATCTATAATAACTCTGTTCGTGCTGTTATATCTGAGTGTTGGCATATTACTCCTATGTAGAGAGCACTTGCATGGTCGCTTCTATAATAACGCTGTTCACGCTGTTATATCTGAGTGTTGGCATATTACTCCTATGTGGAGAGCACTTGCATGGCCGCTTCTATAATAACACTGTTCACGCTGTTATATCTGAGTGTTGACATATTACTCCTATGTAGAAAGCACTTGCATGGCCGCTTCTATAATAACACTGTTCGTGCTGTTATATCTGAGTGTTGGCATAGTACTCCTATGTAGAAAGCACGTGCATGGCCGCTTCTATAATAACGCTGTTCATGCTGTTATATCTGAGTGTTGACATATTACTCCTATGTAGAAAGGACTTGCATGGCCGCTTCTATAATAACACTGTTCGTGCTGTTTATATCTGAGTGTTGACATATTACTCCTATGTGGAGAGCACTTGCATGGCCGCTTCTATAATAACACTGTTCACTCTTTTATATCTGAGTGTTGGCATACTACTCCTATGTAGAAAGCACTTGCATGGCCGCTTCTATAATAACACTGTTCGTGCTGTTTATATCTGAGTGTTGACATATTACTCCTATGTAGAAAGCACTTGCATGGCCGCTTCTATAATAACACTGTTCACTCTGTTATATCTGAGTGTTGACATATTACTCCTATGTAGAAAGCACTTGCATGGCCGCTTCTATAATAACACTGTTCACGCTGTTATGTCTGAGTGTTGGCATATTACTCCTATGTGGAGAGCACTTGCATGGCCGCTTCTATAATAACACTGTTCACGCTGTTATATCTGAGTGTTGGCATATTACTCCTATGTGGAGAGCACTTGCATGGCCGCTTCTATAATAACACTGTTCACGCTGTTATATCTGAGTGTTGGCATATTACTCCTATGTGGAGAGCACTTGCATGGCCGCTTCTATAATAACACTGTTCACGCTGTTATATCTGAGTGTTGACATATTACTCCTATGTAGAAAGCACTTGCATGGCCGCATCTATAATAACTCTGTTCGTGCTGTTATATCTGAGTGTTGGCATATTACTCCTATGTAGAGAGCACTTGCATGGTCGCTTCTATAATAACGCTGTTCACACTGTTATATCTGAGTGTTGGCATATTACTCCTATGTGGAGAGCACTTGCATGGCCGCTTCTATAATAACACTGTTCACGCTGTTATATCTGAGTGTTGACATATTACTCCTATGTAGAAAGCACTTGCATGGCCGCATCTATAATAACTCTGTTCGTGCTGTTATATCTGAGTGTTGGCATATTACTCCTATATAGAAAGCACTTGCATGGTAGCTTCTATAATAACACTGTTCACGCTGTTATATCTGAGTGTTGCCATATTACTCCTATGTAGAAAGCACTTGCATGGCCGCTTCTATAGTAACTCTGTTCGTGCTGTTATATCTGATTGTTGGCATATTACTCCTATGTAGAGAGCACTTGCATGGCGGCATCTATAATAACACTGTTCGTGCTGTTATATCTGAGTGTTGGCATATTACTCCTATGTAGAGAGCACTTGCATGGTCGCTTCTATAATAACGCTGTTCACGCTGTTATATCTGAGTGTTGGCATATTACTCCTATGTGGAGAGCACTTGCATGGCCGCTTCTATAATAACACTGTTCACGCTGTTATATCTGAGTGTTGACATATTACTCCTATGTAGAAAGCACTTGCATGGCCACTTCTATAATAACACTGTTCGTGCTGTTATATCTGAGTGTTGGCATAGTACTCCTATGTAGAAAGCACGTGCATGGCCGCTTCTATAATAACGCTGTTCGTGCTGTTATATCTGAGTGTTGGCATATTACTCCTATGTAAAGAGCACGTGCATGGCCGCTTCTATAATAACACTATTCACGCTGTTATATCTGAGTGTTGATATATTACTCCTATGTAGAAAGCACGTGCATGGCCGCTTCTATAATAACGCTGTTCATGCTGTTATATCTGAGTGTTGACATATTACTCCTATGTAGAAAGGACTTGCATGGCCGCTTCTATAATAACACTGTTCGTGCTGTTTATATCTGAGTGTTGACATATTACTCCTATGTGGAGAGCACTTGCATGGCCGTTTCTATAATAACACTGTTCACTCTTTTATATCTGAGTGTTGGCATACTACTCCTATGTAGAAAGCACTTGCATGGCCGCTTCTATAATAACACTGTTCGTGCTGTTTATATCTGAGTGTTGACATATTACTCCTATGTAGAAAGCACTTGCATGGCCGCTTCTATAATAACACTGTTCACTCTGTTATATCTGAGTGTTGACATATTACTCCTATATAGAAAGCACTTGCATGGCCGCTTCTATAATAACACTGTTCACGCTGTTATGTCTGAGTGTTGGCATATTACTCCTATGTGGAGAGCACTTGCATGGCCGCTTCTATAATAACACTGTTCACGCTGTTATATCTGAGTGTTGGCATATTACTCCTATGTGGAGAGCACTTGCATGGCCGCTTCTATAATAACACTGTTCACGCTGTTATATCTGAGTGTTGAAATATTACTCCTATGTAGAAAGCACTTGCATGGCCGCATCTATAATAACTCTGTTCGTGCTGTTATATCTGAGTGTTGGCATATTACTCCTATGTAGAGAGCACTTGCATGGTCGCTTCTATAATAACGTTGTTCACACAGTTATATCTGAGTGTTGGCATATTACTCCTATGTGGAGAGCACTTGCATGGACGCTTCTATAATAACACTGTTCACGCTGTTATATCTGAGTGTTGGCATATTACTCCTATGTGGAGAGCACTTGCATGGCCGCTTCTATAATAACACTGTTCACGCTGTTATATCTGAGTGTTGACATATTACTCCTATGTAGAAAGCACTTGCATGGCCGCATCTATAATAACTCTGTTCGTGCTGTTATATCTGAGTGTTGGCATATTACTCCTATGTAGAGAGCACTTGCATGGTCGCTTCTATAATAACGCTGTTCACACTGTTATATCTGAGTGTTGGCATATTACTCCTATGTGGAGAGCACTTGCATGGCCGCTTCTATAATAACACTGTTCACGCTGTTATATCTGAGTGTTGACATATTACTCCTATGTAGAAAGCACTTGCATGGCCGCATCTATAATAACTCTGTTCGTGCTGTTATATCTGAGTGTTGGCATATTACTCCTATATAGAAAGCACTTGCATGGTAGCTTCTATAATAACACTGTTCACGCTGTTATATCTGAGTGTTGCCATATTACTCCTATGTAGAAAGCACTTGCATGGCCGCTTCTATAGTAACTCTGTTCGTGCTGTTATATCTGAGTGTTGGCATATTACTCCTATGTAGAGAGCACTTGCATGGCGGCATCTATAATAACACTGTTCGCGCTGTTATATCTGAGTGTTGGCATATTACTCCTATGTAGAGAGCACTTGCATGGTCGCTTCTATAATAACGCTGTTCACGCTGTTATATCTGAGTGTTGGCATATTACTCCTATGTGGAGAGCACTTGCATGGCCGCTTCTATAATAACACTGTTCACGCTGTTATATCTGAGTGTTGACATATTACTCCTATGTAGAAAGCACTTGCATGGCCACTTCTATAATAACACTGTTCGTGCTGTTATATCTGAGTGTTGGCATAGTACTCCTATGTAGAAAGCACGTGCATGGCCGCTTCTATAATAACGCTGTTCGTGCTGTTATATCTGAGTGTTGGCATATTACTCCTATGTAAAGAGCACGTGCATGGCCGCTTCTATAATAACACTGTTCACGCTGTTATATCTGAGTGTTGATATATTACTCCTATGTAGAAAGCACGTGCATGGCCGCTTCTATAATAACGCTGTTCATGCTGTTATATCTGAGTGTTGACATATTACTCCTATGTAGAAAGGACTTGCATGGCCGCTTCTATAATAACACTGTTCGTGCTGTTTATATCTGAGTGTTGACATATTACTCCTATGTGGAGAGCACTTGCATGGCCGCTTCTATAATAACACTGTTCACTCTTTTATATCTGAGTGTTGGCATACTACTCCTATGTAGAAAGCACTTGCATGGCCGCTTCTATAATAACACTGTTCGTGCTGTTTATATCTGAGTGTTGACATATTACTCCTATGTAGAAAGCACTTGCATGGCCGCTTCTATAATAACACTGTTCACTCTGTTATATCTGAGTGTTGACATATTACTCCTATGTAGAAAGCACTTGCATGGCCGCTTCTATAATAACTCTGTTCACGCTGTTATGTCTGAGTGTTGGCATATTACTCCTATGTGGAGAGCACTTGCATGGCCGCTTCTATAATAACACTGTTCACGCTGTTATATCTGAGTGTTGGCATATTACTCCTATGTGGAGAGCACTTGCATGGCCGCTTCTATAATAACACTGTTCACGCTGTTATATCTGAGTGTTGACATATTACTCCTATGTAGAAAGCACTTGCATGGCCGCATCTATAATAACTCTGTTCGTGCTGTTATATCTGAGTGTTGGCATATTACTCCTATGTAGAGAGCACTTGCATGGTCGCTTCTATAATAACGCTGTTCACACAGTTATATCTGAGTGTTGGCATATTACTCCTATGTGGAGAGCACTTGCATGGACGCTTCTATAATAACACTGTTCACGCTGTTATATCTGAGTGTTGACATATTACTCCTATGTAGAAAGCACTTGCATGGCCGCATCTATAATAACTCTGTTCGTGCTGTTATATCTGAGTGTTGGCATATTACTCCTATGTAGAAAGCACTTGCATGGTAGCTTCTATAATAACACTGTTCACGCTGTTATATCTGAGTGTTGCCATATTACTCCTATGTAGAAAGCACTTGCGTGGCCGCTTCTATAGTAACTCTGTTCGTGCTGTTATATCTGAGTGTTGGCATATTACTCCTATGTAGAGAGCACTTGCATGGCGGCATCTATAATAACACTGTTCGCGCTGTTATATCTGAGTGTTGGCATATTACTCCTATGTAGAGAGCACTTGCATGGTCGCTTCTATAATAACGCTGTTCACGCTGTTATATCTGAGTGTTGGCATATTACTCCTATGTGGAGAGCACGTGCATGGCCGCTTCTATAATAACGCTGTTCGTGCTGTTATATCTGAGTGTTGGCATATTACTCCTATGTAAAGAGCACGTGCATGGCCGCTTCTATAATAACACTGTTCACGCTGTTATATCTTAGTGTTGACATATTACTCCTATGTAGAAAGCACGTGCATGGCCGCTTCTATAATAACACTGTTCATGCTGTTATATCTGAGTGTTGACATATTACTCCTATGTAGAAAGGACTTGCATGGCCGCTTCTATAATAACACTGTTCGTGCTGTTTATATCTGAGTGTTGACATATTACTCCTATGTGGAGAGCACTTGCATGGCCGCTTCTATAATAACACTGTTCACTCTTTTATATCTGAGTGTTGGCATACTACTCCTATGTAGAAAGCACTTGCATGGCCGCTTCTATAATAACACTGTTCGTGCTGTTTATATCTGAGTGTTGACATATTACTCCTATGTAGAAAGCACTTGCATGGCCGCTTCTATAATAACACTGTTCACTCTGTTATATCTGAGTGTTGACATATTACTCCTATGTAGAAAGCACTTGCATGGCCGCTTCTATAATAACACTGTCCACGCTGTTATGTCTGAGTGTTGGCATATTACTCCTATGTAGAGAGCACTTGCATGGCCGCTTCTATAATAACACTGTTCACGCTGTTATATCTGAGTGTTGGCATATTACTCCTATGTGGAGAGCACTTGCATGGCCGCTTCTATAATAACAATGTTCACGCTGTTATATCTGAGTGTTGACATATTACTCCTATGTAGAAAGCACTTGCATGGCCGCATCTATAATAACTCTGTTCGTGCTGTTATATCTGAGTGTTGGCATATTACTCCTATGTAGAGAGCACTTGCATGGTCGCTTCTATAATAACGCTGTTCACACTGTTATATCTGAGTGTTGGCATATTACTCCTATGTGGAGAGCACTTGCATCGCCGCTTCTATAATAACACTGTTCACGCTGTTATATCTGAGTGTTGACATATTACTCCTATGTAGAAAGCACTTGCATGGCCGCATCTATAATAACTCTGTTCGTGCTGTTATATCTGAGTGTTGGCATATTACTCCTATGTAGAAAGCACTTGCATGGTAGCTTCTATAATAACACTGTTCACGCTGTTATATCTGAGTGTTGCCATATTACTCCTATGTAGAAAGCACTTGCATGGCCGCTTCTATAGTAACTCTGTTCGTGCTGTTATATCTGAGTGTTGGCATATTACTCCTATGTAGAGAGCACTTGCATGGCGGCATCTATAATAACACTGTTCGCGCTGTTATATCTGAGTGTTGGCATATTACTCCTATGTAGAGAGCACTTGCATGGTCGCTTCTATAATAACGCTGTTCACGCTGTTATATCTGAGTGTTGGCATATTACTCCTATGTGGAGAGCACTTGCATGGCCGCTTCTATAATAACACTGTTCACGCTGTTATATCTGAGTGTTGACATATTACTCCTATGTAGAAAGCACTTGCATGGCCGCTTCTATAATAACACTGTTCGTGCTGTTATATCTGAGTGTTGGCATATTACACCTATGTGGAGAGCACTTGCATGGGCGCTTCTATAATAACACTGTTCACGCTGTTATATCTGAGTGTTGACATATTACCCCTATGTAGAAAGCACTTGCATGGCCCCATCTATAATAACTCTGTTCGTGCTGTTATATCTGAGTGTTGACATATTACTCCTATGTAGAAAGCACTTGCATGGCCGCATCTATAATAACACTGTTCGTGCTGTTATATCTGAGTGTTGGCATATTACTCCTATGTAGAAAGCACTTGCATGGTCGCTTCTATAATAACGCTGTTCACGCTGTTATATCTGAGTGTTGGCATATTACTCCTATGTGGAGAGCACTTGCATGGCCGCTTCTATAATAACACTGTTCACGCTGTTATATCTGAGTGTTGACATATTACTCCTATGTAGAAAGCACGTGCATGGCCGCTTCTATAATAACACTGTTCACGCTGTTATATCTGAGTGTTGACATATTACTCCTATGTAGAGAGCACTTGCATGGCCGCTTCTATAATAACACTGTTCACGCTGTTATATCTGAGTGTTGACATATTACTCCTATGTAGAAAGCACGTGCATGGCCGCTTCTATAATAACGCTGTTCATGCTGTTATATCTGAGTGTTGACATATTACTCCTATGTAGAAAGCACTTGCATGGCCGCTTCTATAATAACACTGTTCGTGCTGTTTATATCTGAGTGTTGACATATTACTCCTATATGGAGAGCACTTGCATGGCCGCTTCTATAATAACACTGTTCACTCTTTTATATCTGAGTGTTGGCATACTACTCCTATGTAGAAAGCACTTGCATGGCCGCTTCTATAATAACACTGTTCACGCTGTTATATCTGAGTGTTGGCATATTACTCCTATGTGGAGAGCACTTGCATGGCCGCTTCTATAATAACACTGTTCACGCTGTTATATCTGAGTGTTGACATATTACTCCTATGTAGAAAGCACTTGCATGGCCGCATCTATAATAACTCTGTTCGTGCTGTTATATCTGACTGTTGACATATTACTCCTATGTAGAAAGCACTTGCATGGTCGCTTCTATAATAACACTGTTCACGCTGTTATATCTGAGTGTTGGCATATTACTCCTATGTAGAGAGCACTTGCATGGCTGCTTCTATAATAACACTGTTCACGCTGTTATATCTGAGTGTTGACATATTACTCCTATGTAGAAAGCACTTGCATGGCCGCTTCTATAATAACACTGTTCACTCTGTTATATCTGAGTGTTGACATATTACCCCTATGTAGAAAGCACTTGCATGGCCGCTTCTATAATAACACTGTTCACGCTGTTATATCTGAGTGTTGGCATATTACTCCTATGTAGAAAGCACTTGCATGGCCGCTTCTATAATAACACTGTTCACGCTGTTTTATCTGAGTGTTGACATATTACTCCTATGTAGAAAGCACTTGCATGGCCGCTTCTATAATAACACTGTCCACGCTGTTATGTCTGAGTGTTGGCATATTACTCCTATGTGGAGAGCACTTGCATGGCCGCTTCTATAATAACACTGTTCACGCTGTTATATCTGAGTGTTGGCATATTACTCCTATGTGGAGAGCACTTGCATGGCCGCTTCTATAATAACACTGTTCACGCTGTTATATCTGAGTGTTGACATATTACTCCTATGTAGAAAGCACTTGCATGGCCGCATCTATAATAACTCTGTTCGTGCTGTTATATCTGAGTGTTGGCATATTACTCCTATGTAGAGAGCACTTGCATGGTCGCTTCTATAATAACGCTGTTCACACTGTTATATCTGAGTGTTGGCATATTACTCCTATGTGGAGAGCACTTGCATGGCCGCTTCTATAATAACACTGTTCACGCTGTTATATCTGAGTGTTGACATATTACTCCTATGTAGAAAGCACTTGCATGGCCGCATCTATAATAACTCTGTTCGTGCTGTTATATCTGAGTGTTGGCATATTACTCCTATGTAGAAAGCACTTGCATGGTAGCTTCTATAATAACACTGTTCACGCTGTTATATCTGAGTGTTGCCATATTACTCCTATGTAGAAAGCACTTGCATGGCCGCTTCTATAGTAACTCTGTTCGTGCTGTTATATCTGAGTGTTGGCATATTACTCCTATGTAGAGAGCACTTGAATGGCGGCATCTATAATAACACTGTTCGCGCTGTTATATCTGAGTGTTGGCATATTACTCCTATGTAGAGAGCACTTGCATGGTCGCTTCTATAATAACGCTGTTCACGCTGTTATATCTGAGTGTTGGCATATTACTCCTATGTGGAGAGCACTTGCATGGCCGCTTCTATAATAACACTGTTCACGCTGTTATATCTGAGTGTTGACATATTACTCCTATGTAGAAAGCACTTGCATGGCCGCTTCTATAATAACACTGTTCGTGCTGTTATATCTGAGTGTTGGCATATTACACCTATGTGGAGAGCACTTGCATGGGCGCTTCTATAATAACACTGTTCACGCTGTTATATCTGAGTGTTGACATATTACTCCTATGTAGAAAGCACTTGCATGGCCGCATCTATAATAACACTGTTCGTGCTGTTATATCTGAGTGTTGGCATATTACTCCTATGTAGAAAGCACTTGCATGGTCGCTTCTATAATAACGCTGTTCACGCTGTTATATCTGAGTGTTGGCATATTACTCCTATGTGGAGAGCACTTGCATGGCCGCTTCTATAATAACACTGTTCACGCTGTTATATCTGAGTGTTGACATATTACTCCTATGTAGAAAGCACGTGCATGGCCGCTTCTATAATAACACTGTTCACGCTGTTATATCTGAGTGTTGACATATTACTCCTATGTAGAGAGCACTTGCATGGCCGCTTCTATAATAACACTGTTCACGCTGTTATATCTGAGTGTTGACATATTACTCCTATGTAGAAAGCACGTGCATGGCCGCTTCTATAATAACGCTGTTCATGCTGTTATATCTGAGTGTTGACATATTACTCCTATGTAGAAAGCACTTGCATGGCCGCTTCTATAATAACACTGTTCGTGCTGTTTATATCTGAGTGTTGACATATTACTCCTATATGGAGAGCACTTGCATGGCCGCTTCTATAATAACACTGTTCACTCTTTTATATCTGAGTGTTGGCATACTACTCCTATGTAGAAAGCACTTGCATGGCCGCTTCTATAATAACACTGTTCGTGCTGTTTATATCTGAGTGTTGACATATTACTCCTATGTAGAAAGCGCTTGCATGGCCGCTTCTATAATAACACTGTTCACTCTGTTATATCTGAGTGTTGACATATTACTCCTATGTAGAAAGCACTTGCATGGCCGCTTCTATAATAACACTGTTCACGCTGTTTTATCTGAGTGTTGACATATTACTCCTATGTGGAGAGCACTTGCATGGCCGCTTCTATAATAACACTGTTCACGCTGTTATGTCTGAGTGTTGGCATATTACTCCTATGTGGAGAGCACTTGCATGGCCGCTTCTATAATAACTCTGTTCACGCTGTTATATCTGAGTGTTGGCATATTACTCCTATGTGGAGAGCACTTGCATGGCCGCTTCTATAATAACACTGTTCACGCTGTTATATCTGAGTGTTGACATATTACTCCTATGTAGAAAGCACTTGCATGGCCGCATCTATAATAACTCTGTTCGTGCTGTTATATCTGACTGTTGACATATTACTCCTATGTAGAAAGCACTTGCATGGTCGCTTCTATAATAACACTGTTCACGCTGTTATATCTGAGTGTTGGCATATTACTCCTATGTAGAGAGCACTTGCATGGCTGCTTCTATAATAACACTGTTCACGCTGTTATATCTGAGTGTTGACATATTACTCCTATGTAGAAAGCACTTGCATGGCCTCTTCTATAATAACACTGTTCGTGCTGTTTATATCTGAGTGTTGACATATTACTCCTATGTAGAAAGCACTTGCATGGCCGCTTCTATAATAACACTGTTCACTCTGTTATATCTGAGTGTTGACATATTACCCCTATGTAGAAAGCACTTGCATGGCCGCTTCTATAATAACACTGTTCACGCTGTTATGTCTGAGTGTTGGCATATTACTCCTATGTGGAGAGCACTTGCATGGCCGCTTCTATAATAACACTGTTCACGCTGTTATATCTGAGTGTTGGCATATTACTCCTATGTGGAGAGCACTTGCATGGCCGCTTCTATAATAACACTGTTCACGCTGTTATATCTGAGTGTTGACATATTACTCCTATGTAGAAAGCACTTGCATGGCCGCATCTATAATAACTCTGTTCGTGCTGTTATATCTGAGTGTTGGCATATTACTCCTATGTAGAAAGCACTTGCATGGTCGCTTCTATAATAACGCTGTTCACGCTGTTATATCTGAGTGTTGGCATATTACTCCTATGTGGAGAGCACTTGCATGGCCGCTTCTATAATAACACTGTTCACGCTGTTATATCTGAGTGTTGACATATTACTCCTATGTAGAAAGCACTTGCATGGCCGCATCTATAATAACTCTGTTCGTGCTGTTATATCTGAGTGTTGGCATATTACTCCTATGTAGAAAGCACTTGCATGGCCGCATCTATAATAACTCTGTTCGTGCTGTTATATCTGAGTGTTGACATATTACTCCTATGTAGAAAGCACTTGCATGGCCGCATCTTTAATAACACTGTTCGTGCATTTATATCTGAGTGTTGGCATAGTACTCCTATGTAGAAAGCACGTGCATGGCCGCTTCTATAATAACGCTGTTCGTGCTGTTATATCTGAGTGTTGGCATATTACTCCTATGTAGAGAGCACGTGCATGGCCGCTTCTATAATAACACTGTTCACTCTGTTATATCTGAGTGTTGACATATTACTCCTATGTAGAAAGCACGTGCATGGCCGCTTCTATAATAACGCTGTTCATGATGTTATATCTGAGTGTTGACATATTACTCCTATGTAGAAAGCACTTGCATGGTCGCTTCTATAATAACACTGTTCGTGCTGTTTATATCTGAGTGTTGACATATTACTCCTTTGTGGAGAGCACTTGCATGGCCGCTTCTATAATAACACTGTTCACTCTTTTATATCTGAGTGTTGGCATACTACTCCTATGTAGAAAGCACTTGCATGGCCGCTTCTATAATAACACTGTTCGTGCTGTTTATATCTGAGTGTTGACATATTACTCCTATGTAGAAAGCACTTGCATGGCCGCTTCTATAATAACACTGTTCACTCTGTTATATCTGAGTGTTGACATATTACTCCTATGTAGAAAGCACTTGCATGGCCGCTTCTATAATAACACTGTTCAAGCTGTTATATCTGAGTGTTGGCATATTATTCCTATGTGGAGAGCACTTGCATGGCCGCTTCTATAATAACACTGTTCACGCTGTTATGTCTGAGTGTTGGCATATTACTCCTATGTGGAGAGCACTTGCATGGCCGCTTCTATAATAACACTGTTCACGCTGTTATATCTGAGTGTTGGCATATTACTCCTATGTGGAGAGCACTTGCATGGCCGCTTCTATAATAACACTGTTCACGCTGTTATATCTGAGTGTTGACATATTACTCCTATGTAGAAAGCACTTGCATGGCCGCATCTATAATAACTCTGTTCGTGCTGTTATATCTGAGTGTTGGCATATTACTCCTATGTAGAGAGCACTTGCATGGTCGCTTCTATAATAACGCTGTTCACGCTGTTATATCTGAGTGTTGGCATATTACTCCTATGTGGAGAGCACTTGCATGGCCGCTTCTATAATAACACTGTTCACGCTGTTATATCTGAGTGTTGGCATATTACTCCTATGTAGAAAGCACTTGCATGGTCGCTTCTATAATAACACTGTTCACGCTGTTATATCTGAGTGTTGGCATATTACTCCTATGTAGAAAGCACTTGCATGGCCGCTTCTATAGTAACTCTGTTCGTGCTGTTATATCTGAGTGTTGGCATATTACTCCTATGTAGAAAGCACTTGCATGGCCGCTTCTATAATAACACTGTTCGTGCTGTTTATATCTGAGTGTTGACATATTACTCCTATGTAGAAAGCACTTGCATGGCCGCTTCTATGATAACACTGTTCACTCTGTTATATCTGAGTGTTGACATATTACCCCTATGTAGAAAGCACTTGCATGGCCGCTTCTATAATAACACTGTTCACGCTGTTATGTCTGAGTGTTGGCATATTACTCCTATGTGGAGAGCACTTGCATGGCCGCTTCTATAATAACACTGTTCACGCTGTTATATCTGAGTGTTGGCATATTACTCCTATGTGGAGAGCACTTGCATGGCCGCTTCTATAATAACACTGTTCACGCTGTTATATCTGAGTGTTGACATATTACTCCTATGTAGAAAGCACTTGCATGGCCGCATCTATAATAACTCTGTTCGTGCTGTTATATCTGAGTGTTGGCATATTACTCCTATGTAGAAAGCACTTGCATGGTCGCTTCTATAATAACACTGTTCGTGCTGTTTATATCTGAGTGTTGACATATTACTCCTATGTAGAAAGCACTTGCATGGCCGCTTCTATAATAACACTGTTCACTCTGTTATATCTGAGTGTTGACATATTACCCCTATGTAGAAAGCACTTGCATGGCCGCTTCTATAATAACACTGTTCACGCTGTTATGTCTGAGTGTTGGCATATTACTCCTATGTGGAGAGCACTTGCATGGCCGCTTCTATAATAACACTGTTCACGCTGTTATATCTGAGTGTTGGCATATTACTCCTATGTGGAGAGCACTTGCATGGCCGCTTCTATAATAACACTGTTCACGCTGTTATATCTGAGTGTTGACATATTACTCCTATGTAGAAAGCACTTGCATGGCCGCATCTATAATAACTCTGTTCGTGCTGTTATATCTGAGTGTTGGCATATTACTCCTATGTAGAAAGCACTTGCATGGTCGCTTCTATAATAACACTGTTCACGCTGTTATATCTGAGTGTTGGCATATTACTCCTATGTGGAGAGCACTTGCATGGCCGCTTCTATAATAACACTGTTCACGCTGTTATATCTGAGTGTTGACATATTACTCCTATGTAGAAAGCACTTGCATGGCCGCATCTATAATAACTCTGTTCGTGCTGTTATATCTGAGTGTTGGCATATTACTCCTATGTAGAAAGCACTTGCATGGCCGCATCTATAATAACTCTGTTCGTGCTGTTATATCTGAGTGTTGACATATTACTCCTATGTAGAAAGCACTTGCATGGCCGCATCTATAATAACACTGTTCGTGCTATTATATCTGAGTGTTGGCATAGTACTCCTATGTAGAAAGCACGTGCATGGCCGCATCTATAATAACGCTGTTCGTGCTGTTATATCTGAGTGTTGGCATATTACTCCTATGTAGAGAGCACGTGCATGGCCGCTTCTATAATAACACTGTTCACTCTGTTATATCTGAGTGTTGACATATTACTCCTATGTAGAAAGCACGTGCATGGCCGCTTCTATAATAACGCTGTTCATGATGTTATATCTGAGTGTTGACATATTACTCCTATGTAGAAAGCACTTGCATGGTCGCTTCTATAATAACACTGTTCGTGCTGTTTATATCTGAGTGTTGACATATTACTCCTTTGTGGAGAGCACTTGCATGGCCGCTTCTATAATAACACTGTTCACTCTTTTATATCTGAGTGTTGGCATACTACTCCTATGTAGAAAGCACTTGCATGGCCGCTTCTATAATAACACTGTTCGTGCTGTTTATATCTGAGTGTTGACATATTACTCCTATGTAGAAAGCACTTGCATGGCCGCTTCTATAATAACACTGTTCACTCTGTTATATCTGAGTGTTGACATATTACTCCTATGTAGAAAGCACTTGCATGGCCGCTTCTATAATAACACTGTTCAAGCTGTTATATCTGAGTGTTGGCATATTATTCCTATATGGAGAGCACTTGCATGGCCGCTTCTATAATAACACTGTTCACGCTGTTATGTCTGAGTGTTGGCATATTACTCCTATGTGGAGAGCACTTGCATGGCCGCTTCTATAATAACACTGTTCACGCTGTTATATCTGAGTGTTGGCATATTACTCCTATGTGGAGAGCACTTGCATGGCCGCTTCTATAATAACACTGTTCACGCTGTTATATCTGAGTGTTGACATATTACTCCTATGTAGAAAGCACTTGCATGGCCGCATCTATAATAACTCTGTTCGTGCTGTTATATCTGAGTGTTGGCATATTACTCCTATGTAGAGAGCACTTGCATGGTCGCTTCTATAATAACGCTGTTCACGCTGTTATATCTGAGTGTTGGCATATTACTCCTATGTGGAGAGCACTTGCATGGCCGCTTCTATAATAACACTGTTCACGCTGTTATATCTGAGTGTTGACATATTACTCCTATGTAGAAAGCACTTGCATGGCCGCATCTATAATAACTCTGTTCGTGCTGTTATATCTGAGTGTTGGCATATTACTCCTATGTAGAAAGCACTTGCATGGTCGCTTCTATAATAACACTGTTCACGCTGTTATATCTGAGTGTTGGCATATTACTCCTATGTAGAAAGCACTTGCATGGCCGCTTCTATAGTAACTCTGTTCGTGCTGTTATATCTGAGTGTTGGCATATTACTCCTATGTAGAAAGCACTTGCATGGCCGCTTCTATAATAACACTGTTCGTGCTGTTTATATCTGAGTGTTGACATATTACTCCTATGTAGAAAGCACTTGCATGGCCGCTTCTATAATAACACTGTTCACTCTGTTATATCTGAGTGTTGACATATTACCCCTATGTAGAAAGCACTTGCATGGCCGCTTCTATAATAACACTGTTCACGCTGTTATGTCTGAGTGTTGGCATATTACTCCTATGTGGAGAGCACTTGCATGGCCGCTTCTATAATAACACTGTTCACGCTGTTATATCTGAGTGTTGGCATATTACTCCTATGTGGAGAGCACTTGCATGGCCGCTTCTATAATAACACTGTTCACGCTGTTATATCTGAGTGTTGACATATTACTCCTATGTAGAAAGCACTTGCATGGCCGCATCTATAATAACTCTGTTCGTGCTGTTATATCTGAGTGTTGGCATATTACTCCTATGTAGAAAGCACTTGCATGGTCGCTTCTATAATAACACTGTTCGTGCTGTTTATATCTGAGTGTTGACATATTACTCCTATGTAGAAAGCACTTGCATGGCCGCTTCTATAATAACACTGTTCACTCTGTTATATCTGAGTGTTGACATATTACCCCTATGTAGAAAGCACTTGCATGGCCGCTTCTATAATAACACTGTTCACGCTGTTATGTCTGAGTGTTGGCATATTACTCCTATGTGGAGAGCACTTGCATGGCCGCTTCTATAATAACACTGTTCACGCTGTTATATCTGAGTGTTGGCATATTACTCCTATGTGGAGAGCACTTGCATGGCCGCTTCTATAATAACACTGTTCACGCTGTTATATCTGAGTGTTGACATATTACTCCTATGTAGAAAGCACTTGCATGGCCGCATCTATAATAACTCTGTTCGTGCTGTTATATCTGAGTGTTGGCATATTACTCCTATGTAGAAAGCACTTGCATGGTCGCTTCTATAATAACGCTGTTCACGCTGTTATATCTGAGTGTTGGCATATTACTCCTATGTGGAGAGCACTTGCATGGCCGCTTCTATAATAACACTGTTCACGCTGTTATATCTGAGTGTTGACATATTACTCCTATGTAGAAAGCACTTGCATGGCCGCATCTATAATAACTCTGTTCGTGCTGTTATATCTGAGTGTTGGCATATTACTCCTATGTAGAAAGCACTTGCATGGCCGCATCTATAATAACTCTGTTCGTGCTGTTATATCTGAGTGTTGACATATTACTCCTATGTAGAAAGCACTTGCATGGCCGCATCTATAATAACACTGTTCGTGCTATTATATCTGAGTGTTGGCATAGTACTCCTATGTAGAAAGCACGTGCATGGCCGCATCTATAATAACGCTGTTCGTGCTGTTATATCTGAGTGTTGGCATATTACTCCTATGTAGAGAGCACGTGCATGGCCGCTTCTATAATAACACTGTTCACTCTGTTATATCTGAGTGTTGACATATTACTCCTATGTAGAAAGCACGTGCATGGCCGCTTCTATAATAACGCTGTTCATGATGTTATATCTGAGTGTTGACATATTACTCCTATGTAGAAAGCACTTGCATGGTCGCTTCTATAATAACACTGTTCGTGCTGTTTATATCTGAGTGTTGACATATTACTCCTTTGTGGAGAGCACTTGCATGGCCGCTTCTATAATAACACTGTTCACTCTTTTATATCTGAGTGTTGGCATACTACTCCTATGTAGAAAGCACTTGCATGGCCGCTTCTATAATAACACTGTTCGTGCTGTTTATATCTGAGTGTTGACATATTACTCCTATGTAGAAAGCACTTGCATGGCCGCTTCTATAATAACACTGTTCACTCTGTTATATCTGAGTGTTGACATATTACTCCTATGTAGAAAGCACTTGCATGGCCGCTTCTATAATAACACTGTTCAAGCTGTTATATCTGAGTGTTGGCATATTATTCCTATGTGGAGAGCACTTGCATGGCCGCTTCTATAATAACACTGTTCACGCTGTTATGTCTGAGTGTTGGCATATTACTCCTATGTGGAGAGCACTTGCATGGCCGCTTCTATAATAACACTGTTCACGCTGTTATATCTGAGTGTTGGCATATTACTCCTATGTGGAGAGCACTTGCATGGCCGCTTCTATAATAACACTGTTCACGCTGTTATATCTGAGTGTTGACATATTACTCCTATGTAGAAAGCACTTGCATGGCCGCATCTATAATAACTCTGTTCGTGCTGTTATATCTGAGTGTTGGCATATTACTCCTATGTAGAGAGCACTTGCATGGTCGCTTCTATAATAACGCTGTTCACGCTGTTATATCTGAGTGTTGGCATATTACTCCTATGTGGAGAGCACTTGCATGGCCGCTTCTATAATAACACTGTTCACGCTGTTATATCTGAGTGTTGACATATTACTCCTATGTAGAAAGCACTTGCATGGCCGCATCTATAATAACTCTGTTCGTGCTGTTATATCTGAGTGTTGGCATATTACTCCTATGTAGAAAGCACTTGCATGGTCGCTTCTATAATAACACTGTTCACGCTGTTATATCTGAGTGTTGGCATATTACTCCTATGTAGAAAGCACTTGCATGGCCGCTTCTATAGTAACTCTGTTCGTGCTGTTATATCTGAGTGTTGGCATATTACTCCTATGTAGAGAGCACTTGCATGGCGGCATCTATAATAACACTATTCGCGCTGTTATATCTGAGTGTTGGCATATTACTCCTATGTAGAGAGCACTTGCATGGTCGCTTCTATAATAACGCTGTTCACGCTGTTATATCTGAGTGTTGGCATATTACTCCTATGTGGAGAGCACTTGCATGGCCGCTTCTATAATAACACTGTTCACGCTGTTATATCTGAGTGTTGACATATTACTCCTATGTAGAAAGCACTTGCATGGCCGCTTCTATAATAACACCGTTCGTGCTGTTATATGTGAGTGTTGGCATATTACTCCTATGTGGAGAGCACTTGCATGGCCGCTTCTATAATAACACTGTTCACGCTGTTATATCTGAGTGTTGACATATTACTCCTATGTAGAAAGCACTTGCATGGCCGCATCTATAATAACTCTGTTCGTGCTGTTATATCTGAGTGTTGACATATTACTCCTATGTAGAAAGCACTTGCATGGTCGCTTCTATTATAACGCTGTTCACGCTGTTATATCTGAGTGTTGGCATATTACTCCTATGTGGAGAGCACTTGCATGGCCGCTTCTATAATAACACTGTTCACGCTGTTATATCTGAGTGTTGGCATATTACTCCTATGTAGAGAGCACGTGCATGGCCGCTTCTATAATAACACTGTTCACGCTGTTATATCTGAGTGTTGACATATTACTCCTATGTGGAGAGCACGTGCATGGCCGCTTCTATAATAACACTGTTCACTCTGTTATATCTGAGTGTTGACATATTACTCCTATGTAGAAAGCACGTGCATGGCCGCTTCTATAATAACGCTGTTCATGATGTTATATCTGAGTGTTGACATATTACTCCTATGTAGAAAGCACTTGCATGGCCGCTTCTATAATAACACTGTTCGTGCTGTTTATATCTGAGTGTTGACATATTACTCCTATGTGGAGAGCACTTGCATGGCCGCTTCTATAATAACACTGTTCACTCTTTTATATCTGAGTGTTGGCATACTACTCCTATGTAGAAAGCACTTGCATGGCCGCTTCTATAATAACACTGTTCGTGCTGTTTATATCTGAGTGTTGACATATTACTCCTATGTAGAAAGCACTTGCATGGCCGCTTCTATAATAACACTGTTCACTCTGTTATATCTGAGTGTTGACATATTACTCCTATGTAGAAAGCACTTGCATGGCCGCTTCTATAATAACACTGTTCAAGCTGTTATATCTGAGTGTTGGCATATTATTCCTATGTGGAGAGCACTTGCATGGCCGCTTCTATAATAACACTGTTCACGCTGTTATGTCTGAGTGTTGGCATATTACTCCTATGTGGAGAGCACTTGCATGGCCGCTTCTATAATAACACTGTTCACGCTGTTATATCTGAGTGTTGGCATATTACTCCTATGTGGAGAGCACTTGCATGGCCGCTTCTATAATAACACTGTTCACGCTGTTATATCTGAGTGTTGACATATTACTCCTATGTAGAAAGCACTTGCATGGCCGCATCTATAATAACTCTGTTCGTGCTGTTATATCTGAGTGTTGGCATATTACTCCTATGTAGAGAGCACTTGCATGGCCGCATCTATAATAACTCTGTTCGTGCTGTTATATCTGAGTGTTGGCATACTACTCCTATGTAGAAAGCACTTGCATGGTCGCTTCTATAATAACACTGTTCACGCTGTTATATCTGAGTGTTGGCATATTACTCCTATGTAGAAAGCACTTGCATGGCCGCTTCTATAGTAACTCTGTTCGTGCTGTTATATCTGAGTGTTGGCATATTACTCCTATGTAGAGAGCACTTGCATGGCGGCATCTATAATAACACTATTCGCGCTGTTATATCTGAGTGTTGGCATATTACTCCTATGTAGAGAGCACTTGCATGGTCGCTTCTATAATAACGCTGTTCACGCTGTTATATCTGAGTGTTGGCATATTACTCCTATGTGGAGAGCACTTGCATGGCCGCTTCTATAATAACACTGTTCACGCTGTTATATCTGAGTGTTGACATATTACTCCTATGTAGAAAGCACTTGCATGGTCGCTTCTATAATAACACTGTTCGTGCTGTTATATGTTAGTGTTGGCATATTACTCCTATGTGGAGAGCACTTGCATGGCCGCTTCTATAATAACACTGTTCACGCTGTTATATCTGAGTGTTGACATATTACTCCTATGTAGAAAGCACTTGCATGGCCGCATCTATAATAACTCTGTTCGTGCTGTTATATCTGAGTGTTGACATATTACTCCTATGTAGAAAGCACTTGCATGGTCGCTTCTATTATAACGCTGTTCACGCTGTTATATCTGAGTGTTGGCATATTACTCCTATGTGGAGAGCACTTGCATGGCCGCTTCTATAATAACACTGTTCACGCTGTTATATCTGAGTGTTGGCATATTACTCCTATGTAGAGAGCACGTGCATGGCCGCTTCTATAATAACACTGTTCACGCTGTTATATCTGAGTGTTGACATATTACTCCTATGTAGAAAGCACGTGCATGGCCGCTTCTATAATAACGCTGTTCATGCTGTTATATCTGAGTGTTGACATATTACTCCTATGTAGAAAGCACTTGCATGGCCGTTTCTATAATAACACTGTTCGTGCTGTTTATATCTGAGTGTTGACATATTACTCCTATGTGGAGAGCACGTGCATGGCCGCTTCTATAATAACACTGTTCACTCTGTTATATCTGAGTGTTGACATATTACTCCTATGTAGAAAGCACGTGCATGGCCGCTTCTATAATAACGCTGTTCATGATGTTATATCTGAGTGTTGACATATTACTCCTATGTAGAAAGCACTTGCATGGCCGCTTCTATAATAACACTGTTCGTGCTGTTTATATCTGAGTGTTGACATATTACTCCTATGTGGAGAGCACTTGCATGGCCGCTTCTATAATAACACTGTTCACTCTTTTATATCTGAGTGTTGGCATACTACTCCTATGTAGAAAGCACTTGCATGGCCGCTTCTATAATAACACTGTTCGTGCTGTTTATATCTGAGTGTTGACATATTACTCCTATGTAGAAAGCACTTGCATGGCCGCTTCTATAATAACACTGTTCACTCTGTTATATCTGAGTGTTGACATATTACTCCTATGTAGAAAGCACTTGCATGGCCGCTTCTATAATAACACTGTTCAAGCTGTTATATCTGAGTGTTGGCATATTATTCCTATGTGGAGAGCACTTGCATGGCCGCTTCTATAATAACACTGTTCACGCTGTTATGTCTGAGTGTTGGCATATTACTCCTATGTGGAGAGCACTTGCATGGCCGCTTGTATAATAACACTGTTCACGCTGTTATATCTGAGTGTTGGCATATTACTCCTATGTGGAGAGCACTTGCATGGCCGCTTCTATAATAACACTGTTCACGCTGTTATATCTGAGTGTTGACATATTACTCCTATGTAGAAAGCACTTGCATGGCCGCATCTATAATAACTCTGTTCGTGCTGTTATATCTGAGTGTTGGCATATTACTCCTATGTAGAGAGCACTTGCATGGTCGCTTCTATAATAACGCTGTTCACGCTGTTATATCTGAGTGTTGGCATATTACTCCTATGTGGAGAGCACTTGCATGGCCGCTTCTATAATAACACTGTTCACGCTGTTATATCTGAGTGTTGACATATTACTCCTATGTAGAAAGCACTTGCATGGCCGCATCTATAATAACTCTGTTCGTTCTGTTATATCTGAGTGTTGGCATATTACTCCTATGTAGAAAGCACTTGCATGGTCGCTTCTATAATAACACTGTTCACGCTGTTATATCTGAGTGTTGGCATATTACTCCTATGTAGAAAGCACTTGCATGGCCGCTTCTATAGTAACTCTGTTCGTGCTGTTATATCTGAGTGTTGGCATATTACTCCTATGTAGAGAGCACTTGCATGGCGGCATCTATAATAACACTATTCGCGCTGTTATATCTGAGTGTTGGCATATTACTCCTATGTAGAGAGCACTTGCATGGTCGCTTCTATAATAACGCTGTTCACGCTGTTATATCTGAGTGTTGGCATATTATTCCTATGTGGAGAGCACTTGCATGGCCGCTTCTATAATAACACTGTTCACGCTGTTATATCTGAGTGTTGACATATTACTCCTATGTAGAAAGCACTTGCATGGCCGCTTCTATAATAACATTGTTCGTGCTGTTATATGTGAGTGTTGGCATATTACTCCTATGTGGAGAGCACTTGCATGGCCGCTTCTATAATAACACTGTTCACGCTGTTATATCTGAGTGTTGACATATTACTCCTATGTAGAAAGCACTTGCATGGCCGCATCTATAATAACTCTGTTCGTGCTGTTATATCTGAGTGTTGACATATTACTCCTATGTAGAAAGCACTTGCATGGTCGCTTCTATTATAACGCTGTTCACGCTGTTATATCTGAGTGTTGGCATATTACTCCTATGTAGAGAGCACTTGCATGGCCGCTTCTATAATAACACTGTTCACGCTGTTATATCTGAGTGTTGACATATTACTCCTATGTAGAAAGCACTTGCATGGCCGCTTCTATAATAACACTGTTCTTGCTATTATATCTGAGTGTTGGCATAGTACTGCTATGTAGAAAGCACGTGCATGGCCGCTTCTATAATAACGCTGTTCGTGCTGTTATATCTGAGTGTTGGCATATTACTCCTATGTAGAGAGCACGTGCATGGCCGCTTCTATAATAACACTGTTCACGCTGTTATATCTGAGTGTTGACATATTACTCCTATGTAGAAAGCACGTGCATGGCCGCTTCTATGATAACGCTGTTCATGCTGTTATATCTGAGTGTTGACATATTACTCCTATGTAGAAAGCACTTGCATGGCCGTTTCTATAATAACACTGTTCGTGCTGTTTATATCTGAGTGTTGACATATTACTCCTATGTGGAGAGCACTTGCATGGCCGCTTCTATAATAACACTGTTCTCTCTTTTATATCTGAGTGTTGGCATACTACTCCTATGTAGAAAGCACTTGCATGGCCGCTTCTATAATAACACTGTTCGTGCTGTTTATATCTGAGTGTTGACATATTACTCCTATGTAGAAAGCACTTGCATGGCCGCTTCTATAATAACACTGTTCACTCTGTTATATCTGAGTGTTGACATATTACTCCTATGTAGAAAGCACTTGCAAGGCCGCTTCTATAATAACACTGTTCACGCTGTTATATCTGAGTGTTGGCATATTACTCCTATGTGGAGAGCACTTGCATGGCCGCTTCTATAATAACACTGTTCACGCTGTTATGTCTGAGTGTTGGCATATTACTCCTATGTGGAGAGCACTTGCATGGCTGCTTCTATAATAACACTGTTCACGCTGTTATATCTGAGTGTTGGCATATTACTCCTATGTGGAGAGCACTTGCATGGCCGCTTCTATAATAACACTGTTCACGCTGTTATATCTGAGTGTTGACATATTACTCCTATGTAGAAAGCACTTGCATGGCCGCATCTATAATAACTCTGTTCGTGCTGTTATATCTGAGTGTTGACATATTACTCCTATGTAGAAAGCACTTGCATGGTCGCTTCTATAATAACGCTGTTCACGCTGTTATATCTGAGTGTTGGCATATTACTCCTATGTGGAGAGCACTTGCATGGCCGCTTCTATAATAACACTGTTCACGCTGTTATATCTGAGTGTTGACATATTACTCCTATGTAGAAAGCACTTGCATGGCCGCATCTATAATAACTCTGTTCGTGCTGTTATATCTGAGTGTTGGCATATTACTCCTATGTAGAAAGCACTTGCATGGTCGCTTCTATAGTAACTCTGTTCGTGCTGTTATATCTGAGTGTTGGCATATTACTCCTATGTAGAGAGCACTTGCATGGTCGCTTCTATAATAACGCTGTTCACGCTGTTATATCTGAGTGTTGACATATTACTCCTATGTGGAGAGCACTTGCATGGCCGCTTCTATAATAACGCTGTTCACGCTGTTATATCTGAGTGTTGGCATATTATTCCTATGTGGAGAGCACTTGCATGGCCGCTTCTATAATAACACTGTTCACGCTGTTATATCTGAGTGTTGACATATTACTCCTATGTAGAAAGCACTTGCATGGCCGCTTCTATAATAACATTGTTCGTGCTGTTATATGTGAGTGTTGGCATATTACTCCTATGTGGAGAGCACTTGCATGGCCGCTTCTATAATAACACTGTTCACGCTGTTATATCTGAGTGTTGACATATTACTCCTATGTAGAAAGCACTTGCATGGCCGCATCTATAATAACTCTGTTCGTGCTGTTATATCTGAGTGTTGACATATTACTCCTATGTAGAAAGCACTTGCATGGTCGCTTCTATTATAACGCTGTTCACGCTGTTATATCTGAGTGTTGGCATATTACTCCTATGTAGAGAGCACTTGCATGGCCGCTTCTATAATAACACTGTTCACGCTGTTATATCTGAGTGTTGACATATTACTCCTATGTAGAAAGCACTTGCATGGCCGCTTCTATAATAACACTGTTCTTGCTATTATATCTGAGTGTTGGCATAGTACTGCTATGTAGAAAGCACGTGCATGGCCGCTTCTATAATAACGCTGTTCGTGCTGTTATATCTGAGTGTTGGCATATTACTCCTATGTAGAGAGCACGTGCATGGCCGCTTCTATAATAACACTGTTCACGCTGTTATATCTGAGTGTTGACATATTACTCCTATGTAGAAAGCACGTGCATGGCCGCTTCTATGATAACGCTGTTCATGCTGTTATATCTGAGTGTTGACATATTACTCCTATGTAGAAAGCACTTGCATGGCCGTTTCTATAATAACACTGTTCGTGCTGTTTATATCTGAGTGTTGACATATTACTCCTATGTGGAGAGCACTTGCATGGCCGCTTCTATAATAACACTGTTCTCTCTTTTATATCTGAGTGTTGGCATACTACTCCTATGTAGAAAGCACTTGCATGGCCGCTTCTATAATAACACTGTTCGTGCTGTTTATATCTGAGTGTTGACATATTACTCCTATGTAGAAAGCACTTGCATGGCCGCTTCTATAATAACACTGTTCACTCTGTTATATCTGAGTGTTGACATATTACTCCTATGTAGAAAGCACTTGCAAGGCCGCTTCTATAATAACACTGTTCACGCTGTTATATCTGAGTGTTGGCATATTACTCCTATGTGGAGAGCACTTGCATGGCCGCTTCTATAATAACACTGTTCACGCTGTTATGTCTGAGTGTTGGCATATTACTCCTATGTGGAGAGCACTTGCATGGCTGCTTCTATAATAACACTGTTCACGCTGTTATATCTGAGTGTTGGCATATTACTCCTATGTGGAGAGCACTTGCATGGCCGCTTCTATAATAACACTGTTCACGCTGTTATATCTGAGTGTTGACATATTACTCCTATGTAGAAAGCACTTGCATGGCCGCATCTATAATAACTCTGTTCGTGCTGTTATATCTGAGTGTTGACATATTACTCCTATGTAGAAAGCACTTGCATGGTCGCTTCTATAATAACGCTGTTCACGCTGTTATATCTGAGTGTTGGCATATTACTCCTATGTGGAGAGCACTTGCATGGCCGCTTCTATAATAACACTGTTCACGCTGTTATATCTGAGTGTTGACATATTACTCCTATGTAGAAAGCACTTGCATGGCCGCATCTATAATAACTCTGTTCGTGCTGTTATATCTGAGTGTTGGCATATTACTCCTATGTAGAAAGCACTTGCATGGTCGCTTCTATAGTAACTCTGTTCGTGCTGTTATATCTGAGTGTTGGCATATTACTCCTATGTAGAGAGCACTTGCATGGTCGCTTCTATAATAACGCTGTTCACGCTGTTATATCTGAGTGTTGACATATTACTCCTATGTGGAGAGCACTTGCATGGCCGCTTCTATAATAACACTGTTCATGCTGTTATATCTGAGTGTTGACATATTACTCCTATGTAGAAAGCACTTGCATGGCCGCTTCTATAATAACACTGTTCGTGCTGTTATATCTGAGTGTTGGCATAGTACTCCTATGTAGAAAGCACGTGCATGGCCGCTTCTATAATAACGCTGTTCGTGCTGTTATATCTGAGTGTTGGCATATTACTCCTATGTAGAGAGCACGTGCATGGCCGCTTCTATAATAACACTGTTCACGCTGTTATATCTGAGTGTTGACATATTACTCCTATGTAGAAAGCACGTGCATGGCCGCTTCTATAATAACGCTGTTCATGCTGTTATATCTGAGTGTTGACATTTTACTCCTATGTAGAAAGCACTTGCATGGCCGCTTCTATAATAACACTGTTCATGCTGTTTATATCTGAGTGTTGACATATTACTCCTATGTGGAGAGCACTTGCATGGCCGCTTCTATAATAACACTGTTCACTCTTTTATATCTGAGTGTTGGCATACTACTCCTATGTAGAAAGCACTTGCATGGCCGCTTCTATAATAACAATGTTCACTCTTTTATATCTGAGTGTTGGCATACTACTCCTATGTAGAAAGCACTTGCATGGCCGCTTCTATAATAACGCTGTTCGTGCTGTTTATATCTGAGTGTTGACATATTACTCCTATGTGGAGAGCACTTGCATGGCCGCTTCTATAATAACACTGTTCACTCTTTTATATCTGAGTGTTGGCATACTACTCCTATGTAGAAAGCACTTGCATGGCCGCTTCTATAATAACACTGTTCGTGCTGTTTATATCTGAGTGTTGACATATTACTCCTATGTAGAAAGCACTTGCATGGCCGCTTCTATAATAACACTGTTCACTCTGTTATATCTGAGTGTTGACATATTACTCCTATGTAGAAAGCACTTGCAAGGCCGCTTCTATAATAACATTGTTCACGCTGTTATATCTGAGTGTTGGCATATTACTCCTATGTGGAGAGCACTTGCATGGCCGCTTCTATAATAACACTGTTCACGCTGTTATGTCTGAGTGTTGGCATATTACTCCTATGTGGAGAGCACTTGCATGGCTGCTTCTATAATAACACTGTTCACGCTGTTATATCTGAGTGTTGGCATATTACTCCTATGTGGAGAGCACTTGCATGGCCGCTTCTATAATAACACTGTTCACGCTGTTATATCTGAGTGTTGACATATTACTCCTATGTAGAAAGCACTTGCATGGCCGCATCTATAATAACTTTGTTCGTGCTGTTATATCTGAGTGTTGACATATTACTCCTATGTAGAAAGCACTTGCATGGTCGCTTCTATAATAACGCTGTTCACGCTGTTATATCTGAGTGTTGGCATATTACTCCTATGTGGAGAGCACTTGCATGGCCGCTTCTATAATAACACTGTTCACGCTGTTATATCTGAGTGTTGACATATTACTCCTATGTAGAAAGCACTTGCATGGCCGCATCTATAATAACTCTGTTCGTGCTGTTATATCTGAGTGTTGGCATATTACTCCTATGTAGAAAGCACTTGCATGGTCGCTTCTATAGTAACTCTGTTCGTGCTGTTATATCTGAGTGTTGGCATATTACTCCTATGTAGAGAGCACTTGCATGGTCGCTTCTATAATAACGCTGTTCACGCTGTTATATCTGAGTGTTGACATATTACTCCTATGTGGAGAGCACTTGCATGGCCGCTTCTATAATAACACTGTTCATGCTGTTATATCTGAGTGTTGACATATTACTCCTATGTAGAAAGCACTTGCATGGCCGCTTCTATAATAACACTGTTCGTGCTGTTTATATCTGAGTGTTGACATATTACTCCTATGTAGAGAGCACTTGCATGGCCGCTTCTATAATAACACTGTTCACGCTGTTATATCTGAGTGTTGACATATTACTCCTATGTAGAAAGCACTTGCATGGCCGCTTCTATAATAACACTGTTCACGCTGTTATATCTGAGTGTTGGCATATTACTCCTATGTAGAAAGCACTTGCATGGCCTCTTCGATAATAACACTGTTCACGTTGTTTTATCTGAGTGTTGACATATTACTCCTATGTGGAGAGCACTTGCAATGCCGCTTTTATAATAACACTGTTCACGCTGTTATATCTGAGTGTTGGCATATTACTCCTATGTGGAGAGCACTTGCATGGCCGCTTCTATAATAACACTGTTCACGCTGTTATATCTGAGTGTTGACATATTACTCCTATGTAGAAAGCACTTGCATGGCCGCTTCTATAATAACACTGTTCACGCTGTTATATCTGAGTGTTGGCATATTACTCCTATGTAGAAAGCACTTGCATGGCCGCTTCTATAATAACACTGTTCACGCTGTTTTATCTGAGTGTTGACATATTACTCCTATGTGGAGAGCACTTGCATGGCCGCTTCTATAATAACACTGTTTACGCTGTTATGTCTGAGTGTTGGCATATTACTCCTATGTGGAGAGCACTTGCATGGCTGCTTCTATAATAACACTGTTCACGCTGTTATATCTGAGTGTTGGCATATTACTCCTATGTGGAGAGCACTTGCATGGCCGCTTCTATAATAACACTGTTCACGCTGTTATATCTGAGTGTTGACATATTACTCCTATGTAGAAAGCACTTGCATGGCCGCATCTATAATAACTCTGTTCGTGCTGTTATATCTGAGTGTTGACATATTACTCCTATGTAGAAAGCACTTGCATGGTCGCTTCTATAATAACGCTGTTCACGCTGTTATATCTGAGTGTTGGCATATTACTCCTATGTGGAGAGCACTTGCATGGCCGCTTCTATAATAACACTGTTCACGCTGTTATATCTGAGTGTTGACATATTACTCCTATGTAGAAAGCACTTGCATGGCCGCATCTATAATAACTCTGTTCGTGCTGTTATATCTGAGTGTTGGCATATTACTCCTATGTAGAGAGCACTTGCATGGCGGCATCTATAATAACACTGTTCGCGCTGTTATATCTGAGTATTGGCATATTACTCCTATGTAGAGAGCACTTGCATGGTCGCTTCTATAATAACGCTGTTCACGCTGTTATATCTGAGTGTTGACATATTACTCCTATGTGGAGAGCACTTGCATGGCCGCTTCTATAATAACACTGTTCATGCTGTTATATCTGAGTGTTGACATATTACTCCTATGTAGAAAGCACTTGCATGGCCGCTTCTATAATAACACTGTTCGTGCTGTTATATCTGAGTGTTGGCATAGTACTCCTATGTAGAAAGCACGTGCATGGCCGCTTCTATAATAACGCTGTTCGTGCTGTTATATCTGAGTGTTGGCATATTACTCCTATGTAGAGAGCACGTGCATGGCCGCTTCTATAATAACACTATTCGCGCTGTTATATCTGAGTGTTGACATTTTACTCCTATGTAGAAAGCACTTGCATGGCCGCTTCTATAATAACACTGTTCATGCTGTTTATATCTGAGTGTTGACATATTACTCCTATGTGGAGAGCACTTGCATGGCCGCTTCTATAATAACACTGTTCACTCTTTTATATCTGAGTGTTGGCATACTACTCCTATGTAGAAAGCACTTGCATGGCCGCTTCTATAATAACAATGTTCACTCTTTTATATCTGAGTGTTGGCATACTACTCCTATGTAGAAAGCACTTGCATGGCCGCTTCTATAATAACGCTGTTCGTGCTGTTTATATCTGAGTGTTGACATATTACTCCTATGTGGAGAGCACTTGCATGGCCGCTTCTATAATAACACTGTTCACTCTTTTATATCTGAGTGTTGGCATACTACTCCTATGTAGAAAGCACTTGCATGGCCGCTTCTATAATAACACTGTTCGTGCTGTTTATATCTGAGTGTTGACATATTACTCCTATGTAGAGAGCACTTGCATGGCCGGTTCTATAATAACACTGTTCACGCTGTTATATCTGAGTGTTGACATATTACTCCTATGTAGAAAGCACTTGCATGGCCGCTTCTATAATAACACTGTTCACGCTGTTATATCTGAGTGTTGGCATATTACTCCTATGTAGAAAGCACTTGCATGGCCGCTTCGATAATAACACTGTTCACGCTGTTTTATCTGAGTGTTGACATATTACTCCTATGTGGAGAGCACTTGCATGGCCGCTTCTATAATAACACTGTTCACGCTGTTATGTCTGAGTGTTGGCATATTACTCCTATGTGGAGAGCACTTGCAATGCCGCTTTTATAAAAACACTGTTCACGCTGTTATATCTGAGTGTTGGCATATTACTCCTATGTGGAGAGCACTTGCATGGCCGCTTCTATAATAACACTGTTCACGCTGTTATATCTGAGTGTTGACATATTACTCCTATGTAGAAAGCACTTGCATGGCCGCATCTATAATAACTCTGTTCGTGCTGTTATATCTGAGTGTTGGCATATTACTCCTATGTAGAAAGCACTTGCATGGTCGCTTCTATAATAACGCTGTTCACGCTGTTATATCTGAGTGTTGGCATATTACTCCTATGTGGAGAGCACTTGCATGGCCGCTTCTATAATAACACTGTTCACGCTGTTATATCTGAGTGTTGACATATTACTCCTATGTAGAAAGCACTTGCATGGCCGCATCTATAATAACTCTGTTCGTGCTGTTATATCTGAGTGTTGGCATATTACTCCTATGTAGAAAGCACTTGCATGGTCGCTTCTATAGTAACTCTGTTCGTGCTGTTATATCTGAGTGTTGGCATATTACTCCTATGTAGAGAGCACTTGCATGGCGGCATCTATAATAACACTGTTCGCGCTGTTATATCTGAGTGTTGGCATATTACTCCTATGTAGAGAGCACTTGCATGGTCGCTTCTATAATAACGCTGTTCACGCTGTTATATCTGAGTGTTGGCATATTACTCCTATGTGGAGAGCACTTGCATGGCCGCTTCTATAATAACACTGTTCATGCTGTTATATCTGAGTGTTGACATATTACTCCTATGTAGAAAGCACTTGCATGGCCGCTTCTATAATAATACTGTTCGTGCTGTTATATCTGAGTGTTGGCATAGTACTCCTTTGTAGAAAGCACGTGCATGGCCGCTTCTATAATAACGCTGTTCGTGCTGTTATATCTGAGTGTTGACATATTACTCCTATGTAGAAAGCACGTGCATGGCCGCTTCTATAATAACGCTGTTCATGCTGTTATATCTGAGTGTTGACATTTTACTCCTATGTAGAAAGCACGTGCATGGCCGCTTCTATAATAACACTGTTCGTGCTGTTTATATCTGAGTGTTGACATATTACTCCTATGTGGAGAGCACTTGCATGGCCGCTTCTATAATAACACTGTTCACTCTTTTATATCTGAGTGTTGGCATACTACTCCTATGTAGAAAGCACTTGCATGGCCGCTTCTATAATAACACTGTTCACTCTTTTATATCTGAGTGTTGGCATACTACTCCTATGTAGAAAGCACTTGCAATGCCGCTTCTATAATAACACTGTTCGTGCTGTTTATATCTGAGTGTTGACATATTACTCCTATGTAGAAAGCACTTGCATGGCCGCTTCTATAATAACACTGTTCACTCTGTTATATCTGAGTGTTGACATATTACTCCTATGTAGAAAGCACTTGCATGGCCGCTTCTATAATAACACTGTTCACGCTGTTATATCTGAGTGTTGGCATATTACTCCTATGTAGAAAGCACTTGCAAGGCCGCTTCTATAATAACACTGTTCACGCTGTTTTATCTGAGTGTTGACATATTACTCCTATGTGGAGAGCACTTGCATGGCCGCTTCTATAATAACACTGTTCACGCTGTTATATCTGAGTGTTGGCATATTACTCCTATGTGGAGAGCACTTGCATGGCCGCTTCTATAATAACACTGTTCACGCTGTTATATCTGAGTGTTGACATATTACTCCTATGTAGAAAGCACTTGCATGGCCGCTTCTGTAATAACACTGTTCACTCTTTTATATCTGAGTGTTGGCATACTACTCCTATGTAGAAAGCACTTGCATGGCCGCTTCTATAATAACACTGTTCACTCTTTTATATCTGAGTGTTGGCATACTACTCCTATGTAGAAAGCACTTGCAATGCCGCTTCTATAATAACACTGTTCGTGCTGTTTATATCTGAGTGTTGACATATTACTCCTATGTAGAAAGCACTTGCATGGCCGCTTCTATAATAACACTGTTCACTCTGTTATATCTGAGTGTTGACATATTACTCCTATGTAGAGAGCACTTGCATGGCCGCTTCTATAATAACACTGTTCACGCTGTTATATCCGAGTGTTGGCATATTACTCCTATGTAGAAAGCACTTGCATGGCCGCTTCTATAATAACACTGTTCACGCTGTTATGTCTGAGTGTTGGCATATTACTCCTATGTGGAGAGCACTTGCATGGCCGCTTCTATAATAACACTGTTCACGCTGTTATATCTGAGTGTTGGCATATTACTCCTATGTGGAGAGCACTTGCATGGCCGCTTCTATAATAACACTGTTCACGCTGTTATATCTGAGTGTTGACATATTACTCCTATGTAGAAAGCACTTGCATGGCCGCATCTATAATAACTCTGTTCGTGCTGTTATATCTGAGTGTTGGCATATTACTCCTATGTAGAGAGCACTTGCATGGTCGCTTCTATAATAACGCTGTTCACGCTGTTATATCTGAGTGTTGGCATATTACTCCTATGTGGAGAGCACTTGCATGGCCGCTTCTATAATAACACTGTTCACGCTGTTATATCTGAGTGTTGACATATTACTCCTATGTAGAAAGCACTTGCATGGCCGCATCTATAATAACTTTGTTCGTGCTGTTATATCTGAGTGTTGGCATATTACTCCTATGTAGAAAGCACTTGCATGGTCGCTTCTATAATAACACTGTTCACGCTGTTATATCTGAGTGTTGGCATATTACTCCTATGTAGAAAGCACTTGCATGGCCGCTTCTATAGTAACTCTGTTCGTGCTGTTATATCTGAGTGTTGGCATATTACTCCTATGTAGAGAGCACTTGCATGGTCGCTTCTATAATAACGCTGTTCACGCTGTTATATCTGAGTGTTGGCATATTACTCCTATGTGGAGAGCACTTGCATGGCCGCTTCTATAATAACACTGTTCACGCTGTTATATCTGAGTGTTGACATATTACTCCTATGTAGAAAGCACTTGCATGGCCGCTTCTATAATAACACTGTTCGCGCTGTTATATGTGAGTGTTGGCATATTACTCCTATGTGGAGAGCACTTGCATGGCCGCTTCTATAGTAACACTGTTCACGCTGTTATATCTGAGTGTTGACATATTACTCCTATGTAGAAAGCACTTGCATGGCCGCATCTATAATAACTCTGTTCGTGCTGTTATATCTGAGTGTTGACATATTACTCCTATGTAGAAAGCACTTGCATGGTCGCTTCTATTATAACGCTGTTCACGCTGTTATATCTGAGTGTTGGCATATTACTCCTATGTGGAGAGCACTTGCATGGCCGCTTCTATAATAACACTGTTCACGCTGTTATATCTGAGTGTTGACATATTACTCCTATGTAGAAAGCACTTGCATGGCCGCTTCTATAATAACACTGTTCGTGCTGTTATATCTGAGTGTTGGCATAGTACTGCTATGTAGAAAGCACGTGCATGGCCGCTTCTATAATAACGCTGTTCGTGCTGTTATATCTGAGTGTTGGCATATTACTCCTATGTAGAGAGCACGTGCATGGCCGCTTCTATAATAACACTGTTCACGCTGTTATATCTGAGTGTTGACATATTACTCCTATGTAGAAAGCACGTGCATGGCCGCTTCTATAATAACGCTGTTCATGCTGTTATATCTGAGTGTTGACATATTACTCCTTTGTAGAAAGCACTTGCATGGCCGTTTCTATAATAACACTGTTCGTGCTGTTTATATCTGAGTGTTGACATATTACTCCTATGTGGAGAGCACTTGCATGGCCGCTTCTATAATAACACTGTTCTCTCTTTTATATCTGAGTGTTGGCATACTACTCCTATGTAGAAAGCACTTGCATGGCCGCTTCTATAATAACACTGTTCGTGCTGTTTATATCTGAGTGTTGACATATTACTCCTATGTAGAAAGCACTTGCATGGCCGCTTCTATAATAACACTGTTCACTCTGTTATATCTGAGTGTTGACATATTACTCCTATGTAGAAAGCACTTGCAAGGCCGCTTCTATAATAACACTGTTCACGCTGTTATATCTGAGTGTTGGCATATTACTCCTATGTAGAAAGCACTTGCATGGCCGCTTCTATAATAACACTGTTCACGCTGTTTTATCTGAGTGTTGACATATTACTCCTATGTGGAGAGCACTTGCATGGCCGCTTCTATAATAACACTGTTCACGCTGTTATGTCTGAGTGTTGGCATATTACTCCTATGTAGAAAGCACTTGCATGGTCGCTTCTATAATAACACTGTTCACGCTGTTATATCTGAGTGTTGGCATATTACTCCTATGTAGAAAGCACTTGCATGGCCGCTTCTATAGTAACTCTGTTCGTGCTGTTATATCTGAGTGTTGGCATATTACTCCTATGTAGAGAGCACTTGCATGGCGGCATCTATAATAACACTGTTCGCGCTGTTATATCTGAGTGTTGGCATATTACTCCTATGTAGAGAGCACTTGCATGGTCGCTTCTATAATAACGCTGTTCACGCTGTTATATCTGAGTGTTGGCATATTACTCCTATGTGGAGAGCACTTGCATGGCCGCTTATATAATAACACTGTTCACGCTGTTATATCTGAGTGTTGACATATTACTCCTATGTAGAAAGCACTTGCATGGCCGCTTCTATAATAACACTGTTCGCGCTGTTATATGTGAGTGTTGGCATATTACTCCTATGTGGAGAGCACTTGCATGGCCGCTTCTATAATAACACTGTTCACGCTGTTATATCTGAGTGTTGACATATTACTCCTATGTAGAAAGCACTTGCATGGCCGCATCTATAATAACTCTGTTCGTGCTGTTATATCTGAGTGTTGACATATTACTCCTATGTAGAAAGCACTTGCATGGTCGCTTCTATTATAACGCTGTTCACGCTGTTATATCTGAGTGTTGGCATATTACTCCTATGTGGAGAGCACTTGCATGGCCGCTTCTATAATAACACTGTTCACGCTGTGTTATCTGAGTGTTGACATATTACTCCTATGTAGAAAGCACTTGCATGGCCGCTTCTATAATAACACTGTTCGTGCTGTTATATCTGAGTGTTGGCATAGTACTGCTATGTAGAAAGCACGTGCATGGCCGCTTCTATAATAACGCTGTTCGTGCTGTTATATCTGAGTGTTGGCATATTACTCCTATGTAGAGAGCACGTGCATGGCCGCTTCTATAATAACACTGTTCACGCTGTTATATCTGAGTGTTGACATGTTACTCCTATGTAGAAAGCACGTGCATGGCCGCTTCTATAATAACGCTGTTCATGCTGTTATATCTGAGTGTTGACATATTACTCCTTTGTAGAAAGCACTTGCATGGCCGTTTCTATAATAACACTGTTCGTGCAGTTTATATCTGAGTGTTGACATATTACTCCTATGTGGAGAGCACTTGCATGGCCGCTTCTATAATAACACTGTTCTCTCTTTTATATCTGAGTGTTGGCATACTACTCCTATGTAGAAAGCACTTGCATGGCCGCTTCTATAATAACACTGTTCGTGCTGTTTATATCTGAGTGTTGACATATTACTCCTATGTAGAAAGCACTTGCATGGCCGCTTCTATAATAACACTGTTCACTCTGTTATATCTGAGTGTTGACATATTACTCCTATGTAGAAAGCACTTGCAAGGCCGCTTCTATAATAACACTGTTCACGCTGTTATATCTGAGTGTTGGCATATTACTCCTATGTAGAAAGCACTTGCATGGCCGCTTCTATAATAACACTGTTCACGCTGTTTTATCTGAGTGTTGACATATTACTCCTATGTGGAGAGCACTTGCATGGCCGCTTCTATAATAACACTGTTCACGCTGTTATGTCTGAGTGTTGGCATATTACTCCTATGTGGAGAGCACTTGCATGGCTGCTTCTATAATAACACTGTTCACGCTGTTATATCTGAGTGTTGGCATATTACTCCTATGTGGAGAGCACTTGCATGGCCGCTTCTATAATAACACTGTTCACGCTGTTATATCTGAGTGTTGACATATTACTCCTATGTAGAAAGCACTTGCATGGCCGCATCTATAATAACTCTGTTCGTGCTGTTATATCTGAGTGTTGACATATTACTCCTATGTAGAAAGCACTTGCATGGTCGCTTCTATAATAACGCTGTTCACGCTGTTATATCTGAGTGTTGGCATATTACTCCTATGTGGAGAGCACTTGCATGGCCGCTTCTATAATAACACTGTTCACGCTGTTATATCTGAGTGTTGACATATTACTCCTATGTAGAAAGCACTTGCATGGCCGCATCTATAATAACTCTGTTCGTGCTGTTATATCTGAGTGTTGGCATATTACTCCTATGTAGAAAGCACTTGCATGGTCGCTTCTATAGTAACTCTGTTCGTGCTGTTATATCTGAGTGTTGGCATATTACTCCTATGTAGAGAGCACTTGCATGGCGGCATCTATAATAACACTGTTCGCGCTGTTATATCTGAGTGTTGGCATATTACTCCTATGTAGAGAGCACTTGCATGGTCGCTTCTATAATAACGCTGTTCACGCTGTTATATCTGAGTGTTGACATATTACTCCTATGTGGAGAGCACTTGCATGGCCGCTTCTATAATAACACTGTTCATGCTGTTATATCTGAGTGTTGACATATTACTCCTATGTAGAAAGCACTTGCATGGCCGCTTCTATAATAACACTGTTCGTGCTGTTATATCTGAGTGTTGGCATAGTACTCCTATGTAGAAAGCACGTGCATGGCCGCTTCTATAATAACGCTGTTCGTGCTGTTATATCTGAGTGTTGGCATATTACTCCTATGAAGAGAGCACGTGCATGGCCGCTTCTATAATAACACTGTTCACGCTGTTATATCTGAGTGTTGACATATTACTCCTATGTAGAAAGCACGTGCATGGCCGCTTCTATAATAACGCTGTTCATGCTGTTATATCTGAGTGTTGACATTTTACTCCTATGTAGAAAGCACTTGCATGGCCGCTTCTATAATAACACTGTTCATGCTGTTTATATCTGAGTGTTGATATATTACTCCTATGTGGAGAGCACTTGCATGGCCGCTTCTATAATAACACTGTTCACTCTTTTATATCTGAGTGTTGGCATACTACTCCTATGTAGAAAGCACTTGCATGGCCGCTTCTATAATAACGCTGTTCGTGCTGTTTATATCTGAGTGTTGACATATTACTCCTATGTGGAGAGCACTTGCATGGCCGCTTCTATAATAACACTGTTCACTCTTTTATATCTGAGTGTTGGCATACTACTCCTATGTAGAAAGCACTTGCATGGCCGCTTCTATAATAACACTGTTCGTGCTGTTTATATCTGAGTGTTGGCATATTACTCCTATGTGGAGAGCACTTGCATGGCCGCTTCTATAATAACACTGTTCACGCTGTTATATCTGAGTGTTGACATATTACTCCTATGTAGAAAGCACTTGCATGGCCGCATCTATAATAACTCTGTTCGTGCTGTTATATCTGAGTGTTGGCATATTACTCCTATGTAGAAAGCACTTGCATGGTCGCTTCTATAGTAACTCTGTTCGTGCTGTTATATCTGAGTGTTGGCATATTACTCCTATGTAGAGAGCACTTGCATGGCGGCATCTATAATAACACTGTTCGCGCTGTTATATCTGAGTGTTGGCATATTACTCCTATGTAGAGAGCACTTGCATGGTCGCTTCTATAATAACGCTGTTCACGCTGTTATATCTGAGTGTTGACATATTACTCCTATGTGGAGAGCACTTGCATGGCCGCTTCTATAATAACACTGTTCATGCTGTTATATCTGAGTGTTGACATATTACTCCTATGTAGAAAGCACTTGCATGGCCGCTTCTATAATAACACTGTTCGTGCTGTTATATCTGAGTGTTGGCATAGTACTCCTATGTAGAAAGCACGTGCATGGCCGCTTCTATAATAACGCTGTTCGTGCTGTTATATCTGAGTGTTGGCATATTACTCCTATGTAGAGAGCACGTGCATGGCCGCTTCTATAATAACACTGTTCACGCTGTTATATCTGAGTGTTGACATATTACTCCTATGTAGAAAGCACGTGCATGGCCGCTTCTATAATAACGCTGTTCATGCTGTTATATCTGAGTGTTGACATTTTACTCCTATGTAGAAAGCACTTGCATGGCCGCTTCTATAATAACACTGTTCATGCTGTTTATATCTGAGTGTTGACATATTACTCCTATGTGGAGAGCACTTGCATGGCCGCTTCTATAATAACACTGTTCACTCTTTTATATCTGAGTGTTGGCATACTACTCCTATGTAGAAAGCACTTGCATGGCCGCTTCTATAATAACAATGTTCACTCTTTTATATCTGAGTGTTGGCATACTACTCCTATGTAGAAAGCACTTGCATGGCCGCTTCTATAATAACGCTGTTCGTGCTGTTTATATCTGAGTGTTGACATATTACTCCTATGTGGAGAGCACTTGCATGGCCGCTTCTATAATAACACTGTTCACTCTTTTATATCTGAGTGTTGGCATACTACTCCTATGTAGAAAGCACTTGCATGGCCGCTTCTATAATAACACTGTTCGTGCTGTTTATATCTGAGTGTTGACATATTACTCCTATGTAGAGAGCACTTGCATGGCCGCTTCTATAATAACACTGTTCACGCTGTTATATCTGAGTGTTGACATATTACTCCTATGTAGAAAGCACTTGCATGGCCGCTTCTATAATAACACTGTTCACGCTGTTATATCTGAGTGTTGGCATATTACTCCTATGTAGAAAGCACTTGCATGGCCTCTTCGATAATAACACTGTTCACGCTGTTTTATCTGAGTGTTGACATATTACTCCTATATTGAGAGCACTTGCATGGCCGCTTCTATAATAACACTGTTCACGCTGTTATGTCTGAGTGTTGGCATATTACTCCTATGTGGAGAGCACTTGCAATGCCGCTTTTATAATAACACTGTTCACGCTGTTATATCTGAGTGTTGGCATATTACTCCTATGTAGAAAGCACTTGCATGGTCGCTTCTATAATAACGCTGTTCACGCTGTTATATCTGAGTGTTGGCATATTACTCCTATATGGAGAGCACTTGCATGGCCGCTTCTATAATAACACTGTTCACGCTGTTATATCTGAGTGTTGACATATTACTCCTATGTAGAAAGCACTTGCATGGCCGCATCTATAATAACTCTGTTCGTGCTGTTATATCTGAGTGTTGGCATATTACTCCTATGTAGAAAGCACTTGCATGGTCGCTTCTATAGTAACTCTGTTCGTGCTGTTATATCTGAGTGTTGGCATATTACTCCTATGTAGAGAGCACTTGCATGGCGGCATCTATAATAACACTGTTCGCGCTGTTATATCTGAGTGTTGGCATATTACTCCTATGTAGAGAGCACTTGCATGGTCGCTTCTATAATAACGCTGTTCACGCTGTTATATCTGAGTGTTGGCATATTACTCCTATGTGGAGAGCACTTGCATGGCCGCTTCTATAATAACACTGTTCATGCTGTTATATCTGAGTGTTGACATATTACTCCTATGTAGAAAGCACTTGCATGGCCGCTTCTATAATAATACTGTTCGTGCTGTTATATCTGAGTGTTGGCATAGTACTCCTTTGTAGAAAGCACGTGCATGGCCGCTTCTATAATAACGCTGTTCGTGCTGTTATATCTGAGTGTTGGCATATTACTCCTATGTAGAGAGCACGTGCATGGCCGCTTCTATAATAACACTGTTCACGCTGTTATATCTGAGTGTTGACATATTACTCCTATGTAGAAAGCACGTGCATGGCCGCTTCTATAATAACGCTGTTCATGCTGTTATATCTGAGTGTTGACATTTTACTCCTATGTAGAAAGCACGTGCATGGCCGCTTCTATAATAACACTGTTCGTGCTGTTTATATCTGAGTGTTGACATATTACTCCTATGTGGAGAGCACTTGCATGGCCGCTTCTATAATAACACTGTTCACTCCTTTATATCTGAGTGTTGGCATACTACTCCTATGTAGAAAGCACTTGCATGGCCGCTTCTATAATAACACTGTTCACTCTTTTATATCTGAGTGTTGGCATACTACTCCTATGTAGAAAGCACTTGCAATGCCGCTTCTATAATAACACTGTTCGTGCTGTTTATATCTGAGTGTTGACATATTACTCCTATGTAGAAAGCACTTGCATGGCCGCTTCTATAATAACACTGTTCACTCTGTTATATCTGAGTGTTGACATATTACTCCTATGTAGAAAGCACTTGCATGGCCGCTTCTATAATAACACTGTTCACGCTGTTATATCTGAGTGTTGGCATATTACTCCTATGTAGAAAGCACTTGCATGGCCGCTTCTATAATAACACTGTTCACGCTGTTTTATCTGAGTGTTGACATATTACTCCTATGTGGAGAGCACTTGCATGGCCGCTTCTACAATAACACTGTTCACGCTGTTATATCTGAGTGTTGGCATATTACTCCTATGTGGAGAGCACTTGCATGGCCGCTTCTATAATAACACTATTCACGGTGTTATATCTGAGTGTTGGCATATTACTCCTATGTGGAGAGCACTTGCATGGCCGCTTCTATGATAACACTGTTCACGCTGTTATATCTGAGTATTGACATATTACTCCTATGTAGAAAGCACTTGCATGGCCGCATCTATAATAACGCTGTTCGCGCTGTTATATCTGAGTGTTGGCATATTACTCCTATGTAGAGAGCACTTGCATGGTCGCTTCTATAATAACGCTGTTCACGCTGTTATATCTGAGTGTTGGCATATTACTCCTATGTGGAGAGCACTTGCATGGCCGCTTCTATAATAACACTGTTCACGCTGTTATATCTGAGTGTTGACATATTACTCCTATGTAGAAAGCACTTGCATGGCCGCATCTATAGTAACACTGTTCGTGCTGTTATATCTGAGTGTTGGCATAGTACTCCTATGTAGAAAGCACGTGCATGGCCGCTTCTATAATAACGCTGTTCGTGCTGTTATATCTGAGTGTTGGCATATTACTCCTATGTAGAGAGCACGTGCATGGCCGCTTCTATAATAACACTGTTCACGCTGTTATATCTGAGTGTTGACATATTACTCCTATGTAGAAAGCACGTGCATGGCCGCTTCTATAATAACGCTTTTCATGCTGTTATATCTGAGTGTTGGCATACTACTCCTATGTAGAAAGCACTTGCATGGCTGCTTCTATAATAACACTGTTCGTGCTGTTTCTATCTGAGTGTTGACATATTACTCCTATGTAGAAAGCACTTGCATGGCCGCTTCTATAATAACACTGTTCACGCTGTTATATCTGAGTGTTGGCATATTACTCCTATGTAGAAAGCACTTGCATGGCCGCTTCTATAATAACACTGTTCACGCTGTTTTATCTGAGTGTTGACATATTACTCCTATGTGGAGAGCACTTGCATGGCCGCTTCTATAATAACATTGTTCACGCTGTTATATCTGAGTGTTGGCATATTACTCCTATGTGGAGAGCACTTGCATGGCCCCTTCTATAATAACACTGTTCACGCTGTTATATCTGGGTGTTGACATATTACTCCTATGTAGAAAGCACTTGCATGGCCGTATCTATAATAACACTGTTCGCGCTGTTATATCTGAGTGTTGACATATTACTCCTATGTAGAAAGCACTTGCATGGCCGCTTCTATAATAACACTGTTCACGCTGTTATATCTGAGTGTTGACATATTACTCCTATGTAGAAAGCACTTGTATGGCCGCTTCTATAATAACACTGTTCGTGCTGTTATATCTGAGTGTTGGGATAGTACTCCTATGTAGAAAGCACGTGCATGGCCGCTTCTATAATAACGCTGTTCGTGCTGTTATATCTGAGTGTTGGCATATTACTCCTATGTAGAGAGCACGTGCATGGCCGCTTCTATAATAACACTGTTCACGCTGTTATATCTGAGTGTTGACATATTACTCCTATGTAGAAAGCACGTGCATGGCCGCTTCTATAATAACGCTGTTCATGCTGTTATATCTGAGTGTTGACATATTACTCCTATGTAGAAAGCACTTGTATGGCCGCTTCTATAATAACACTGTTCGTGCTGTTATATCTGAGTGTTGGCATAGTACTCCTATGTAGAAAGCACGTGCATGGCCGCTTCTATAATAACGCTGTTCGTGCTGTTATATCTGAGTGTTGGCATATTACTCCTATGTAGAAAGCACGTGCATGGCCGCTTCTATAATAACACTGTTCACGCTGTTATATCTGAGTGTTGACATATTACTCCTATGTAGAAAGCACTTGCATGGCCGCTTCTATAATAACACTGTTCGTGCTGTTTATATCTGAGTGTTGACATATTACTCCTATGTGGAGAGCACTTGCATGGCCGCTTCTATAATAACACTGTTCACTCTTTTATAGCTGAGTGTTGGCATACTACTCCTATGTAGAAAGCACTTGCATGGCCGCTTCTATAATAACACTGTTTGTGCTGTTTATATCTGAGTGTTGACATATTACTCCTATGTAGAAAGCACTTGCATGGCCGCTTCTATAATAACACTGTTCACTCTGTTATATCTGAGTGTTGACATATTATTCCTATGTAGAAAGCACTTGCATGGCCGCTTCTATAATAACACTGTTCAAGCTGTTATATCTGATTGTTGGCATATTACTCCTATGTAGAAAGCACTTGCATGGCCGCTTCTATAATAACACTGTTCACGCTGTTTTATCTGAGTGTTGACATATTACTCCTATGTGGAGAGCACTTGCATGGCCGCTTCTATAATAACACTGTTCACGCTGTTATGTCTGAGTGTTGGCATATTATTCCTATGTGGAGAGCACTTGCATGGCCGCTTCTATAATAACACTGTTCACGCTGTTATATCTGAGTGTTGGCATATTACTCCTATGTGGAGAGCACTTGCATGGCCGCTTCTATAATAACACTGTTCACGCTGTTATATCTGAGTGTTGACATATTACTCCTATGTAGAAAGCACTTGTATGGCCGCTTCTATAATAACACTGTTCGTGCTGTTATATCTGAGTGTTGGCATAGTACTCCTATGTAGAAAGCACGTGCATGGCCGCTTCTATAATAACGCTGTTCGTGCTGTTATATCTGAGTGTTGGCATATTACTCCTATGTAGAGAGCACGTGCATGGCCGCTTCTATAATAACACTGTTCACGCTGTTATATCTGAGTGTTGACATATTACTCCTATGTAGAAAGCACTTGCATGGCCGCTTCTATAATAACACTGTTCGTGCTGTTTATATCTGAGTGTTGACATATTACTCCTATGTGGAGAGCACTTGCATGGCCGCTTCTATAATAACACTGTTCACTCTTTTATAGCTGAGTGTTGGCATACTACTCCTATGTAGAAAGCACTTGCATGGCCGCTTCTATAATAACACTGTTTGTGCTGTTTATATCTGAGTGTTGACATATTACTCCTATGTAGAAAGCACTTGCATGGCCGCTTCTATAATAACACTGTTCACTCTGTTATATCTGAGTGTTGACATATTATTCCTATGTAGAAAGCACTTGCATGGCCGCTTCTATAATAACACTGTTCAAGCTGTTATATCTGATTGTTGGCATATTACTCCTATGTAGAAAGCACTTGCATGGCCGCTTCTATAATAACACTGTTCACGCTGTTTTATCTGAGTGTTGACATATTACTCCTATGTGGAGAGCACTTGCATGGCCGCTTCTATAATAACACTGTTCACGCTGTTATGTCTGAGTGTTGGCATATTATTCCTATGTGGAGAGCACTTGCATGGCCGCTTCTAAAATAACACTGTTCACGCTGTTATATCTGAGTGTTGGCATATTACTCCTATGTGGAGAGCACTTGCATGGCCGCTTCTATAATAACACTGTTCACGCTGTTATATCTGAGTGTTGACATATTACTCCTATGTAGAAAGCACTTGCATGGCCGCATCTATAATAACTCTGTTCGTGCTGTTATATCTGACTGTTGACATATTACTCCTATGTAGAAAGCACTTGCATGGCCGCTTCTATAATAACACTGTTCGTGCTGTTATATCTGAGTGTTGGCATAGTACTCCTATGTAGAAAGCACGTGCATGGCCGCTTCTATAATAACGCTGTTCGTGCTGTTATATCTGAGTGTTGGCATATTACTCCTATGTAGAGAGCACGTGCATGGCCGCTTCTATAATAACACTGTTCACGCTGTTATATCTGAGTGTTGACATATTACTCCTATGTAGAAAGCACTTGCATGGCCGCATCTATAATAACTCTGTTCGTGCTGTTATATCTGAGTGTTGGCATATTACTCCTATGTAGAAAGCACTTGCATGGTCGCTTCTATAGTAACTCTGTTCGTGCTGTTATATCTGAGTGTTGGCATATTACTCCTATGTAGAGAGCACTTGCATGGCGGCATCTATAATAACACTGTTCGCGCTGTTATATCTGAGTGTTGGCATATTACTCCTATGTAGAGAGCACTTGCATGGTCGCTTCTATAATAACGCTGTTCATGCTGTTATATCTGAGTGTTGGCATATTACTCCTATGTGGAGAGCACTTGCATGGCCGCTTCTATGATAACACTGTTCACGCTGTTATATCTGAGTATTGACATATTACTCCTATGTAGAAAGCACTTGCATGGCCGCATCTATAATAACGCTGTTCGCGCTGTTATATCTGAGTGTTGGCATATTACTCCTATGTAGAGAGCACTTGCATGGTCGCTTCTATAATAACGCTGTTCACGCTGTTATATCTGAGTGTTGGCATATTACTCCTATGTGGAGAGCACTTGCATGGCCGCTTCTATAATAACACTGTTCACGCTGTTATATCTGAGTGTTGACATATTACTCCTATGTAGAAAGCACTTGCATGGCCGCTTCTATAGTAACACTGTTCGTGCTGTTATATCTGAGTGTTGGCATAGTACTCCTATGTAGAAAGCACGTGCATGGCCGCTTCTATAATAACGCTGTTCGTGCTGTTATATCTGAGTGTTGGCATATTACTCCTATGTAGAGAGCACGTGCATGGCCGCTTCTATAATAACACTGTTCACGCTGTTATATCTGAGTGTTGACATATTACTCCTATGTAGAAAGCACGTGCATGGCCGCTTCTATAATAACACTGTTCACGCTGTTATATCTGAGTGTTGACATATTACTCCTATGTAGAAAGCACGTGCATGGCCGCTTCTATAATAACACTGTTCGTGCTGTTTATATCTGAGTGTTGACATATTACTCCTATGTAGAAAGCACTTGCATGGCCGCTTCTATAATAACACTGTTCACGCTGTTATATCTGAGTGTTGGCATATTACTCCTATGTAGAAAGCACTTGCATGGCCGCTTCTATAATAACACTGTTCACGCTGTTTTATCTGAGTGTTGACATATTACTCCTATGTGGAGAGCACTTGCATGGCCGCTTCTATAATAACATTGTTCACGCTGTTATATCTGAGTGTTGGCATATTACTCCTATGTGGAGAGCACTTGCATGGCCGCTTCTATAATAACACTGTTCACGCTGTTATATCTGGGTGTTGACATATTACTCCTATGTAGAAAGCACTTGCATGGCCGTATCTATAATAACACTGTTCGCGCTGTTATATCTGAGTGTTGACATATTACTCCTATGTAGAAAGCACTTGCATGGCCGCTTCTATAATAACACTGTTCACTCTGTTATATCTGAGTGTTGACATATTACTCCTATGTAGAAAGCACTTGTATGGCCGCTTCTATAATAACACTGTTCGTGCTGTTATATCTGAGTGTTGGGATAGTACTCCTATGTAGAAAGCACGTGCATGGCCGCTTCTATAATAACGCTGTTCGTGCTGTTATATCTGAGTGTTGGCATATTACTCCTATGTAGAGAGCACGTGCATGGCCGCTTCTATAATAACACTGTTCACGCTGTTATATCTGAGTGTTGACATATTACTCCTATGTAGAAAGCACGTGCATGGCCGCTTCTATAATAACGCTGTTCATGCTGTTATATCTGAGTGTTGACATATTACTCCTATGTAGAAAGCACTTGTATGGCCGCTTCTATAATAACACTGTTCGTGCTGTTATATCTGAGTGTTGGCATAGTACTCCTATGTAGAAAGCACGTGCATGGCCGCTTCTATAATAACGCTGTTCGTGCTGTTATATCTGAGTGTTGGCATATTACTCCTATGTAGAGAGCACGTGCATGGCCGCTTCTATAATAACACTGTTCACGCTGTTATATCTGAGTGTTGACATATTACTCCTATGTAGAAAGCACTTGCATGGCCGCTTCTATAATAACACTGTTCGTGCTGTTTATATCTGAGTGTTGACATATTACTCCTATGTGGAGAGCACTTGCATGGCCGCTTCTATAATAACACTGTTCACTCTTTTATAGCTGAGTGTTGGCATACTACTCCTATGTAGAAAGCACTTGCATGGCCGCTTCTATAATAACACTGTTTGTGCTGTTTATATCTGAGTGTTGACATATTACTCCTATGTAGAAAGCACTTGCATGGCCGCTTCTATAATAACACTGTTCACTCTGTTATATCTGAGTGTTGACATATTATTCCTATGTAGAAAGCACTTGCATGGCCGCTTCTATAATAACACTGTTCACGCTGTTATATCTGATTGTTGGCATATTACTCCTATGTAGAAAGCACTTGCATGGCCGCTTCTATAATAACACTGTTCACGCTGTTTTATCTGAGTGTTGACATATTACTCCTATGTGGAGAGCACTTGCATGGCCGCTTCTATAATAACACTGTTCACGCTGTTATGTCTGAGTGTTGGCATATTATTCCTATGTGGAGAGCACTTGCATGGCCGCTTCTATAATAACACTGTTCACGCTGTTATATCTGAGTGTTGGCATATTACTCCTATGTGGAGAGCACTTGCATGGCCGCTTCTATAATAACACTGTTCACGCTGTTATATCTGAGTGTTGACATATTACTCCTATGTAGAAAGCACTTGCATGGCCGCATCTATAATAACTCTGTTCGTGCTGTTATATCTGACTGTTGACATATTACTCCTATGTAGAAAGCACTTGCATGGCCGCTTCTATAATAACACTGTTCGTGCTGTTATATCTGAGTGTTGGCATAGTACTCCTATGTAGAAAGCACGTGCATGGCCGCTTCTATAATAACGCTGTTCGTGCTGTTATATCTGAGTGTTGGCATATTACTCCTATGTAGAGAGCACGTGCATGGCCGCTTCTATAATAACACTGTTCACGCTGTTATATCTGAGTGTTGACATATTACTCCTATGTAGAAAGCACTTGCATGGCCGCATCTATAATAACTCTGTTCGTGCTGTTATATCTGAGTGTTGGCATATTACTCCTATGTAGAAAGCACTTGCATGGTCGCTTCTATAGTAACTCTGTTCGTGCTGTTATATCTGAGTGTTGGCATATTACTCCTATGTAGAGAGCACTTGCATGGCGGCATCTATAATAACACTGTTCGCGCTGTTATATCTGAGTGTTGGCATAGTACTCCTATGTAGAAAGCACGTGCATGGCCGCTTCTATAATAACGCTGTTCGTGCTGTTATATCTGAGTGTTGGCATATTATTCCTATGTAGAGAGCACGTGCATGGCCGCTTCTATAATAACACTGTTCACGCTGTTATATCTGAGTGTTGACATATTACTCCTATGTAGAAAGCACGTGCATGGCCGCTTCTATAATAACGCTGTTCACGCTGTTATATCTGAGTGTTGACATATTACTCCTATGTAGAAAGCACTTGCATGGCCGCATCTATAATAACTCTGTTCGTGCTGTTATATCTGAGTGTTGGCATATTACTCCTATGTAGAAAGCACTTGCATGGTCGCTTCTATAGTAACTCTGTTCGTGCTGTTATATCTGAGTGTTGGCATATTACTCCTATGTAGAGAGCACTTGCATGGCGGCATCTATAATAACACTGTTCGCGCTGTTATATCTGAGTGTTGGCATATTACTCCTATGTAGAGAGCACTTGCATGGTCGCTTCTATAATAACGCTGTTCATGCTGTTATATCTGAGTGTTGGCATATTACTCCTATGTAGAAAGCACTTGCATGGCTGCTTCTATAATAACACTGTTCGTGCTGTTTATATCTGAGTGTTGACATATTACTCCTATGTAGAAAGCACTTGCATGGCCGCTTCTATAATAACACTGTTCACGCTGTTATATCTGAGTGTTGGCATATTACTCCTATGTAGAAAGCACTTGCATGGCCGCTTCTATAATAACACTGTTCACGCTGTTTTATCTGAGTGTTGACATATTACTCCTATGTGGAGAGCACTTGCATGGCCGCTTCTATAATAACACTGTTCACGCTGTTATATCTGAGTGTTGGCATATTACTCCTATGTGGAGAGCACTTGCATGGCCGCTTCTATAATAACACTGTTCACGCTGTTATATCTGAGTGTTGACATATTACTCCTATGTTGAAAGCACTTGCATGGCCGTATCTATAATAACACTGTTCGCGCTGTTATATCTGAGTGTTGACATATTACTCCTATGTAGAAAGCACGTGCATGGCCGCTTCTATAATAACACTGTTCACGCTGTTATATCTGAGTGTTGACATATTACTCCTATGTAGAAAGCACTTGCATGGCCGCTTCTATAATAACACTGTTCACGCTGTTATATCTGAGTGTTGACATATTACTCCTATGTAGAAATCACTTGTATGGCCGCTTCTATAATAACACTGTTCGTGCTGTTATATCTGAGTGTTGGCATAGTACTCCTATGTAGAAAGCACGTGCATGGCCGCTTCTATAATAACGCTGTTCGTGCTGTTATATCTGAGTGTTGGCATATTATTCCTATGTAGAGAGCACGTGCATGGCCGCTTCTATAATAACACTGTTCACGCTGTTATATCTGAGTGTTGACATATTACTCCTATGTAGAAAGCACGTGCATGGCCGCTTCTATAATAACGCTGTTCATGCTGTTATATCTGAGTGTTGACATATTACTCCTATGTAGAAAGCACTTGCATGGCCGCTTCTATAATAACACTGTTCGTGCTGTTTATATCTGAGTGTTGACATATTACTCCTATGTGGAGAGCACTTGCATGGCCGCTTCTATAATAACGCTGTTCACTCTTTTATATCTGAGTGTTGGCATACTACTCCTATGTAGAAAGCACTTGCATGGCCGCTTCTATAATAACACTGTTCACTCTGTTATATCTGAGTGTTGACATATTATTCCTATGTAGAAAGCACTTGCATGGCCGCTTCTATAATAACACTGTTCACGCTGTTATATCTGATTGTTGGCATATTACTCCTATGTAGAAAGCACTTGCATGGCCGCTTCTATAATAACACTGTTCACGCTGTTTTATCTGAGTGTTGACATATTACTCCTATGTGGAGAGCACTTGCATGGCCGCTTCTATAATAACACTGTTCACGCTGTTATGTCTGAGTGTTGGCATATTACTCCTATGTGGAGAGCACTTGCATTGCCGCTTCTATAATAACACTGTTCACGCTGTTATATCTGAGTGTTGGCATATTACTCCTATGTGGAGAGCACTTGCATGGCCGCTTCTATAATAACACTGTTCACGCTGTTATATCTGAGTGTTGACATATTACTCCTATGTAGAAAGCACTTGCATGGCCGCATCTATAATAACTCTGTTCGTGCTGTTATATCTGACTGTTGACATATTACTCCTATGTAGAAAGCACTTGCATGGTCGCTTCTATAATAACACTGTTCACGCTGTTATATCTGAGTGTTGGCATATTACTCCTATGTGGAGAGCACTTGTATGGCCGCTTCTATAATAACACTGTTCACGCTGTTATATCTGAGTGTTGACATATTACTCCTATGTAGAAAGCACTTGCATGGCCGCTTCTATAATAACACTGTTCGTGCTGTTATATCTGAGTGTTGGCATAGTACTCCTATGTAGAAAGCACGTGCATGGCCGCTTCTATAATAACGCTGTTCGTGCTGTTATATCTGAGTGTTGGCATATTACTCCTATGTAGAGAGCACGTGCATGGCCGCTTCTATAATAACACTGTTCACGCTGTTATATCTGAGTGTTGACATATTACTCCTATGTAGAAAGCACGTGCATGGCTGCTTCTATAATAAAGCTGTTCAAGCTGTTATATCTGAGTGTTGACATATTACTCCTATGTAGAAAGCACGTGCATGGCCGCTTCTATAATAACACTGTTCGTGCTGTTTATATCTGAGTGTTGACATATTACTCCTATGTGGAGAGCACTTGCATGGCCGCTTCTATAATAACACTGTTCACTCTTTTATATCTGAGTGTTGGCATACTACTCCTATGTAGAAAGCACTTGCATGGCCGCTTCTATAATAACACTGTTCGTGCTGTTTATATCTGAGTGTTGACATATTACTCCTATGTAGAAAGCACTTGCATGGCCGCTTCTATAATAACACTGTTCACTCTGTTATATCTGAGTGTTGACATATTACTCCTATGTAGAAAGCACTTGCATGGCCGCTTCTATAATAACACTGTTCACGCTGTTATATCTGAGTGTTGACATATTACTCCTATGTAGAAAGCACGTGCATGGCCGCTTCTATAATAACACTGTTCACGCTGTTTTATCTGAGTGTTGACATATTACTCCTATGTGGAGAGCACTTGCATGGCCGCTTCTATAATAACACTGTTCACGCTGTTATATCTGAGTGTTGGCATATTACTCCTATGTGGAGAGCACTTGCATGGCCGCATCTATAATAACTCTGTTCGTGCTGTTATATCTGAGTGTTGGCATATTACTCCTATGTAGAGAGCACTTGCATGGTCGCTTCTATAATAACGCTGTTCACGCTGTTATATCTGAGTGTTGGCATATTACTCCTATGTGGAGAGCACTTGCATGGCCGCTTCTATAATAACACTGTTCACGCTGTTATATCTGAGTGTTGACATATTACTCCTATGTAGAAAGCACTTGCATGGCCGCATCTATAATAACTCTGTTCGTGCTGTTATATCTGAGTGTTGGCATATTACTCATATGTAGAAAGCACTTGCATGGTCGCTTCTATAATAACGCTGTTCACGCTGTTATATCTGAGTGTTGGCATATTACTCCTATGTAGAAAGCACTTGCATGGCCGCTTCTATAGTAACTCTGTTCGTGCTTTTATATCTGAGTGTTGGCATATTACTCCTATGTAGAGAGCACGTGCATGGCCGCTTCTATAATAACACTGTTCACGCTGTTATATCTGAGTGTTGACATATTACTCCTATGTAGAAAGCACGTGCATGGCCGCTTCTATAATAACGCTGTTCATGCTGTTATATCTGAGTGTTGACATTTTACTCCTATGTAGAAAGCACTTGCATGGCCGCTTCTATAATAACACTGTTCGTGCTGTTTATATCTGAGTGTTGACATATTACTCCTATGTGGAGAGCACTTGCATGGCCGCTTCTATAATAACACTGTTCACTCTTTTATATCTGAGTGTTGGCATACTACTCCTATGTAGAAAGCACTTGCATGGCTGCTTCTATAATAACACTGTTCGTGCTGTTTATATCTGAGTGTTGACATATTACTCCTATGTAGAAAGCACTTGCATGGCCGTTTCCATAATAACACTGTTCACGCTGTTATATCTGAGTGTTGACATATTACTCCTATGTAGAAAGCACTTGCATGGCCGCTTCTATAATAACACTGTTCACGCTGTTTTATCTGAGTGTTGACATATTACTCCTATGTGGAGAGCACTTGCATGGACGCTTCTATAATAACACTGTTCACGCTGTTATATCTGAGTGTTGTCATATTACTCCTATGTGGAGAGCACTTGCATGGCCGCTTCTATAATAACACTGTTCACGCTGTTATATCTGAGTGTTGACATATTACTCCTATGTAGAAAGCACTTGCTTGGCCGCATCTATAATAACTCTGTTCGTGCTGTTATATCTGAGTGTTGGCATATTACTCCTATGTAGAAAGCACTTGCATGGTCGCTTCTATAATAACGCTGTTCACGCTGTTATATCTGAGTGTTGGCATATTACTCCTATGTGGAGAGCACTTGCATGGCCGCTTCTATAATAACACTGTTCACGCTGTTATATCTGAGTGTTGACATATTACTCCTATGCAGAAAGCACTTGCATGGCCGCATCTATAATAACTCTGTTCGTGCTGTTACATCTGAGTGTTGGCATATTACTCCTATGTAGAAAGCACTTGCATGGTCGCTTCTATAATAACGCTGTTCACGCTGTTATATCTGAGTGTTGGCATATTACTCCTATGTAGAAAGCACTTGCATGGACGCTTCTATAGTAACGCTGTTCGTGCTGTTATATCTGAGTGTTGGCATATTACTCCTATGTAGAGATCACTTGCATGGCGGCATCTATAATAACACTGTTCGTGCTGTTATATCTGAGTGTTGGCATATTACTCCTATGTAGAGAGTACTTGCATGGTCGCTTCTATAATAACGCTGTTCACGCTGTTATATCTGAGTGTTGGCATATTACTCCTATGTAGAAAGCACTTGCATGGCCGCTTCTATAATAACACTGTTCGTGCTGTTATATCTGAGTGTTGGCATAGTACTCCTATGTAGAAAGCACGTGCATGGCCGCTTCTATAATAACGCTGTTCGTGCTGTTATATCTGAGTGTTGGCATATTACTCCTATGTAGAGAGCACGTGCATGGCCGCTTCTATAATAACACTGTTCACGCTGTTATATCTGAGTGTTGGCATACTACTCCTATGTAGAAAGCACTTGCATGGCCGCTTCTATAATAACGCTGTTCACGCTGTTATATCTGAGTGTTGACATAATACTCCTATGTAGAAAGCACTTGCATGGCCGCTTCTATAATAACACTGTTCGTGCTGTTTATATCTGAGTGTTGACATATTACTCTTATGTGGAGAGCACTTGCATGGCCGCTTCTATAATAACACTGTTCACTCTTTTATATCTGAGTGTTGGCATACTACTCCTATGTAGAAAGCACTTGCATGGCCGCTTCTATAATAACACTGTTCACTCTGTTATATCTGAGTGTTGACATATTACTCCTATGTAGAAAGCACTTGCATGGCCGCTTCTATAATAACACTGTTCACGCTGTTATATCTGAGTGTTGGCATATTACTCCTATGTAGAAAGCACTTGCATGGCCGCTTCTATAATAACACTGTTCACGCTGTTTTATCTGAGTGTTGACATATTACTCCTATGTGGAGAGCACTTGCATGGCCGCTTCTATAATAACACTGTTCACGCTGTTATGTCTGAGTGTTGGCATATTACTCCTATGTGGAGAGCACTTGCATGGCCGCTTCTATAATAACACTGTTCACGCTGTTATATCTGAGTGTTGGCATATTACTCCTATGTGGAGAGCACTTGCATGACCGCTTCTATTATAACACTGTTCACGCTGTTATATCTGAGTGTTGACATATTACTCCTATGTAGAAAGCACTTGCATGGTCGCTTCTATAATAACGCTGTTCACGCTGTTATATCTGAGTGTTGGCATATTACTCCTATGTGGAGAGCACTTGCATGGCCGCTTCTATAATAACACTGTTCACGCTGTTATATCTGAGTGTTGACATATTACTCCTATGTAGAAAGCACTTGCATGGCGCATTTATAATAACTCTGTTCGTGCTGTTATATCTGAGTGTTGGCATATTACTCCTATGTAGAAAGCACTTGCATGGCCGCTTCTATAATAACTCTGTTCGTGCTGTTATATCTGAGTGTTGGCATATTACTCCTATGTAGAGAGCACTTGCATGGCGGCATCTATAATAACACTGTTCGCGCTGTTATATCTGAGTGTTGGCATATTACTCCTATGTAGAGAGCACGTGCATGGCCGCTTCTATAATAACACTGTTCACTCTGTTATATCTGAGTGTTGACATATTACTCCTATGTAGAGAGCACTTGCATGGCCGCATCATTTCACTAAGAGTGTACCTATAAACTAGAAAAGTCAACAGTTATGTATTTACGTGTTAGGGGTATCGATACACGCTTTTCCTGTTGGATTTAGGAATTGTTCCGAAAATGTGGTATATATTACATGTCTACGAAGATTAACATTGGACCAGTTAGCCAATGCATTTGTCGGAAATGATGACATGAGACTTCATTATTTTAATCAATAATGTCACCAAAACGATATCATTATATCATACAGTACAGATGAAGCTTATTGTCATCACAACGACATATATAATATATATTTAGATATTAGTAGATATAACGTGCTTTTTGTTTCGCCACTAAATATGTCATGAACTATATACTCTGAAGATGATATTGTTGGATATCTACGTTCTAAGATTTAACACCGGTATACAGAATGGTTGTATTTCAGTAGATACGCTATTCCAGACATTCTGCTTGTATCATGAGTTGTACCAGACTTCTCTACCCTCTACACAACTATTCCTCACTCTAAGTTGAAGGACAGAATAAGGGAGTTGGTTCAACAATGTTTCATAGAAAAGAATGGCCAACGTAGATATAAATACCTTGTGTTAGGAAGGGACAGAACTTATTTTGTAAAAAAACACTCTGATTCTACAAAATAAGTTCTTTGAAACTGAGTTCATCAACATGCTCGAGTCTTTGATTGACATCATATTTATTATCTTTAGTGGACGTGTTTTTCAACAGTCAGTCGGCATACCTATGGGTACAAAATGTGCTCCTCTTCTCGCCCACTTGTTCTTTTATTCATATGAGGCAGACTTCATACAGAGGCTTCTCAAGAAAAACGAAAAGAAGCTAGCCCGATCCTTTACTTTCACGTATGATATTATTTCACTAAATAATTCTAGGTTTGGTGATTTCGTTGATCGCATCTATCCCATTGAGCTTGAAATAAAGGATACCACAGATACAGAGAGGTCTGCTTCATACCCTGACCTACACCTCGGAATTGACAGTGAGGGTGGTTAAGAACCAAACTTTACGACAAAAGAGATGATTTCAATTTTCTTATTGTGAATTTTCCATTTATATGTAGCAACATTCCAGCAGCACCTGCATATGGAGTATATATCTCTCAGTTGATACGATATTCCAGAGCTTGTGGTTCATTTCAGGATTTCCTTGATAGAGGGTTGCTGCTAGCAAGGAAGATACTGAACCAAGGCTTCTCTTGGTTAAGTTCAAGTCATCACTTCGAAAGTTTTACTGTCGCCACCATGAATTGGTTGACCGTTATGGAATATCTGTGTCACAAATGACCACGGATATGTTCCACTTGTCGTAAGCACTTCCCGGTCCTTTCCTCATTCATGACTTATCACCGGTTTTGTAACTAGATTAACACGACGGGTGCCACTAGTGGAGCAGGAGCTGCTTACCCTTCCGGAGTACCCGAGTTCATCCCCGGTTTTTAGTGGGGTTCGTGTTACTCGATCTTTTGTTTTATGTGTATGTTTTGTAGATCGTTGTTTGTCCTTTTGCAATTTTTCTTTTGGCCATTGTGTTGTGTGTCCTTCGATATACGGATTCTAATTACCCCTGTGGTATCTTCAAACTCTTCATAATACTATTACCTCACAATGTAGTCAAAGTAGTTTAATCATAATTTCTATAGTAGTAGTTACTCCATATGAAATAGTTGTAGAGATGTTCTGAATGCCGTGTGCTTCCTAATTAGAATTGACAATTTTGATTGTGTCACTGATGTGGCTAATGGGACAGAAAATGTGCTAACCTTTAACCTTTCATAATTGTGTTTTGGTGTCAGTTTTAATTGTGGGAGCATTTCCCATTGTATTTCGTTTTACTGTTAAACCAAATCATCGACTTTAAACAAAACATCATTTCTGAATAAAGTAATTTTATAGTCACATGTTATTTTATACGTGTTTTGATTCGTTTAAAAAGTTGAGGTTATTTGTCAATGAGCGGAATCTAAAAAATAGACGTCGTTCTCAAGGCGGCATGCCGTTGTCATTAGGTAATTTTCTTTAAAACCTTTGGGGTTATTCAAATTTCCTTCCGATTATTTGCCATATTTTGAAAAAATAAATATATTTTTCAATATCATAACATTTCTATATAGTATTCTACAAAAGTCTTATCAATATATGTGAGATCATGTCGCAAAATAAATCTCACCAACCCATTATATTGGATCATTCCACGTTAATTACAGGACCTCACCATCTACTACAGTTTGTGTTAGATCATTCCACGTTAATTACAGAACATCACCCTCTACTACAGTTTGTGTTAGATAATTCCACGTTAATTACAGAACATCACCATCTACTACAGTTTGTGTTAGATCATTACACGTTAATTACAGAACCTCACCATCTAGTACAGTGTGTGTTAGATCATTCCACGTTAATTACAGAACATCACCATCTACTACAGTTTGTGTTAGATCATTACACGTTAATTACAGAACATCACCATCTACTACAGTTTGTGTTAGATCATTCCACGTTAATTACAGAACATCACCATCTACTACAGTTTGTGTTAGATCATTCCACGTTAATTACAGAACATCACCATCTACTACAGTTTGTGTTAGATCATTCCACGTTAATTACAGAATCTCACCATCTACTACAGTTTGTGTTAGATCATTACACGTTAATTACAGAACCTCACCATCTACTACAGTTTGTGTTAGATCATTACACGTTAATTACAGAACATCACCATCTACTACAGTGTGTGTTAGATCATTCCACGTTAATTACAAAACCTCACCATCTACTACAGTGTGTGTTAGATCATTACACGTTAATTACAGAACCTCACCATCTACTACAGTTTGTGTTAGATCATTACACGTTCATTACAGAACCTCACCATCTACTACAGTTTGTGTTAGATCATTACACGTTAATTACAGAACCTCACCATCTACTACAGTGTGTGCTAGATCATTACACGTTAATTACAGAACATCACCATCTACTACAGTTTGTGTTAGATCATTCCACGTTAATTACAGAACATCACCATCTACTACAGTTTGTGTTAGATCATTACACGTTAATTACAGAACATCACCATCTACTACAGTTTGTGTTAGATCATTCCACGTTAATTACAGAACATCACCATCTACTACAGTTTGTGTTAGATCATTACACGTTAATTACAGAACCTCACCATCTACTACAGTTTGTGTTAGATCATTACACGTTAATTACAGAACATCACCATCTACTACAGTTTGTGTTAGATCATTACACGTTAATTACAAAACCTTACCATCTACTACAGTGTGTGTTAGATCATTACACGTTAATTACAGAACCTCACCATCTACTACAGTTTGTGTTAGATCATTACACGTTAATTACAGAACCTCACCATCTACTACAGTTTGTGTTAGATCATTACACGTTAATTACAGAACATCACCATCTACTACAGTTTGTGTTAGATCATTCCACGTTAATTACAAAATCTCACCATCTACTACAGTGTGTGTTAGATCATTACACGTTAATTACAGAACCTCACCATCTACTACAGTTTGTGTTAGATCATTACACGTTCATTACAGAACCTCACCATCTACTACAGTTTGTGTTAGATCATTACACGTTAATTACAGAACCTCACCATCTACTACAGTTTGTGTTAGATCATTACACGTTAATTACAGAACCTCACCATCTACTACAGTTTGTGTTAGATCATTCCACGTTAATTACAGAACTTCACCATCTACTACAGTTTGTGTTAGATCATTACACGTTAATTACAGAACCTCACCATCTACTACAGTTTGTGTTAGATCATTACACGTTAATTACAGAACCTCACCATCTACTACAGTTTGTGTTAGATCATTCCACGTTAATTACAGAGCATCACCATCTACTACAGTGTGTGTTAGATCATTCCACGTTAATTACAGAACCTCACCATCTACTACAGTTTGTGTTAGATCATTACACGTTAATTACAGAACCTCACCATCTACTACAGTTTGTGTTAGATCATTCCACGTTAATTACAGAACATCACCATCTACTACAGTTTGTACTAGATCATTACACGTTAATTACAGAACCTCACCATCTACTACAGTGTGTGTTAGATCATTACACGTTAATTACAGAACATTACCATCTACTATAGTTTGTGTTAGATCATTCCACGTTAATTACAGAACCTCACCATCTACTACAGTTTGTGTTTGATCATTCCACGTTAATTACAGAACATCACCATCTACTACAGTGTGTGTTAGATCATTCCACGTTAATTACAGAACCTCACCATCTACTACAGTTTGTGTTAGATCATTACACGTTAATTACAGAACCTCACCATCTACTACAGTTTGTGTTAGATCATTCCACGTTAATTACAGAACATCACCATCTACTACAGTTTGTGTTAGATCATTACACGTTAATTACAGAACCTCACCATCTACTACAGTTTGTGTTAGATCATTACACGTTAATTACAGAACATCACCATCTACTACAGTTTGTGCTAGATCATTCCACGTTAATTACAGAACCTCACAATCTAGTACAGTTTGTGTTAGATCATTCCACGTTAATTACAGAACCTCACCATCTACTACAATGTGTGTTAGATCACTCCACATTAATTATAGAACCTCACCATCTACTACAGTGTGTGTTAGATCATTACACGTTAATTACAGAACCTCACCATCTACTACAGTTTGTGTTAGATCATTCAACGTTAATTACAGAACATCACCATCTACTACAGTTTGTGTTAGATCATTCCACGTTAATTACAAAACCTCACCATCTACTACAGTGTGTGTTAGATCATTACACGTTAATTACAGAACATCACCATCTACTAGAGTGTGTGTTAGATCATTCCACGTTAATTACAGAACCTCACCATCTACTACAGTGTGTGTTAGATCATTCCACGTTAATTACAGAACATCACCATCTACTACAGTGTGTGTTAGATCATTCCACGTTAATTACAGAACCTCACCATCTACTACAGTGTGTGTTAGATCATTCCACGTTAATTACAGAACATCACCATCTACTACAGTTTGTGTTAGATCATTACACGTTAATTACAGAACCTCACCATCTAATACAGTTTGTGTTAGATCATTACACGTTAATTACAGAACCTCACCATCTACTACAGTGTGTGTTAGATCATTACACGTTAATTACAGAACCTCACCATCTAGTACAGTTTGTGTTAGATCATTCCACGTTAATTACAGAACCTCACCATCTACTACAGTTTGTGTTAGATCATTCCACGTTAATTACAGAACCTCACCATCTACTACAGTTTGTGTTAGATCATTACACGTTAATTACAGAACCTCACCATCTACTACAGTTTGTGTTAGATCATTACACGTTAATTACAGAACCTCACCATCTACTACAGTTTGTGTTAGATCATTACACGTTAATTACAGAACATCACCATCTACTACAGTTTGTGTTAGATCATTCCACGTTAATTACAGAACCTCACCATCTACTACAGTTTGTGCTTGATCATTCCACGTTAATTACAGAACCTCACCATCTACTACAGTGTGTGTTAGATCATTCCACGTTAATTACAGAACCTCACCATCTACTACAGTTTGTGTTAGATCATTACACGTTAATTACAGAACCTCACCATCTACTACAGTGTGTGTGAGATCATTACACGTTAATTACAGAACATCACCATCTACTACAGTTTGTGTTAGATCATTACACGTTCATTACAGAACCTCACCATCTACTACAGTTTGTGTTAGATCATTACACGTTAATTACAGAACCTCACCATCTACTACAGTGTGTGTTAGATCATTACACGTTAATTACAGAACCTCACCATCTACTACATTTTGTGTTAGATCATTACACGTTAATTACAGAACCTCACCATCTACTACAGTGTGTGTTAGATCATTACACGTTAATTACAGAACCTCACCATCTAGTACAGTTTGTGTTAGATCATTCCACGTTAATTACAGAACCTCACCATCTACTACAGTTTGTGTTAGATCATTCCACGTTAATTACAGAACCTCACCATCTACTACAGTTTGTGTTAGATCATTACACGTTAATTACAGAACCTCACCATCTACTACAGTTTGTGTTAGATCATTACACGTTAATTACAGAACCTCACCATCTACTACAGTTTGTGTTAGATCATTACACGTTAATTACAGAACCTCACCATCTACTACAGTTTGTGTTAGAACATTACACGTTAATTACAGAAACTCACCATCTACTACAGTGTGTGTTAGATCATTACACGTTAAAAACAGAACCTCACCATCTAGTACAGTTTGTGTTAGATCATTCCACGTTAATTACTGAACCTCACCATCTACTACAGTTTGTGTTAGATCATTCCACGTTAATTACAGAACCTCACTATCTACTACAGTTTGTGTTAGATCATTACACGTTAATTACAGAACCTCACCATCTACTACAGTTTGTGTTAGATCATTACACGTTAATTACAGAACATCACCATCTACTACAGTTTGTGTTAGATCATTCCACGTTAATTACAGAACCTCACCATCTACTACAGTTTGTGTTAGATCATTACACGTTAATTACAGAACCTCACCATCTACTACAGTGTGTGTTAGATCATTACACGTTAATTACAGAACCTCACCATCTACTACATTTTGTGTTAGATCATTACACGTTAATTACAGAACCTCACCATCTACTACAGTGTGTGTTAGATCATTACACGTTAATTACAGAACCTCACCATCTAGTACAGTTTGTGTTAGATCATTCCACGTTAATTACAGAACCTCACCATCTACTACAGTTTGTGTTAGATCATTCCACGTTAATTACAGAACCTCACCATCTACTACAGTTTGTGTTAGATCATTACACGTTAATTACAGAACCTCACCATCTACTACAGTTTGTGTTAGATCATTACACGTTAATTACAGAACCTCACCATCTACTACAGTTTGTGTTAGATCATTCCACGTTAATTACAGAACCTCACCATCTACTACAGTTTGTGTTAGATCATTACACGTTAATTACAGAAACTCACCATCTACTACAGTGTGTGTTAGATCATTACACGTTAAAAACAGAACCTCACCATCTAGTACAGTTTGTGTTAGATCATTCCACGTTAATTACTGAACCTCACCATCTACTACAGTTTGTGTTAGATCATTCCACGTTAATTACAGAACCTCACTATCTACTACAGTTTGTGTTAGATCATTACACGTTAATTACAGAACCTCACCATCTACTACAGTTTGTGTTAGATCATTACACGTTAATTACAGAACATCACCATCTACTACAGTTTGTGTTAGATCATTCCACGTTAATTACAGAACCTCACCATCTACTACAGTTTGTGTTTGATCATTCCACGTTAATTACAGAACCTCACCATCTACTACAGTGTGTGTTAGATCATTCCACGTTAATTACAGAACCTCACCATCTACTACAGTTTGTGTTAGATCATTACACGTTAATTACAGAACCTCACCATCTACTACAGTGTGTGTCAGATCATTACACGTTAATTACAGAACCTCACCATCTAGTACAGTTTGTGTTAGATCATTACACGTTAATTACAGAACCTCACCATCTACTACAGTTTGTGTTAGATCATTCCACGTTAATTACAGAACCTCACCATCTACTACAGTTTGTGTTAGATCATTCCACGTTAATTACAGAACCTCACCATCTACTACAGTTTGTGTTAGATCATTCCACGTTAATTACAGAACCTCACCATCTACTACAGTTTGTGTTAGATCATTACACGTTAATTACAGAACCTCACCATCTACTACAGATTGTGTTAGATCATTCCACGTTAATTACAGAACCTCACCATCTACTACAGTTTGTGTTAGATCATTACACGTTAATTACAGAACCTCACCATCTACTACAGTTTGTGTTAGATCATTACACGTTAATTACAGAACCTCACCATCTACTACAGTTTGTGTTAGATCATTCCACGTTAATTACAGAGCATCACCATTTACTACAGTGTTTGTTAGATCATTCCACGTTAATTACAGAACCTCACCATCTACTACAGTTTGTGTTAGATCATTACACGTTAATTACAGAACATCACCATCTACTACAGATTGTGTTAGATCATTCCACGTTAATTACAGAACCTCACCATCTACTACAGTTTGTGTTTGATCATTCCACGTTAATTACAGAACCTCACCATCTACTACAGTGTGTGTTAGATCATTCCACGTTAATTACAGAACCTCACCATCTACTACAGTTTGTGTTAGATCATTACACGTTAATTACAGAACCTCACCATCTACTACAGTGTGTGTCAGATCATTACACGTTAATTACAGAACCTCACCATCTAGTACAGTTTGTGTTAGATCATTACACGTTAATTACAGAACCTCACCATCTACTACAGTTTGTGTTAGATCATTCCACGTTAATTACAGAACCTCACCATCTACTACAGTTTGTGTTAGATCATTCCACGTTAATTACAGAACCTCACCATCTACTACAGTTTGTGTTAGATCATTCCACGTTAATTACAGAACCTCACCATCTACTACAGTTTGTGTTAGATCATTACACGTTAATTACAGAACCTCACCATCTACTACAGTTTGTGTTAGATCATTCCACGTTAATTACAGAACCTCACCATCTACTACAGTTTGTGTTAGATCATTACACGTTAATTACAGAACCTCACCATCTACTACAGTTTGTGTTAGATCATTACACGTTAATTACAGAACCTCACCATCTACTACAGTTTGTGTTAGATCATTCCACGTTAATTACAGAGCATCACCATTTACTACAGTGTGTGTTAGATCATTCCACGTTAATTACAGAACCTCACCATCTACTACAGTTTGTGTTAGATCATTACACGTTAATTACAGAACCTCGCCATCTACTACAGTTTGTGTTAGATCATTCCACGTTAATTACAGAACATCACCATCTACTACAGTTTGTGTTAGATCATTACACGTTAATTACAGAACCTCACCATCTACTACAGTGTGTGTTAGATCATTACACGTTAATTACAGAACATCACCATCTACTACAGTTTGTGTTAGATCATTCCACGTTAATTACAGAACCTCACCATCTACTACAGTTTGTGTTTGATCATTCCACGTTAATTACAGAACCTCACCATCTACTACAGTGTGTGTTAGATCATTCCACGTTAATTACAGAACCTCACCATCTACTACAGTTTGTGTTAGATCATTACACGTTAATTACAGAACCTCACCATCTACTACAGTTTTTGTTAGATCATTCCACGTTAATTACAGAACATCACCATCTACTACAGTTTGTGTTAGATCATTACACGTTAATTACAGAACCTCACCATCTACTACAGTTTGTGTTAGATCATTACACGTTAATTACAGAACATCACCATCTACTACAGTTTGTGTTAGATCATTCCACGTTAATTACAGAACCTCACCATCTAGTACAGTTTGTGTTAGATCATTCCACGTTAATTACAGAACCTCAGCATCTACTACAGTGTGTGTTAGATCATTCCACGTTAATTACAGAACCTCACCATCTACTACAGTGTGTGTTAGATCATTACACGTTAATTACAGAACCTCACCATCTACTACAGTTTGTGTTAGATCATTCAACGTTAATTACAGAACATCACCAGCTACTACAGTTTGTGTTACATCATTCCACGTTAATTACAGAACCTCACCATCTACTACAGTGTGTGTTAGATCATTACACGTTAATTACAGAACATCACCATCTACTACAGTGTGTGATAGATCATTCCACGTTAATTACAGAACCTCACCATCTACTACAATGTGTGTTAGATCATTCCACGTTAATTACAGAACATCACCATCTACTACAGTTTGTGTTAGATCATTCCACGTTAATTACAGAACCTCACCATCTACTACAGTTTGTGTTAGATCATTCCACGTTAATTACAGAACATCACCATCTACTACAGTTTGTGTTAGATCATTCCACGTTAATTACAGAACCTCACCATCTACTATAGTTTGTGTTAGATCATTACACGTTAATTACAGAACCTCACCATCTACTACAGTTTGTGTTAGATCATTACACGTTAATTACAGAACCTCACCATCTACTACAGTTTGTGTTAGATCATTACACGTTAATTACAGAACATCACCATCTACTACAGTTTGTGTTAGATCATTCCACGTTAATTACAGAACCTCACCATCTACTACAGTTTGTGTTTGATCATTCCACGTTAATTACAGAACCTCACCATCTACTACAGTGTGTGTTAGATCATTCCACGTTAATTACAGAACCTCACCATTTACTACAGTTTGTGTTAGATCATTACACGTTAATTACAGAACCTCACCATCTACTACAGTGTGTGTAAGATCATTACACGTTAATTACAGAACCTCACCATCTAGTACAGTTTGTGTTAGATCATTACACGTTAATTACAGAACCTCACCATCTACTACAGTTTGTGTTAGATCATTCCACGTTAATTACAGAACCTCACCATCTACTACAGTTTGTGTTAGATCATTCCACGTTAATTACAGAACCTCACCATCTACTACAGTTTGTGTTAGATCATTCCACGTTAATTACAGAACCTCACCATCTACTACAGTTTGTGTTAGATCATTACACGTTAATTACAGAAACTCACCATCTACTACAGTGTGTGTTAGATCATTACACGTTAAAAACAGAACCTCACCATCTAGTACAGTTTGTGTTAGATCATTCCACGTTAATTACTGAACCTCACCATCTACTACAGTTTGTGTTAGATCATTCCACGTTAATTACAGAACCTCACTATCTACTACAGTTTGTGTTAGATCATTACACGTTAATTACAGAACCTCACCATCTACTACAGTTTGTGTTAGATCATTACACGTTAATTACAGAACCTCACCATCTACTACAGTGTGTGTTAGATCATTACACGTTAATTACAGAACATCACCATCTACTACAGTTTGTGTTAGATCATTCCACGTTAATTACAGAACCTCACCATCTACTACAGTTTGTGTTTGATCATTCCACGTTAATTACAGAACCTCACCATCTACTACAGTGTGTGTTAGATCATTCCACGTTAATTACAGAACCTCACCATCTACTACAGTTTGTGTTAGATCATTACACGTTAATTACAGAACCTCACCATCTACTACAGTTTTTGTTAGATCATTCCACGTTAATTACAGAACATCACCATCTACTACAGTTTGTGTTAGATCATTACACGTTAATTACAGAACCTCACCATCTACTACAGTTTGTGTTAGATCATTACACGTTAATTACAGAACATCACCATCTACTACAGTTTGTGTTAGATCATTCCACGTTAATTACAGAACCTCACCATCTAGTACAGTTTGTGTTAGATCATTCCACGTTAATTACAGAACCTCAGCATCTACTACAGTGTGTGTTAGATCATTCCACGTTAATTACAGAACCTCACCATCTACTACAGTGTGTGTTAGATCATTACACGTTAATTACAGAACCTCACCATCTACTACAGTTTGTGTTAGATCATTCAACGTTAATTACAGAACATCACCAGCTACTACAGTTTGTGTTACATCATTCCACGTTAATTACAGAACCTCACCATCTACTACAGTGTGTGTTAGATCATTACACGTTAATTACAGAACATCACCATCTACTACAGTGTGTGATAGATCATTCCACGTTAATTACAGAACCTCACCATCTACTACAATGTGTGTTAGATCATTCCACGTTAATTACAGAACATCACCATCTACTACAGTTTGTGTTAGATCATTCCACGTTAATTACAGAACCTCACCATCTACTACAGTTTGTGTTAGATCATTCCACGTTAATTACAGAACATCACCATCTACTACAGTTTGTGTTAGATCATTACACGTTAATTACAGAACATCACCATCTACTACAGTTTGTGTTAGATCATTCCACGTTAATTACAGAACCTCACCATCTACTATAGTTTGTGTTAGATCATTACACGTTAATTACAGAACCTCACCATCTACTACAGTTTGTGTTAGATCATTACACGTTAATTACAGAACCTCACCATCTACTACAGTTTGTGTTAGATCATTACACGTTAATTACAGAACATCACCATCTACTACAGTTTGTGTTAGATCATTCCACGTTAATTACAGAACCTCACCATCTACTACAGTTTGTGTTTGATCATTCCACGTTAATTACAGAACCTCACCATCTACTACAGTGTGTGTTAGATCATTCCACGTTAATTACAGAACCTCACCATCTACTACAGTTTGTGTTAGATCATTACACGTTAATTACAGAACCTCACCATCTACTACAGTGTGTGTAAGATCATTACACGTTAATTACAGAACCTCACCATCTAGTACAGTTTGTGTTAGATCATTACACGTTAATTACAGAACCTCACCATCTACTACAGTTTGTGTTAGATCATTCCACGTTAATTACAGAACCTCACCATCTACTACAGTTTGTGTTAGATCATTCCACGTTAATTACAGAACCTCACCATCTACTACAGTTTGTGTTAGATCATTCCACGTTAATTACAGAACCTCACCATCTACTACAGTTTGTGTTAGATCATTACACGTTAATTACAGAACCTCACCATCTACTACAGTTTGTGTTAGATCATTCCACGTTAATTACAGAACCTCACCATCTACTACAGTTTGTGTTAGATCATTACACGTTAATTACAGAACCTCACCATCTACTACAGTTTTTGTTAGATCATTACACGTTAATTACAGAACCTCACCATCTACTACAGTTTGTGTTAGATCATTCCACGTTAATTACAGAGCATCACCATTTACTACAGTGTGTGTTAGATCATTCCACGTTAATTACAGAACCTCACCATCTACTACAGTTTGTGTTAGATCATTACACGTTAATTACAGAACCTCGCCATCTACTACAGTTTGTGTTAGATCATTCCACGTTAATTACAGAACATCACCATCTACTACAGTTTGTGTTAGATCATTACACGTTAATTACAGAACCTCACCATCTACTACAGTGTGTGTTAGATCATTACACGTTAATTACAGAACATCACCATCTACTACAGTTTGTGTTAGATCATTCCACGTTAATTACAGAACCTCACCATCTACTACAGTTTGTGTTTGATCATTCCACGTTAATTACAGAACCTCACCATCTACTACAGTGTGTGTTAGATCATTCCACGTTAATTACAGAACCTCACCATCTACTACAGTTTGTGTTAGATCATTACACGTTAATTACAGAACCTCACCATCTACTACAGTTTTTGTTAGATCATTCCACGTTAATTACAGAACATCACCATCTACTACAGTTTGTGTTAGATCATTACACGTTAATTACAGAACCTCACCATCTACTACAGTTTGTGTTAGATCATTACACGTTAATTACAGAACCTCACCATCTACTACAGTTTGTGTTAGATCATTCCACGTTAATTACAGAACCTCACCATCTAGTACAGTTTGTGTTAGATCATTCCACGTTAATTACAGAACCTCAGCATCTACTACAGTGTGTGTTAGATCATTCCACGTTGATTACAGAACCTCACCATCTACTACAGTGTGTGTTAGATCATTACACGTTAATTACAGAACCTCACCATCTACTACAGTTTGTGTTAGATCATTCAACGTTAATTACAGAACATCACCAGCTACTACAGTTTGTGTTACATCATTCCACGTTAATTACAGAACCTCACCATCTACTACAGTGTGTGTTAGATCATTACACGTTAATTACAGAACATCACCATCTACTACAGTGTGTGTTAGATCATTCCACGTTAATTACAGAACCTCACCATCTACTACAATGTGTGTTAGATCATTCCACGTTAATTACAGAACATCACCATCTACTACAGTTTGTGTTAGATCATTACACGTTAATTACAGAACATCACCATCTACTACAGTTTGTGTTAGATCATTCCACGTTAATTACAGAACCTCACCATCTACTATAGTTTGTGTTAGATCATTCCACGTTAATTACAGAACCTCACCATCTACTACAGTTTGTGTTAGATCATTCCACGTTAATTACAGAACCTCACCATCTACTACAGTTTGTGTTAGATCATTACACGTTAATTACAGAACCTCACCATCTACTACAGTTTGTGTTAGATCATTCCACGTTAATTACAGAACCTCACCATCTACTACAGTTTGTGTTAGATCATTACACGTTAATTACAGAACCTCACCATCTACTACAGTTTGTGTTAGATCATTACACGTTAATTACAGAACCTCACCATCTACTACAGTTTGTGTTAGATCATTCCACGTTAATTACAGAGCATCACCATTTACTACAGTGTGTGTTAGATCATTCCACGTTAATTACAGAACATCACCATCTACTACAGTTTGTGTTAGATCATTACACGTTAATTACAGAACCTCGCCATCTACTACAGTTTGTGTTAGATCATTCCACGTTAATTACAGAACATCACCATCTACTACAGTTTGTGTTAGATCATTACACGTTAATTACAGAACCTCACCATCTACTACAGTGTGTGTTAGATCATTCCACGTTAATTACAGAACATCACCATCTACTACAGTTTGTGTTAGATCATTCCACGTTAATTACAGAACCTCACCATCTACTACAGTTTGTGTTTGATCATTCCACGTTAATTACAGAACCTCACCATCTACTACAGTGTGTGTTAGATCATTCCACGTTAATTACAGAACCTCACCATCTACTACAGTTTGTGTTAGATCATTACACGTTAATTACAGAACCTCACCATCTACTACAGTTTTTGTTAGATCATTCCACGTTAATTACAGAACATCACCATCTACTACAGTTTGTGTTAGATCATTACACGTTAATTACAGAACCTCACCATCTACTACAGTTTGTGTTAGATCATTACACGTTAATTACAGAACATCACCATCTACTACAGTTTGTGTTAGATCATTCCACGTTAATAACAGAACCTCACCATCTAGTACAGTTTGTGTTAGATCATTCCACGTTAATTACAGAACCTCAGCATCTACTACAGTGTGTGTTAGATCATTCCACGTTAATTACAGAACCTCACCATCTACTACAGTGTATGTTAGATCATTACACGTTAATTACAGAACCTCACCATCTACTACAGTTTGTGTTAGATCATTCAACGTTAATTACAGAACATCACCAGCTACTACAGTTTGTGTTACATCATTCCACGTTAATTACAGAACCTCACCATCTACTACAGTGTGTGTTAGATCATTACACGTTAATTACAGAACATCACCATCTACTACAGTGTGTGTTAGATCATTCCACGTTAATTACAGAACATCACCATCTACTACAGTTTGTGTTAGATCATTACACGTTAATTACAGAACATCACCATCTACTACAGTTTGTGTTAGATCATTCCACGTTAATTACAGAACCTCACCATCTACTATAGTTTGTGTTAGATCATTACACGTTAATTACAGAACCTCACCATCTACTACAGTTTGTGTTAGATCATTACACGTTAATTACAGAACCTCACCATCTACTACAGTTTGTGTTAGATCATTACACGTTAATTACAGAACATCACCATCTACTACAGTTTGTGTTAGATCATTCCACGTTAATTACAGAACCTCACCATCTACTACAGTTTGTGTTTGATCATTCCACGTTAATTACAGAACCTCACCATCTACTACAGTGTGTGTTAGATCATTCCACGTTAATTACAGAACCTCACCATCTACTACAGTTTGTGTTAGATCATTACACGTTAATTACAGAACCTCACCATCTACTACAGTGTGTGTCAGATCATTACACGTTAATTACAGAACCTCACCATCTAGTACAGTTTGTGTTAGATCATTACACGTTAATTACAGAACCTCACCATCTACTACAGTTTGTGTTAGATCATTCCACGTTAATTACAGAACCTCACCATCTACTACAGTTTGTGTTAGATCATTCCACGTTAATTACAGAACCTCACCATCTACTACAGTTTGTGTTAGATCATTCCACGTTAATTACAGAACCTCACCATCTACTACAGTTTGTGTTAGATCATTACACGTTAATTACAGAACCTCACCATCTACTACAGTTTGTGTTAGATCATTCCACGTTAATTACAGAACCTCACCATCTACTACAGTTTGTGTTAGATCATTACACGTTAATTACAGAACCTCACCATCTACTACAGTTTGTGTTAGATCATTACACGTTAATTACAGAACCTCACCATCTACTACAGTTTGTGTTAGATCATTCCACGTTAATTACAGAGCATCACCATTTACTACAGTGTGTGTTAGATCATTCCACGTTAATTACAGAACCTCACCATCTACTACAGTTTGTGTTAGATCATTACACGTTAATTACAGAACCTCGCCATCTACTACAGTTTGTGTTAGATCATTCCACGTTAATTACAGAACATCACCATCTACTACAGTGTGTGTTAGATCATTACACGTTAATTACAGAACATCACCATCTACTACAGTTTGTGTTAGATCATTACACGTTAATTACAGAACCTCACCATCTACTACAGTTTGTGTTAGATCATTACACGTTAATTACAGAACCTCACCATCTACTACAGTTTTTGTTAGATCATTCCACGTTAATTACAGAACATCACCATCTACTACAGTTTGTGTTAGATCATTACACGTTAATTACAGAATCTCACCATCTACTACAGTTTGTGTTAGATCATTACACGTTAATTACAGAACATCACCATCTACTACAGTTTGTGTTAGATCATTCCACGTTAATTACAGAACCTCACCATCTAGTACAGTTTGTGTTAGATCATTCCACGTTAATTACAGAACCTCAGCATCTACTACAGTGTGTGTTAGATCATTCCACGTTAATTACAGAACCTCACCATCTACTACAGTGTGTGTTAGATCATTACACGTTAATTACAGAACCTCACCATCTACTACAGTTTGTGTTAGATCATTCAACGTTAATTACAGAACATCACCAGCTACTACAGTTTGTGTTACATCATTCCACGTTAATTACAGAACCTCACCATCTACTACAGTGTGTGTTAGATCATTACACGTTAATTACAGAACATCACCATCTACTACAGTGTGTGTTAGATCATTCCACGTTAATTACAGAACCTCACCATCTACTACAATGTGTGTTAGATCATTCCACGTTAATTACAGAACATCACCATCTACTACAGTTTGTGTTAGATCATTACACGTTAATTACAGAACATCACCATCTACTACAGTTTGTGTTAGATCATTCCACGTTAATTACAGAACCTCACCATCTACTACAGTTTGTGTTAGATCATTACACGTTAATTACAGAACCTCACCATCTACTACAGTTTGTGTTAGATCATTACACGTTAATTACAGAACATCACCATCTACTACAGTTTGTGTTAGATCATTCCACGTTAATTACAGAACCTCACCATCTACTACAGTTTGTGTTTGATCATTCCACGTTAATTACAGAACCTCACCATCTACTACAGTGTGTGTTAGATCATTCCACGTTAATTACAGAACCTCACCATCTACTACAGTTTGTGTTAGATCATTACACGTTAATTACAGAACCTCACCATCTACTACAGTGTGTGTCAGATCATTACACGTTAATTACAGAACCTCACCATCTAGTACAGTTTGTGTTAGATCATTCCACGTTAATTACAGAACCTCACCATCTACTACAGTTTGTGTTAGATCATTCCACGTTAATTACAGAACCTCACCATCTACTACAGTTTGTGTTAGATCATTCCACGTTAATTACAGAACCTCACCATCTACTACAGTTTGTGTTAGATCATTCCACGTTAATTACAGAACCTCACCATCTACTACAGTTTGTGTTAGATCATTACACGTTAATTACAGAACCTCACCATCTACTACAGTTTGTGTTAGATCATTCCACGTTAATTACAGAACCTCACCATCTACTACAGTTTGTGTTAGATCATTACACGTTAATTACAGAACCTCACCATCTACTACAGTTTGTGTTAGATCATTACACGTTAATTACAGAACCTCACCATCTACTACAGTTTGTGTTAGATCATTCCACGTTAATTACAGAGCATCACCATTTACTACAGTGTGTGTTAGATCATTCCACGTTAATTACAGAACCTCACCATCTACTACAGTTTGTGTTAGATCATTACACATTAATTACAGAACCTCGCCATCTACTACAGTTTGTGTTAGATCATTCCACGTTAATTACAGAACATCACCATCTACTACAGTGTGTGTTAGATCATTACACGTTAATTACAGAACATCACCATCTACTACAGTTTGTGTTAGATCATTCCACGTTAATTACAGAACCTCACCATCTACTACAGTTTGTGTTTGAGCATTCCACGTTAATTACAGAACCTCACCATCTACTACAGTGTGTGTTAGATCATTCCACGTTAATTACAGAACCTCACCATCTACTACAGTTTGTGTTAGATCATTCCACGTTAATTACAGAACCTCACCATCTACTACAGTTTGTGTTTGATCATTCCACGTTAATTACAGAACCTCACCATCTACTACAGTGTGTGTTAGATCATTCCACGTTAATTACAGAACCTCACCATCTACTACAGTTTGTGTTAGATCATTACACGTTAATTACAGAACCTCACCATCTACTACAGTGTGTGTCAGATCATTACACGTTAATTACAGAACCTCACCATCTAGTACAGTTTGTGTTAGATCATTACACGTTAATTACAGAACCTCACCATCTACTACAGTTTGTGTTAGATCATTCCACGTTAATTACAGAACCTCACCATCTACTACAGTTTGTGTTAGATCATTCCACGTTAATTACAGAACCTCACCATCTACTACAGTTTGTGTTAGATCATTCCACGTTAATTACAGAACCTCACCATCTACTACAGTTTGTGTTAGATCATTACACGTTAATTACAGAACCTCACCATCTACTACAGTATGTGTTAGATCATTCCACGTTAATTACAGAACCTCACCATCTACTACAGTTTGTGTTAGATCATTACACGTTAATTACAGAACCTCACCATCTACTACAGTTTGTGTTAGATCATTACACGTTAATTACAGAACCTCACCATCTACTACAGTTTGTGTTAGATCATTCCACGTTAATTACAGAGCATCACCATTTACTACAGTGTGTGTTAGATCATTCCACGTTAATTACAGAACCTCACCATCTACTACAGTTTGTGTTAGATCATTACACATTAATTACAGAAACTCGCCATCTACTACAGTTTGTGTTAGATCATTCCACGTTAATTACAGAACATCACCATCTACTACAGTGTGTGTTAGATCATTACACGTTAATTACAGAACATCACCATCTACTACAGTTTGTGTTAGATCATTCCACGTTAATTACAGAACCTCACCATCTACTACAGTTTGTGTTTGAGCATTCCACGTTAATTACAGAACCTCACCATCTACTACAGTGTGTGTTAGATCATTCCACGTTAATTACAGAACCTCACCATCTACTACAGTTTGTGTTAGATCATTACACGTTAATTACAGAACCTCATCATCTACTACAGTTTTTGTTAGATCATTCCACGTTAATTAAAGAACATCACCATCTACTACAGTTTGTGTTAGATCATTACACGTTAATTACAGAACCTCACCATCTACTACAGTTTGTGTTAGATCATTACACGTTAATTACAGAACATCACCATCTACTACAGTTTGTGTTAGATCATTCCACGTTAATTACAGAACCTCACCATCTAGTACAGTTTGTGTTAGATCATTCCACGTTAATTACAGAACCTCAGCATCTACTACAGTGTGTGTTAGATCATTCCACGTTAATTACAGAACCTCACCATCTACTACAGTGTGTGTTAGATCATTACACGTTAATTACAGAACCTCACCATCTACTACAGTTTGTGTTAGATCATTCAACGTTAATTACAGAACATCACCAGCTACTACAGTTTGTGTTACATCATTCCACGTTAATTACAGAACCTCACCATCTACTACAGTGTGTGTTAGATCATTCCACGTTAATTACAGAACCTCACCATCTACTACAGTTTGTGTTAGATCATTCCACGTTAATTACAGAACCTCACCATCTACTACAGTTTGTGTTTGATCATTCCACGTTAATTACAGAACCTCACCATCTACTACAGTGTGTGTTAGATCATTCCACGTTAATTACAGAACCTCACCATCTACTACAGTTTGTGTTAGATCATTACACGTTAATTACAGAACCTCACCATCTACTACAGTGTGTGTCAGATCATTACACGTTAATTACAGAACCTCACCATCTAGTACAGTTTGTGTTAGATCATTACACGTTAATTACAGAACCTCACCATCTACTACAGTTTGTGTTAGATCATTCCACGTTAATTACAGAACCTCACCATCTACTACAGTTTGTGTTAGATCATTCCACGTTAATTACAGAACCTCACCATCTACTACAGTTTGTGTTAGATCATTCCACGTTAATTACAGAACCTCACCATCTACTACAGTTTGTGTTAGATCATTACACGTTAATTACAGAACCTCACCATCTACTACAGTTTGTGTTAGATCATTCCACGTTAATTACAGAACCTCACCATCTACTACAGTTTGTGTTAGATCATTACACGTTAATTACAGAACCTCACCATCTACTACAGTTTGTGTTAGATCATTACACATTAATTACAGAACCTCACCATCTACTACAGTTTGTGTTAGATCATTCCACGTTAATTACAGAGCATCACCATTTACTACAGTGTGTGTTAGATCATTCCACGTTAATTACAGAACCTCACCATCTACTACAGTTTGTGTTAGATCATTACACATTAATTACAGAACCTCGCCATCTACTACAGTTTGTGTTAGATCATTCCACGTTAATTACAGAACATCACCATCTACTACAGTGTGTGTTAGATCATTACACGTTAATTACAGAACATCACCATCTACTACAGTTTGTGTTAGATCATTCCACGTTAATTACAGAACCTCACCATCTACTACAGTTTGTGTTTGAGCATTCCACGTTAATTACAGAACCTCACCATCTACTACAGTGTGTGTTAGATCATTCCACGTTAATTACAGAACCTCACCATCTACTACAGTTTGTGTTAGATCATTACACGTTAATTACAGAACCTCACCATCTACTACAGTTTTTGTTAGATCATTCCACGTTAATTACAGAACATCACCATCTACTACAGTTTGTGTTAGATCATTACACGTTAATTACAGAACCTCACCATCTACTACAGTTTGTGTTAGATCATTACACGTTAATTACAGAACATCACCATCTACTACAGTTTGTGTTAGATCATTCCACGTTAATTACAGAACCTCACCATCTAGTACAGTTTGTGTTAGATCATTCCACGTTAATTACAGAACCTCAGCATCTACTACAGTGTGTGTTAGATCATTCCACGTTAATTACAGAACCTCACCATCTACTACAGTGTGTGTTAGATCATTACACGTTAATTACAGAACCTCACCATCTACTACAGTTTGTGTTAGATCATTCAACGTTAATTACAGAACATCACCAGCTACTACAGTGTGTGTTAGATCATTACACGTTAATTACAGAACATCACCATCTACTACAGTGTGTGTTAGATCATTCCACGTTAATTACAGAACATCACCATCTACTACAATGTGTGTTAGATCATTCCACGTTAATTACAGAACATCACCATCTACTACAGTTTGTGTTAGATCATTACACGTTAATTACAGAACCTCACCATCTACTACAGTTTGTGTTAGATCATTACACGTTAATTACAGAACATCACCATCTACTACAGTTTGTGTTAGATCATTCCACGTTAATTACAGAACCTCACCATCTAGTACAGTTTGTGTTAGATCATTCCACGTTAATTAGAGAACCTCAGCATCTACTACAGTGTGTGTTAGATCATTCCACGTTAATTACAGAACCTCACCATCTACTACAGTGTGTGTTAGATCATTACACGTTAATTACAGAACCTCACCATCTACTACAGTTTGTGTTAGATCATTCAACGTTAATTACAGAACATCACCAGCTACTACAGTTTGTGTTACATCATTCCACGTTAATTACAGAACCTCACCATCTACTACAGTGTGTGTTAGATCATTCCACGTTAATTACAGAACCTCACCATCTACTACAGTTTGTGTTAGATCATTCCACGTTAATTACAGAACCTCACCATCTACTACAGTTTGTGTTTGATCATTCCACGTTAATTACAGAACCTCACCATCTACTACAGTGTGTGTTAGATCATTCCACGTTAATTACAGAACCTCACCATCTACTACAGTTTGTGTTAGATCATTACACGTTAATTACAGAACCTCACCATCTACTACAGTGTGTGTCAGATCATTACACGTTAATTACAGAACCTCACCATCTAGTACAGTTTGTGTTAGATCATTACACGTTAATTACAGAACCTCACCATCTACTACAGTTTGTGTTAGATCATTCCACGTTAATTACAGAACCTCACCATCTACTACAGTTTGTGTTAGATCATTCCACGTTAATTACAGAACCTCACCATCTACTACAGTTTGTGTTAGATCATTCCACGTTAATTACAGAACCTCACCATCTACTACAGTTTGTGTTAGATCATTACACGTTAATTACAGAACCTCACCATCTACTACAGTTTGTGTTAGATCATTCCACGTTAATTACAGAACCTCACCATCTACTACAGTTTGTGTTAGATCATTACACGTTAATTACAGAACCTCACCATCTACTACAGTTTGTGTTAGATCATTACACGTTAATTACAGAACCTCACCATCTACTACAGTTTGTGTTAGATCATTCCACGTTAATTACAGAGCATCACCATTTACTACAGTGTGTGTTAGATCATTCCACGTTAATTACAGAACCTCACCATCTACTACAGTTTGTGTTAGATCATTACACATTAATTACAGAACCTCGCCATCTACTACAGTTTGTGTTAGATCATTCCACGTTAATTACAGAACATCACCATCTACTACAGTGTGTGTTAGATCATTACACGTTAATTACAGAACATCACCATCTACTACAGTTTGTGTTAGATCATTCCACGTTAATTACAGAACCTCACCATCTACTACAGTTTGTGTTTGAGCATTCCACGTTAATTACAGAACCTCACCATCTACTACAGTGTGTGTTAGATCATTCCACGTTAATTACAGAACCTCATCATCTACTACAGTTTGTGTTAGATCATTACACGTTAATTACAGAACCTCACCATCTACTACAGTTTTTGTTAGATCATTCCACGTTAATTACAGAACATCACCATCTACTACAGTTTGTGTTAGATCATTACACGTTAATTACAGAACCTCACCATCTACTACAGTTTGTGTTAGATCATTACACGTTAATTACAGAACATCACCATCTACTACAGTTTGTGTTAGATCATTCCACGTTAATTACAGAACCTCACCATCTAGTACAGTTTGTGTTAGATCATTCCACGTTAATTACAGAACCTCAGCATCTACTACAGTGTGTGTTAGATCATTCCACGTTAATTACAGAACCTCACCATCTACTACAGTGTGTGTTAGATCATTACACGTTAATTACAGAACCTCACCATCTACTACAGTTTGTGTTAGATCATTCAACGTTAATTACAGAACATCACCAGCTACTACAGTTTGTGTTACATCATTCCACGTTAATTACAGAACCTCACCATCTACTACAGTGTGTGTTAGATCATTACACGTTAATTACAGAACATCACCATCTACTACAGTGTGTGTTAGATCATTCCACGTTAATTACAGAACATCACCATCTACTACAATGTGTGTTAGATCATTCCACGTTAATTACAGAACATCACCATCTACTACAGTTTGTGTTAGATCATTCCACGTTAATTACAGAACCTCACCATCTACTACAGTGTGTGTTAGATCATTCCACGTTAATTACAGAACATCACCATCTACTACAGTTTGTGTTAGATCATTACACGTTAATTACAGAACATCACCATCTACTACAGTTTGTGTTAGATCATTACACGTTAATTACAGAACATCACCATCTACTACAGTTTGTGTTAGATCATTCCACGTTAATTACAGAACCTCACCATCTACTACAGTTTGTGTTAGATCATTACACGTTAATTACAGAACCTCACCATCTACTACAGTTTGTGTTAGATCATTACACGTTCATTACAGAACCTCACCATCTACTACAGTTTGTGTTAGATCATTACACGTTAATTACAGAATATCACCATCTACTACAGTGTGTGTTAGATCATTACACGTTAATTACAGAACCTCACCATCTACTACAGTGTGTGTTAGATCATTACACGTTAATTACAGAACCTCACAATCTAGTACAGTTTGTGTTAGATCATTACACGTTAATTACAGAACCTCACCATCTACTACAGTTTGTGTTAGATCATCCCACGTTAATTACAGAACCTCACCATCTACTACAGTTTGTGTTAGATCATTCCACGTTAATTACAGAATCTTACCATCTACTACAGTTTGTGTTAGATCATTACACGTTAATTACAGAACCTCACCATCTACTACAGTTTGTGTTAGATCATTACACGTTAATTACAGAACCTCACCATCTACTACAGTTTGTGTTAGATCATTCCATGTTAATTACAGAACCTCACCGTCTACTACAGTTTGTGTTAGATCATTACACGTTAATTACAGAACCTCACCATCTACTACAGTTTGTGTTAGATCATTACACGTTAATTACAGAACCTCACCATCTACTACAGTTTGTGTTAGATCATTCCACGTTAATTACAGAACCTCACCATCTACTACAGTGTGTGTTAGATCATTACACGTTAATTACAGAACCTCACCATCTACTACAGTGTGTGTTAGATCATTACACGTTAATTACAGAACCTCACCATCTACTACAGTTTGAATTACATCATTACACGTTAATTACAGAACCTCACCATCTACTACAGTGTGCGTTAGATCATTACACGTTAATTACAAAACCTCACCATCTACTACAGTTTGTGTTAGATCATTCCACGTTAATTACAGAACCTCACCATCTACTACAGTTTGTGTTAGATCATTCCACGTTAATTACAGAACCTCACCATCTACTACAGTGTGTGTTAGATCATTCCACGTTAATTACAGAACCTCACCATCTACTACAGTTTGTGTTAGATCATTACACGTTAATTACAGAACCTCACCATCTACTACAGTTTGTGTTAGATCATTACACGTTAATTACAGAACCTCGCCATCTACTACAGTTTGTGTTAGATCATTACACGTTAATTACAGAACATCACCATCTACTACCGTTTGTGTTAGATCATTATACGTTAATTACAGAACATCACTATCTACTACAGTTTGTGTTAGATCATTACACGTTAATTGCAGAACATCACCATCTACTACAGTTTGTGTTAGATCATTACACGTTAATTACAGAGCCTCACCATCTACTACAGTTTGCGTTAGATCATTACACGTTAATTACAGAACATCACCATCTACTACAGTTTGTGTTAGATCATTACACGTTAATTACAGAACCTCACCATCTACTACAGTTTGTGTTAGATCATTACACGTTAATTACAGAACCTCACCATCTACTACAGTTTGTGTTAGATCATTACACGTTAATTACAGAACCTCGCCATCTACTACAGTTTGTGTTAGATCATTACACGTTAATTACAGAACATCACCATCTACTACAGTTTGTGTTAGATCATTACACGTTAATTACAGAACCTCACCATCTACTACAGTGTGTGTTAGATCATTACACGTTAATTACAGAACATCACCATCTACTACAGTTTGTGTTAGATCATTCCACGTTAATTACAGAACCTCACCATCTACTACAGTTTGTGTTTGATCATTCCACGTTAATTACAGAACCTCACCATCTACTACAGTGTGTGTTAGATCATTCCACGTTAATTACAGAACATCACCATCTACTATAGTTTGTGTTAGATCATTACACGTTAATTACAGAGCCTCACCATCTACTACAGTTTGCGTTAGATCATTACACGTTAATTACAGAACATCACCATCTACTACAGTTTGTGTTAGATCATTCCACGTTAATTACAGAACCTCACCATCTACTACAGTTTGTGTTAGATCATTACATGTTAATTACAGAACCTCACCATCTACTACAGTTTGTGTTAGATCATTACACGTTAATTACAGAACCTCGCCATCTACTACAGTTTGTGTTAGATCATTACACGTTAATTACAGAACATCACCATCTACTACAGTTTGTGTTAGATCATTACACGTTAATTACAGAACCTCACCATCTACTACAGTGTGTGTTAGATCATTACACGTTAATTACAGAACATCACCATCTACTACAGTTTGTGTTAGATCATTCCACGTTAATTACAGAACCTCACCATCTACTACAGTTTGTGTTTGATCATTCCACGTTAATTACAGAACCTCACCATCTACTACAGTGTGTGTTAGATCATTCCACGTTAATTACAGAACATCACCATCTACTACAGTTTGTGTTAGATCATTACACGTTAATAACAGAACCTCACCATCTACTACAGTTTGTGTTAGATCATTCCACGTTAATTACAGAACATCACCATCTACTACAGTTTGTGTTAGATCATTACACGTTAATTACAGAACCTCACCATCTACTACAGTTTGTGTTAGATCATTACACGTTAATTACAGAACATCACCATCTACTACAGTTTGTGTTAGATCATTCCACGTTAATTACAGAACCTCACCATCTAGTACAGTTTGTGTTAGATCATTCCACGGTAATTACAGAACCTCACCATCTACTACAGTGTGTGTTAGATCATTACACGTTAATTACAGAACCTCACCATCTACTACAGTGTGTGTTAGATCATTACACGTTAATTACAGAACCTCACCATCTACTACAGTTTGTGTTAGATCATTCAACGTTAATTACAGAACCTCACCAGCTACTACAGTTTGTGTTACATCATTCCACGTTAATTACAGAACCTCACCATCTACTACAGTGTGTGTTAGATCATTACACGTTAATTACAGAACATCACCATCTACTACAGTGTGTGTTAGATCATTCCACGTTAATTACAGAACCTCACCATCTACTACAGTGTGTGTTAGATCATTCCACGTTAATTACAGAACATCACCATCTACTACAGTTTGTGTTAGATCATTCCACGTTAATTACAGAACCTCACCATCTACTACAGTGTGTGTTAGATCATTCCACGTTAATTACAGAACATCACCATCTACTACCGTTTGTGTTAGATCATTACACGTTAATTACAGAACATCACCATCTACTACAGTTTGTGTTAGATCATTACACGTTAATTGCAGAACATCACCATCTACTACAGTTTGTGTTAGATCATTACACGTTAATTACAGAGCCTCACCATCTACTACAGTTTGCGTTAGATCATTACACGTTAATTACAGAACATCACCATCTACTACAGTTTGTGTTAGATCATTACACGTTAATTACAGAACCTCACCATCTACTACAGTTTGTGTTAGATCATTACACGTTAATTACAGAACCTCACCATCTACTACAGTTTGTGTTAGATCATTCCACGTTAATTACAGAACATCACCATCTACTACAGTTTGTGTTAGATAATTCCACGTTAATTACAGAACATCACCATTTACTACAGTTTGTGTTAGATCATTACACGTTAATTACAGAACCTCACCATCTAGTACAGTGTGTGTTAGATCATTCCACGTTAATTACAGAACATCACCATCTACTACAGTTTGTGTTAGATCATTACACGTTAATTACAGAACCTCACCATCTACTACAGTTTGTGTTAGATCATTACACGTTAATTACAGAACATCACCATCTACTACAGTTTGTGTTAGATCATTCCACGTTAATTACAGAACCTCACCATCTAGTACAGTTTGTGTTAGATCATTCCATGTTAATTACAGAACCTCACCATCTACTACAGTGTGTGTTAGATCATTACACGTTAATTACAGAACCTCACCATCTACTACAGTTTGTGTTAGATCATTCAACGTTAATTACAGAACATCACCAGCTACTACAGTTTGTGTTAGATCATTCCACGTTAATTACAGAACCTCACCATCTACTACAGTGTGTGTTAGATCATTACACGTTAATTACAGAACATCACCAGCTACTACAGTGTGTGTTAGATCATTCCACGTTAATTACAGAACCTCACCATCTACTACAGTGTGTGTTAGATCATTTCACGTTAATTACAGAACATCACCATCTACTACAGTTTGTGTTAGATCATTCCACGTTAATTACAGAACCTCACCATCTACTACAGTGTGTGTTAGATCATTCCACGTTAATTACAGAACATCACCATCTACTACAGTTTGTGTTAGATCATTACACGTTAATTACAGAACCTCACCATCTACTACAGTTTGCGTTAGATCATTACACGTTAATTACAGAACCTCACCATCTACTACAGTTTGTGTTAGATCATTACACGTTCATTACAGAACCTCACCATCTACTACAGTTTGTGTTAGATCATTACACGTTAATTACAGAACCTCACCATCTACTACAGTTTGTGTTAGATCATTACACGTTAATTACAGAACATCACCATCTACTACAGTGTGTGTTAGATCATTACACGTTAATTACAGAGCCTCACCATCTAGTACAGTTTGTGTTAGATCATTACACGTTAATTACAGAACCTCACCATCTACTACAGTTTGTGTTAGATCATTCCACGTTAATTACAGAACCTTACCATCTACTACAGTTTGTGTTAGATCATTACACGTTAATTACAGAACCTCACCATCTACTACAGTTTGTGTTAGATCATTACACGTTAATTACAGAACCTCACCATCTACTACAGTTTGTGTTAGATCATTCCATGTTAATTACAGAACCTCACCGTCTACTACAGTTTGTGTTAGATCATTACACGTTAATTACAGAAACTCAACATCTACTACAGTTTGTGTTAGTTCATTACACGTTAATTACAGAACCTCACCATCTACTACAGTTTGTGTTAGATCATTCCACGTTAATTACAGAACCTCACCATCTACTACAGTGTGTGTTAGATCATTACACGTTAATTAAAGAACCTCACCATCTACTACAGTGTGTGTTAGATCATTACACGTTAATTACAGAACCTCACCATCTACTACAGTTTGTATTAGATCATTACACGTTCATTACAGAACCTCACCATCTACTACAGTTTGCGTTAGATCATTACACGTTAATTACAAAACCTCACCATCTACTACAGTTTGTGTTAGATCATTCCACGTTGATTACAGAACCTCACCATCTACTACAGTGTGTGTTAGATCATTCCACGTTAATTACAGAACCTCACCATCTACTACAGTGTGTGTTAGATCATTACACGTTAATTACAGAACCTCACCATCTACTACAGTTTGTGTTAGATCAGTCAACGTTAATTACAGAACATCACCAGCTACTACAGTTTGTGTTACATCATTCCACGTTAATTACAGAAGCTCACCATCTACTACAGTGTGTGTTAGATCATTACACGTTAATTACAGAACATCACCATCTACTACAGTGTGTGTTAGATCATTCCACGTTAATTACAGAACCTCACCATCTACTACAGTGTGTGTTAGATCATTCCACGTTAATTACAGAACATCACCATCTACTACAGTTTGTGTTAGATCATTCCACGTTAATTACAGAACCTCACCATCTACTACAGTGTGTGTTAGATCATTCCACGTTAATTACAGAACATCACCATCTACTACAGTTTGTGTTAGATCATTACACGTTAATTACAGAACATCACCATCTACTACAGTTTGTGTTAGATCATTACACGTTAATTGCAGAACATCACCATCTACTACAGTTTGTGTTAGATCATTACACGTTAATTACAGAGCCTCACCATCTACTACAGTTTGCGTTAGATCATTACACGTTAATTACAGAACCTCACCATCTACTACAGTTAGTGTTAGATCATTACACGTTCATTACAGAACCTCACCATCTACTACAGTTTGTGTTAGATCATTACACGTTAATTACAGAACCTCACCATCTACTACAGTTTGTGTTAGATCATTACACGTTAATTACAGAACCTCACCATCTACTACAGTTTGTGTTAGATCATTCCACGTTAATTACAGAACATCACTATCTACTACAGTTTGTGTTAGATAATTCCACGTTAATTACAGAACATCACCATCTACTACAGTTTGTGTTAGATCATTACACGTTAATTACAGAACCTCACCATCTACTACAGTGTGTGTTAGATCATTCCACGTTAATTACAGAACCTCACCATCTACTACAGTGTGTGTTAGATCATTCCACGTTAATTACAGAACCTCAGCATCTACTACAGTATGTGTTAGATCATTACACGTTAATTACAGAACCTCGCCATCTACTACAGTTTTTGTTAGATCATTCCACGTTAATTACAGAACATCACCATCTACTACAGTTTGTGTTAGATCATTCCACGTTAATTACAGAACCTCACCATCTACTACAGTGTGTGTTAGATCATTCCACGTTAATTACAGAACATCACCATCTACTACAGTTTGTGTTAGATCATTACACGTTAATTACAGAACATCACCATCTACTACAGTTTGTATTAGATCATTACACGTTAATTACAGAACCTCACCATCTACTACAGTTTGCGTTAGATCATTACACGTTAATTACAGAACCTCACCATCTACTACAGTTTGTGTTAGATCATTACACGTTCATTACAGAACCTCACCATCTACTACAGTTTGTGTTAGATCATTACACGTTAATTACAGAACCTCACCATCTACTACAGTTTGTGTTAGATCATTACACGTTAATTACAGAGCCTCACCATCTACTACAGTGTGTGTTAGATCATTACACGTTAATTACAGAACCTCACCATCTAGTACAGTTTGTGTTAGATCATTACACGTTAATTACAGAACCTCACCATCTACTACAGCTTGTGTTAGATCATTCCACGTTAATTACAGAACCTCACCATCTACTACAGTTTGTGTTAGATCATTCCACGTTAATTACATAACCTTATCATCTACTACAGTTTGTGTTAGATCATTACACGTTAATTACAGAACCTCATCATCTACTACAGTTTGTGTTAGATCATTACACGTTAATTACAGAACCTCACCATCTACTACAGTTTGAGTTAGATCATTCCATGTTAATTACAGAACCTCACCGTCTACTACAGTTTGTGTTAGATCATTACACGTTAATTACAGAACCTCACCATCTACTACAGTTTGTGTTAGATCATTACACGTTAATTACAGAACCTCACCATCTACTACAGTTTGTGTTAGATCATTCCACGTTAATTACAGAACCTCACCATCTACTACCGTGTGTGTTAGATCATTACACGTTAATTACAGAACCTCACCATCTACTACAGTGTGTGTTAGATCATTACACGTTAATTACAGAACCTCACCCTCTACTACAGTTTGTATTAGATCATTACACGTTAATTACAGAACCTCACCATCTACTACAGTTTGCGTTAGATCATTACACGTTAATTACAAAACCTCACCATCTACTACAGTGTGTGTTAGATCATTCCACGTTAATTACAGAACCTCACCATCTACTACAGTGTGTGTTAGATCATTCCACGTTAATTACAGAACCTCACCATCTACTACAGTGTGTGTTAGATCATTACACGTTAATTACAGAACCTCACCATCTACTACAGTTTGTGTTAGATCATTCAACGTTAATTACAGAACATCACCAGCTACTACAGTTTGTGTTACATCATTCCACGTTAATTACAGAACCTCACCATCTACTACAGTGTGTGTTAGATCATTACACGTTAATTACAGAACATCACCATCTACTACAGTTTGTGTTAGATCATTCCACGTTAATTACAGAACCTCACCATCTACTACAGTGTGTGTTAGATCATTCCACGTTAATTACAGAACATCACCATCTACTACAGTTTGTGTTAGATCATTACACGTTAATTACAGAACATCACCATCTACTACAGTTTGTGCTAGATCATTACACGTTAATTACAGAACATCACCATCTACTACAGTTTGTGTTAGATCATTACACGTTAATTACAGAACCTCACCATCTACTACAGTTTGTGTTAGATCATTACACGTTAATTACAGAACCTCACCATCTACTACAGTTTGTGTTAGATCATTACACGTTCATTACAGAACCTCACCATCTACTACAGTTTGTGTTAGATCATTACACGTTAATTACAGAACCTCACCATCTACTACAGTGTGTGTTATATCATTACACGTTAATTACAGAACCTCACCATCTACTACAGTGTGTGTTAGATCATTACACGTTAATTACAGAACCTCACCATCTAGTACAGTTTGTGTTAGATCATTACACGTTAATTACAGAACCTCACCATCTACTACAGTTTGTGTTAGATCATTCCACGTTAATTACAGAACCTCACCATCTACTACAGTTTGTGATAGATCATTCCACGTTAATTACAGAACCTTACCATCTACTACAGTTTGTGTTAGATCATTACACCTTAATTACAGAACCTCACCATCTACTACAGTTTGTGTTAGATCATTACACGTTAATTACAGAACCTCACCATCTACTACAGTTTGTGTTAGATCATTCCACGTTAATTACAGAACCTCACCATCTACTACCGTGTGTGTTAGACCATTACACGTTAATTACAGAACCTCACCATCTACTACAGTGTGTGTTAGATCATTACACGTTAATTACAGAACCTCACCATCTACTACAGTTTGTATTAGATCATTACACGTTAATTACAGAACCTCACCATCTACTACAGTTTGCGTTAGATCATTACACGTTAATTACAAAACCTCACCATCTACTACAGTGTGTGTTAGATCATTCCACGTTAATTACAGAACCTCACCATCTACTACAGTGTGTGTTAGATCATTCCACGTTAATTACAGAACCTCACCATCTACTACAGTGTGTGTTAGATCATTACACGTTAATTACAGAACCTCACCATCTACTACAGTTTGTGTTAGATCATTCAACGTTAATTACAGAACATCACCAGCTACTACAGTTTGTGTTACATCATTCCACGTTAATTACAGAACCTCACCATCTACTACAGTGTGTGTTAGATCATTACACGTTAATTACAGAACATCACCATCTACTACAGTTTGTGTTAGATCATTCCACGTTAATTACAGAACCTCACCATCTACTACAGTGTGTGTTAGATCATTCCACGTTAATTACAGAACATCACCATCTACTACAGTTTGTGTTAGATCATTACACGTTAATTACAGAACATCACCATCTACTACAGTTTGTGTTAGATCATTCCATGTTAATTACAGAACATCACCATCTACTACAGTTTGTGTTAGATCATTACACGTTAATTACAGAACCTCACCATCTACTACAGTTTGTGTTAGATCATTACACGTTAATTACAGAACCTCACCATCTACTACAGTTTGTGTTAGATCATTACACGTTCATTACAAAACCTCACCATCTACTACAGTTTGTGTTAGATCATTACACGTTAATTACAGAACCTCACCATCTACTACAGTGTGTGTTATATCATTACACGTTAATTACAGAACCTCACCATCTACTACAGTGTGTGTTAGATCATTACACGTTAATTACAGAACCTCACCATCTAGTACAGTTTGTGTTAGATCATTACACGTTAATTACAGAACCTCACCATCTACTACAGTTTGTGTTAGATCATTCCACGTTCATTACAGAACCTCACCATCTACTACAGTTTGTGTTAGATCATTCCACGTTAATTACAGAACCTTACCATCTACTACAGTTTGTGTTAGATCATTACACCTTAATTACAGAACCTCACCATCTACTACAGTTTGTGTTAGATCATTACACGTTAATTACAGAACCTCACCATCTACTACAGTTTGTGTTAGATCATTACACGTTAATTACAGAACCTCACCATCTACTACAGTTTGTGTTAGATCATTCCACGTTAATTACAGAACCTCACCATCTACTACAGTGTGTGTTAGATCATTACACGTTAATTACAGAACCTCACCATCTACTACAGTGTGTGTTAGATCATTACACGTTAATTACAGAACCTCACCATCTACTACAGTTTGTATTAGATCATTACACGTTAATTACAGAACCTCACCATCTACTACAGTGTGCGTTAGATCATTACACTTTAATTACAAAACCTCACCATCTACTACAGTTTGTGTTAGATCATTCCACGTTAATTACAGAACCTCACCATCTACTACAGTTTGTGTTAGATCATTCCACGTTAATTACAGAACCTCACCATCTACTACAGTGTGTGTTAGATCATTCCACGTTAATTACAGAACCTCACCATCTAATACAGTTTGTGTTAGATCATTACACGTTAATTACAGAACCTCACCATCTACTACAGTTTGTGTTAGATCATTACACGTTAATTACAGAACCTCGACATCTACTACAGTTTGTGTTAGATCATTCCACGTTAATTACAGAACATCACCATCTACTACAGTTTGTGTTAGATCATTACACGTTAATTACAGAACCTCACCATCTACTACAGTTTGTGTTAGATCATTCCACGTTAATTACAGAACATCACCATCTACTACAGTTTGTGTTAGATCATTCCACGTTAATTACAGAACCTCACCATCTACTACAGTTTGTGTTTGATCATTCCACGTTAATTACAGAACCTCACCATCTACTACAGTGTGTGTTAGATCATTACACGTTAATTACAGAACCTCACCATCTACTACAGTTTGTGTTAGATCATTCAACGTTAATTACAGAACCTCACCAGCTACTACAGTTTGTGTTACATCATTCCACGTTAATTACAGAACCTCACCATCTACTACAGTGTGTGTTAGATCATTACACGTTAATTACAGAACATCACCATCTACTACAGTGTGTGTTAGATCATTCCACGTTAATTACAGAACCTCACCATCTACTACAGTGTGTGTTAGATCATTCCACGTTAATTACAGAACATCACCATCTACTACAGTTTGTGTTAGATCATTCCACGTTAATTACAGAACCTCACCATCTACTACAGTGTGTGTTAGATCATTCCACGTTAATTACAGAACATCACCATCTACTACCGTTTGTGTTAGATCATTACACGTTAATTACAGAACATCACCATCTACTACAGTTTGTGTTAGATCATTACACGTTAATTGCAGAACATCACCATCTACTACAGTTTGTGTTAGATCATTACACGTTAATTACAGAGCCTCACCATCTACTACAGTTTGCGTTAGATCATTACACGTTAATTACAGAACATCACCATCTACTACAGTTTGTGTTAGATCATTACACGTTAATTACAGAACCTCACCATCTACTACAGTTTGTGTTAGATCATTACACGTTAATTACAGAACCTCACCATCTACTACAGTTTGTGTTAGATCATTCCACGTTAATTACAGAACATCACCATCTACTACAGTTTGTGTTAGATAATTCCACGTTAATTACAGAACATCACCATTTACTACAGTTTGTGTTAGATCATTACACGTTAATTACAGAACCTCACCATCTAGTACAGTGTGTGTTAGATCATTCCACGTTAATTACAGAACATCACCATCTACTACAGTTTGTGTTAGATCATTACACGTTAATTACAGAACCTCACCATCTACTACAGTTTGTGTTAGATCATTACACGTTAATTACAGAACATCACCATCTACTACAGTTTGTGTTAGATCATTCCACGTTAATTACAGAACCTCACCATCTAGTACAGTTTGTGTTAGATCATTCCATGTTAATTACAGAACCTCACCATCTACTACAGTGTGTGTTAGATCATTACACGTTAATTACAGAACCTCACCATCTACTACAGTTTGTGTTAGATCATTCAACGTTAATTACAGAACATCACCAGCTACTACAGTTTGTGTTAGATCATTCCACGTTAATTACAGAACCTCACCATCTACTACAGTGTGTGTTAGATCATTACACGTTAATTACAGAACATCACCAGCTACTACAGTGTGTGTTAGATCATTCCACGTTAATTACAGAACCTCACCATCTACTACAGTGTGTGTTAGATCATTTCACGTTAATTACAGAACATCACCATCTACTACAGTTTGTGTTAGATCATTCCACGTTAATTACAGAACCTCACCATCTACTACAGTGTGTGTTAGATCATTCCACGTTAATTACAGAACATCACCATCTACTACAGTTTGTGTTAGATCATTACACGTTAATTACAGAACCTCACCATCTACTACAGTTTGCGTTAGATCATTACACGTTAATTACAGAACCTCACCATCTACTACAGTTTGTGTTAGATCATTACACGTTCATTACAGAACCTCACCATCTACTACAGTTTGTGTTAGATCATTACACGTTAATTACAGAACCTCACCATCTACTACAGTTTGTGTTAGATCATTACACGTTAATTACAGAACATCACCATCTACTACAGTGTGTGTTAGATCATTACACGTTAATTACAGAGCCTCACCATCTAGTACAGTTTGTGTTAGATCATTACACGTTAATTACAGAACCTCACCATCTACTACAGTTTGTGTTAGATCATTCCACGTTAATTACAGAACCTTACCATCTACTACAGTTTGTGTTAGATCATTACACGTTAATTACAGAACCTCACCATCTACTACAGTTTGTGTTAGATCATTACACGTTAATTACAGAACCTCACCATCTACTACAGTTTGTGTTAGATCATTCCATGTTAATTACAGAACCTCACCGTCTACTACAGTTTGTGTTAGATCATTACACGTTAATTACAGAAACTCAACATCTACTACAGTTTGTGTTAGTTCATTACACGTTAATTACAGAACCTCACCATCTACTACAGTTTGTGTTAGATCATTCCACGTTAATTACAGAACCTCACCATCTACTACAGTGTGTGTTAGATCATTACACGTTAATTAAAGAACCTCACCATCTACTACAGTGTGTGTTAGATCATTACACGTTAATTACAGAACCTCACCATCTACTACAGTTTGTATTAGATCATTACACGTTCATTACAGAACCTCACCATCTACTACAGTTTGCGTTAGATCATTACACGTTAATTACAAAACCTCACCATCTACTACAGTTTGTGTTAGATCATTCCACGTTGATTACAGAACCTCACCATCTACTACAGTGTGTGTTAGATCATTCCACGTTAATTACAGAACCTCACCATCTACTACAGTGTGTGTTAGATCATTACACGTTAATTACAGAACCTCACCATCTACTACAGTTTGTGTTAGATCAGTCAACGTTAATTACAGAACATCACCAGCTACTACAGTTTGTGTTACATCATTCCACGTTAATTACAGAAGCTCACCATCTACTACAGTGTGTGTTAGATCATTACACGTTAATTACAGAACATCACCATCTACTACAGTGTGTGTTAGATCATTCCACGTTAATTACAGAACCTCACCATCTACTACAGTGTGTGTTAGATCATTCCACGTTAATTACAGAACATCACCATCTACTACAGTTTGTGTTAGATCATTCCACGTTAATTACAGAACCTCACCATCTACTACAGTGTGTGTTAGATCATTCCACGTTAATTACAGAACATCACCATCTACTACAGTTTGTGTTAGATCATTACACGTTAATTACAGAACATCACCATCTACTACAGTTTGTGTTAGATCATTACACGTTAATTGCAGAACATCACCATCTACTACAGTTTGTGTTAGATCATTACACGTTAATTACAGAGCCTCACCATCTACTACAGTTTGCGTTAGATCATTACACGTTAATTACAGAACCTCACCATCTACTACAGTTAGTGTTAGATCATTACACGTTCATTACAGAACCTCACCATCTACTACAGTTTGTGTTAGATCATTACACGTTAATTACAGAACCTCACCATCTACTACAGTTTGTGTTAGATCATTACACGTTAATTACAGAACCTCACCATCTACTACAGTTTGTGTTAGATCATTCCACGTTAATTACAGAACATCACTATCTACTACAGTTTGTGTTAGATAATTCCACGTTAATTACAGAACATCACCATCTACTACAGTTTGTGTTAGATCATTACACGTTAATTACAGAACCTCACCATCTACTACAGTGTGTGTTAGATCATTCCACGTTAATTACAGAACCTCACCATCTACTACAGTGTGTGTTAGATCATTCCACGTTAATTACAGAACCTCAGCATCTACTACAGTATGTGTTAGATCATTACACGTTAATTACAGAACCTCGCCATCTACTACAGTTTTTGTTAGATCATTCCACGTTAATTACAGAACATCACCATCTACTACAGTTTGTGTTAGATCATTCCACGTTAATTACAGAACCTCACCATCTACTACAGTGTGTGTTAGATCATTCCACGTTAATTACAGAACATCACCATCTACTACAGTTTGTGTTAGATCATTACACGTTAATTACAGAACATCACCATCTACTACAGTTTGTATTAGATCATTACACGTTAATTACAGAACCTCACCATCTACTACAGTTTGCGTTAGATCATTACACGTTAATTACAGAACCTCACCATCTACTACAGTTTGTGTTAGATCATTACACGTTCATTACAGAACCTCACCATCTACTACAGTTTGTGTTAGATCATTACACGTTAATTACAGAACCTCACCATCTACTACAGTTTGTGTTAGATCATTACACGTTAATTACAGAGCCTCACCATCTACTACAGTGTGTGTTAGATCATTACACGTTAATTACAGAACCTCACCATCTAGTACAGTTTGTGTTAGATCATTACACGTTAATTACAGAACCTCACCATCTACTACAGCTTGTGTTAGATCATTCCACGTTAATTACAGAACCTCACCATCTACTACAGTTTGTGTTAGATCATTCCACGTTAATTACATAACCTTATCATCTACTACAGTTTGTGTTAGATCATTACACGTTAATTACAGAACCTCATCATCTACTACAGTTTGTGTTAGATCATTACACGTTAATTACAGAACCTCACCATCTACTACAGTTTGAGTTAGATCATTCCATGTTAATTACAGAACCTCACCGTCTACTACAGTTTGTGTTAGATCATTACACGTTAATTACAGAACCTCACCATCTACTACAGTTTGTGTTAGATCATTACACGTTAATTACAGAACCTCACCATCTACTACAGTTTGTGTTAGATCATTCCACGTTAATTACAGAACCTCACCATCTACTACCGTGTGTGTTAGATCATTACACGTTAATTACAGAACCTCACCATCTACTACAGTGTGTGTTAGATCATTACACGTTAATTACAGAACCTCACCCTCTACTACAGTTTGTATTAGATCATTACACGTTAATTACAGAACCTCACCATCTACTACAGTTTGCGTTAGATCATTACACGTTAATTACAAAACCTCACCATCTACTACAGTGTGTGTTAGATCATTCCACGTTAATTACAGAACCTCACCATCTACTACAGTGTGTGTTAGATCATTCCACGTTAATTACAGAACCTCACCATCTACTACAGTGTGTGTTAGATCATTACACGTTAATTACAGAACCTCACCATCTACTACAGTTTGTGTTAGATCATTCAACGTTAATTACAGAACATCACCAGCTACTACAGTTTGTGTTACATCATTCCACGTTAATTACAGAACCTCACCATCTACTACAGTGTGTGTTAGATCATTACACGTTAATTACAGAACATCACCATCTACTACAGTTTGTGTTAGATCATTCCACGTTAATTACAGAACCTCACCATCTACTACAGTGTGTGTTAGATCATTCCACGTTAATTACAGAACATCACCATCTACTACAGTTTGTGTTAGATCATTACACGTTAATTACAGAACATCACCATCTACTACAGTTTGTGCTAGATCATTACACGTTAATTACAGAACATCACCATCTACTACAGTTTGTGTTAGATCATTACACGTTAATTACAGAACCTCACCATCTACTACAGTTTGTGTTAGATCATTACACGTTAATTACAGAACCTCACCATCTACTACAGTTTGTGTTAGATCATTACACGTTCATTACAGAACCTCACCATCTACTACAGTTTGTGTTAGATCATTACACGTTAATTACAGAACCTCACCATCTACTACAGTGTGTGTTATATCATTACACGTTAATTACAGAACCTCACCATCTACTACAGTGTGTGTTAGATCATTACACGTTAATTACAGAACCTCACCATCTAGTACAGTTTGTGTTAGATCATTACACGTTAATTACAGAACCTCACCATCTACTACAGTTTGTGTTAGATCATTCCACGTTAATTACAGAACCTCACCATCTACTACAGTTTGTGATAGATCATTCCACGTTAATTACAGAACCTTACCATCTACTACAGTTTGTGTTAGATCATTACACCTTAATTACAGAACCTCACCATCTACTACAGTTTGTGTTAGATCATTACACGTTAATTACAGAACCTCACCATCTACTACAGTTTGTGTTAGATCATTCCACGTTAATTACAGAACCTCACCATCTACTACCGTGTGTGTTAGACCATTACACGTTAATTACAGAACCTCACCATCTACTACAGTGTGTGTTAGATCATTACACGTTAATTACAGAACCTCACCATCTACTACAGTTTGTATTAGATCATTACACGTTAATTACAGAACCTCACCATCTACTACAGTTTGCGTTAGATCATTACACGTTAATTACAAAACCTCACCATCTACTACAGTGTGTGTTAGATCATTCCACGTTAATTACAGAACCTCACCATCTACTACAGTGTGTGTTAGATCATTCCACGTTAATTACAGAACCTCACCATCTACTACAGTGTGTGTTAGATCATTACACGTTAATTACAGAACCTCACCATCTACTACAGTTTGTGTTAGATCATTCAACGTTAATTACAGAACATCACCAGCTACTACAGTTTGTGTTACATCATTCCACGTTAATTACAGAACCTCACCATCTACTACAGTGTGTGTTAGATCATTACACGTTAATTACAGAACATCACCATCTACTACAGTTTGTGTTAGATCATTCCACGTTAATTACAGAACCTCACCATCTACTACAGTGTGTGTTAGATCATTCCACGTTAATTACAGAACATCACCATCTACTACAGTTTGTGTTAGATCATTACACGTTAATTACAGAACATCACCATCTACTACAGTTTGTGTTAGATCATTCCATGTTAATTACAGAACATCACCATCTACTACAGTTTGTGTTAGATCATTACACGTTAATTACAGAACCTCACCATCTACTACAGTTTGTGTTAGATCATTACACGTTAATTACAGAACCTCACCATCTACTACAGTTTGTGTTAGATCATTACACGTTCATTACAAAACCTCACCATCTACTACAGTTTGTGTTAGATCATTACACGTTAATTACAGAACCTCACCATCTACTACAGTGTGTGTTATATCATTACACGTTAATTACAGAACCTCACCATCTACTACAGTGTGTGTTAGATCATTACACGTTAATTACAGAACCTCACCATCTAGTACAGTTTGTGTTAGATCATTACACGTTAATTACAGAACCTCACCATCTACTACAGTTTGTGTTAGATCATTCCACGTTCATTACAGAACCTCACCATCTACTACAGTTTGTGTTAGATCATTCCACGTTAATTACAGAACCTTACCATCTACTACAGTTTGTGTTAGATCATTACACCTTAATTACAGAACCTCACCATCTACTACAGTTTGTGTTAGATCATTACACGTTAATTACAGAACCTCACCATCTACTACAGTTTGTGTTAGATCATTACACGTTAATTACAGAACCTCACCATCTACTACAGTTTGTGTTAGATCATTCCACGTTAATTACAGAACCTCACCATCTACTACAGTGTGTGTTAGATCATTACACGTTAATTACAGAACCTCACCATCTACTACAGTGTGTGTTAGATCATTACACGTTAATTACAGAACCTCACCATCTACTACAGTTTGTATTAGATCATTACACGTTAATTACAGAACCTCACCATCTACTACAGTGTGCGTTAGATCATTACACTTTAATTACAAAACCTCACCATCTACTACAGTTTGTGTTAGATCATTCCACGTTAATTACAGAACCTCACCATCTACTACAGTTTGTGTTAGATCATTCCACGTTAATTACAGAACCTCACCATCTACTACAGTGTGTGTTAGATCATTCCACGTTAATTACAGAACCTCACCATCTAATACAGTTTGTGTTAGATCATTACACGTTAATTACAGAACCTCACCATCTACTACAGTTTGTGTTAGATCATTACACGTTAATTACAGAACCTCGACATCTACTACAGTTTGTGTTAGATCATTCCACGTTAATTACAGAACATCACCATCTACTACAGTTTGTGTTAGATCATTACACGTTAATTACAGAACCTCACCATCTACTACAGTGTGTGTTAGATCATTACACGTTAATTACAGAACATCACCATCTACTACAGTTTGTGTTAGATCATTCCACGTTAATTACAGAACCTCACCATCTACTACAGTTTGTGTTTGATCATTCCACGTTAATTACAGAACCTCACCATCTACTACAGTGTGTGTTAGATCATTCCACGTTAATTACAGAACCTCACCATCTACTACAGTTTGTGTTAGATCATTACACGTTAATTACAGAACCTCACCATCTACTACAGTTTGTGTTAGATCATTCCACGTTAATTACAGAACATCACAATCTACTACAGTTTGTGTTAGATCATTACACGTTAATTACAGAACCTCACCATCTACTACAGTTTGTGTTAGATCATTACACGTTAATTACAGAACCTCACCATCTACTACAGTTTGTGTTAGATCATTCCACGTTAATTACAGAACCTCACCATCTAGTGCAGTTTGTGTTAGATCATTCCACGTTAATTACAGAACCTCACCATCTACTACAGTGTGTGTTAGATCATTCCACGTTAATTACAGAACCTCACCATCTACTACAGTGTGTGTTAGATCATTACACGTTAATTACAGAACCTCACCATCTACTACAGTTTGTGTTAGATCATTCAACGTTAATTACAGAACATCACCAGCTACTACTGTTTGTGTTACATCATTCCACGTTAATTACAGAACCTCACCATCTACTACAGTGTGTGTTAGATCATTACACGTTAATTACAGAACATCACCATCTACTACAGTGTGTGTTAGATCATTCCATGTTAATTACAGAACCTCACCATCTACTACAGTGTGTGTTAGATCATTCCACGTTAATTACAGAACATCACCATCTACTACAGTTTGTGTTAGATCATTCCACGTTAATTACAGAACCTCACCATCTACTACAGTGTGTGTTAGATCATTCCACGTTAATTACAGAACATCACCATCTACTACAGTTTGTGTTAGATCATTACACGTTAATTACAGAACATCACCATCTACTACAGTTTGTGTTAGATCATTACACGTTAATTGCAGAACATCACCATCTACTACAGTTTGTGTTAGATCATTACACGTTAATTACAGAACCTCACCATCTACTACAGTTTGCGTTAGATCATTACACGTCAATTACAGAACTTCACCATCTACTACAGTTTGTGTTAGATCATTACACGTTCATTACAGAACCTCACCATCTACTACAGTTTGTGTTAGATCATTACACGTTAATTACAGAACCTCACCATCTACTACAGTTTGTGTTAGATCATTACACGTTAATTACAGAACCTCACCATCTATTACAGTGTGTGTTAGATCATTACACGTTAATTACAGAACCTCACCATCTAGTACAGTTTGTGTTAGATCATTACACGTTAATTACAGAACCTCACCATCTACTACAGTTTGTGTTAGATCATTCCACGTTAATTACAGAACCTCACCATCTACTACAGTTTGTGTTAGATCATTCCACGTTAATTACAGAACCTCACCATCTACTACAGTTTGTGTTAGATCATTACACGTTAATTACAGAACCTCACCATCTACTACAGTTTGTGTTAGATCATTACACGTTAATTACAGAACCTCACCATCTACTATAGTTTGTGTTAGATCATTACACGTTAATTACAGAACCTCGACATCTACTACAGTTTGTGTTAGATTATTCCACGTTAATTACAGAACATCACCATCTACTACAGTTTGTGTTAGATCATTACACGTTAATTACAGAACCTCACCATCTACTACAGTTTGTGTTAGATCATTCCACGTTAATTACAGAACCTCACCATCTAGTGCAGTTTGTGTTAGATCATTCCACGTTAATTACAGAACCTCACCATCTACTACAGTGTGTGTTAGATCATTCCACGTTAATTACAGAACCTCACCATCTACTACAGTGTGTGTTAGATCATTACACGTTAATTACAGAACCTCACCATCTACTACAGTTTGTGTTAGATCATTCAACGTTAATTACAGAACATCACCAGCTACTACTGTTTGTGTTACATCATTCCACGTTAATTACAGAACCTCACCATCTACTACAGTGTGTGTTAGATCATTACACGTTAATTACAGAACATCACCATCTACTACAGTGTGTGTTAGATCATTCCATGTTAATTACAGAACCTCACCATCTACTACAGTGTGTGTTAGATCATTCCACGTTAATTACAGAACATCACCATCTACTACAGTTTGTGTTAGATCATTCCACGTTAATTACAGAACCTCACCATCTACTACAGTGTGTGTTAGATCATTCCACGTTAATTACAGAACATCACCATCTACTACAGTTTGTGTTAGATCATTACACGTTAATTACAGAACATCACCATCTACTACAGTTTGTGTTAGATCATTACACGTTAATTGCAGAACATCACCATCTACTACAGTTTGTGTTAGATCATTACACGTTAATTACAGAACCTCACCATCTACTACAGTTTGCGTTAGATCATTACACGTCAATTACAGAACTTCACCATCTACTACAGTTTGTGTTAGATCATTACACGTTCATTACAGAACCTCACCATCTACTACAGTTTGTGTTAGATCATTACACGTTAATTACAGAACCTCACCATCTACTACAGTTTGTGTTAGATCATTACACGTTAATTACAGAACCTCACCATCTATTACAGTGTGTGTTAGATCATTACACGTTAATTACAGAACCTCACCATCTAGTACAGTTTGTGTTAGATCATTACACGTTAATTACAGAACCTCACCATCTACTACAGTTTGTGTTAGATCATTCCACGTTAATTACAGAACCTCACCATCTACTACAGTTTGTGTTAGATCATTCCACGTTAATTACAGAACCTCACCATCTACTACAGTTTGTGTTAGATCATTACACGTTAATTACAGAACCTCACCATCTACTACAGTTTGTGTTAGATCATTACACGTTAATTACAGAACCTCACCATCTACTATAGTTTGTGTTAGATCATTACACGTTAATTACAGAACCTCGACATCTACTACAGTTTGTGTTAGATCATTCCACGTTAATTACAGAACATCACCATCTACTACAGTTTGTGTTAGATCATTACACGTTAATTACAGAACCTCACCATCTACTACAGTGTGTGTTAGATCATTACACGTTAATTACAGAACATCACCATCTACTACAGTTTGTGTTAGATCATTCCACGTTAATTACAGAACCTCACCATCTACTACAGTTTGTGTTTGATCATTCCACGTTAATTACAGAACCTCACCATCTACTACAGTGTGTGTTAGATCATTCCACGTTAATTACAGAACCTCACCATCTACTACAGTTTGTGTTAGATCATTACACGTTAATTACAGAACCTCACCATCTACTACAGTTTGTGTTAGATCATTCCACGTTAATTACAGAACATCACCATCTACTACAGTTTGTGTTAGATCATTACACGTTAATTACAGAACCTCACCATCTACTACAGTTTGTGTTAGATCATTACACGTTAATTACAGAACCTCACCATCTACTACAGTTTGTGTTAGATCATTCCACGTTAATTACAGAACCTCACCATCTAGTACAGTTTGTGTTAGATCATTCCACGTTAATTACAGAACCTCACCATCTACTACAGTGTGTGTTAGATCATTCCACGTTAATTACAGAACCTCACCATCTACTACAGTGTGTGTTAGATCATTACACGTTAATTACAGAACCTCACCATCTACTACAGTTTGTGTTAGATCATTCAACGTTAATTACAGAACATCACCAGCTACTACTGTTTGTGTTACATCATTCCACGTTAATTACAGAACCTCACCATCTACTACAGTGTGTGTTAGATCATTACACGTTAATTACAGAACATCACCATCTACTACAGTGTGTGTTAGATCATTCCATGTTAATTACAGAACCTCACCATCTACTACAGTGTGTGTTAGATCATTCCACGTTAATTACAGAACATCACCATCTACTACAGTTTGTGTTAGATCATTCCACGTTAATTACAGAACCTCACCATCTACTACAGTGTGTGTTAGATCATTCCACGTTAATTACAGAACATCACCATCTACTACAGTTTGTGTTAGATCATTACACGTTAATTACAGAACATCACCATCTACTACAGTTTGTGTTAGATCATTACACGTTAATTGCAGAACATCACCATCTACTACAGTTTGTGTTAGATCATTACACGTTAATTACAGAACCTCACCATCTACTACAGTTTGCGTTAGATCATTACACGTCAATTACAGAACTTCACCATCTACTACAGTTTGTGTTAGATCATTACACGTTCATTACAGAACCTCACCATCTACTACAGTTTGTGTTAGATCATTACACGTTAATTACAGAACCTCACCATCTACTACAGTTTGTGTTAGATCATTACACGTTAATTACAGAACCTCACCATCTATTACAGTGTGTGTTAGATCATTACACGTTAATTACAGAACCTCACCATCTAGTACAGTTTGTGTTAGATCATTACACGTTAATTACAGAACCTCACCATCTACTACAGTTTGTGTTAGATCATTCCACGTTAATTACAGAACCTCACCATCTACTACAGTTTGTGTTAGATCATTCCACGTTAATTACAGAACCTTAACATCTACTACAGTTTGTGTTAGATCATTACACGTTAATTACAGAACCTCACCATCTACTACAGTTTGTGTTAGATCATTACACGTTAATTACAGAACCTCACCATCTACTACAGTTTGTGTTAGATCATTCCATGTTAATTACAGAACCTCACCGTCTACTACAGTTTGTGTTAGATCATTACACGTTAATTACAGAACCTCACCATCTACTACAGTTTGTGTTAGATCATTACACGTTAATTACAGAACCTCACCATCTACTACAGTTTGTGTTAGATCATTCCACGTTAATTACAGAACCTCACCATCTACTACAGTGTGTGTTAGATCATTACACGTTAATTACAGAACCTCACCATCTACTACAGTGTGTGTTAGATCATTACACGTTAATTACAGAACCTCACCATCTACTACAGTTTGTATTAGATCATTACACGTTAATTACAGAACCTCACCATCTACTACAGTGTGCGTTAGATCATTACACGTTAATTACAAAACCTCACCATCTACTACAGTTTGTGTTAGATCATTCCACGTTAATTACAGAACCTCACCATCTACTACAGTGTGTGTTAGATCATTACACGTTAATTACAGAACCTCACCATCTACTACAGTGTGTGTTAGATCATTACACGTTAATTACAGAACCTCACCATCTACTACAGTTTGTGTTAGATCATTCAACGTTAATTACAGAACATCACCAGCTACTACAGTTTGTGTTACATCATTCCACGTTAATTACAGAACCTCACCATCTACTACAGTGTGTGTTAGATCATTACACGTTAATTACAGAACATCACCATCTACTACAGTGTGTGTTAGATCATTCCACGTTAATTACAGAACATCACCATCTACTACAGTTTGTGTTAGATCATTCCACGTTAATTACAGAACATCACCATCTACTACAGTTTGTGTTAGATCATTACACGTTAATTACAGAACCTCGACATCTACTACAGTTTGTGTTAGATCATTCCACGTTAATTACAGAACATCACCATCTACTACAGTTTGTGTTAGATCATTACACGTTAATTACAGAACCTCACCATCTACTACAGTGTGTGTTAGATCATTACACGTTAATTACAGAACATCACCATCTACTACAGTTTGTGTTAGATCATTCCACGTTAATTACAGAACCTCACCATCTACTACAGTTTGTGTTTGATCATTCCACGTTAATTACAGAACCTCACCATCTACTACAGTGTGTGTTAGATCATTCCACGTTAATTACAGAACCTCACCATCTACTACAGTTTGTGTTAGATCATTACACGTTAATTACAGAACCTCACCATCTACTACAGTTTGTGTTAGATCATTCCACGTTAATTACAGAACATCACCATCTACTACAGTTTGTGTTAGATCACTACACGTTAATTACAGAACCTCACCATCTACTACAGTTTGTGTTAGATCATTACACGTTAATTACAGAACCTCACCATCTACTACAGTTTGTGTTAGATCATTCCACGTTAATTACAGAACCTCACCATCTAGTACAGTTTGTGTTAGATCATTCCACGTTAATTACAGAACCTCACCATCTACTACAGTGTGTGTTAGATTATTCCACGTTAATTACAGAACCTCACCATCTACTACAGTGTGTGTTAGATCATTACACGTTAATTACAGAACCTCACCATCTACTACAGTTTGTGTTAGATCATTCAACGTTAATTACAGAACATCACCAGCTACTACTGTTTGTGTTACATCATTCCACGTTAATTACAGAACCTCACCATCTACTACAGTGTGTGTTAGATCATTACACGTTAATTACAGAACATCACCATCTACTACAGTGTGTGTTAGATCATTCCATGTTAATTACAGAACCTCACCATCTACTACAGTGTGTGTTAGATCATTCCACGTTAATTACAGAACATCACCATCTACTACAGTTTGTGTTAGATCATTCCACGTTAATTACAGAACCTCACCATCTACTACAGTGTGTGTTAGATCATTCCACGTTAATTACAGAACATCACCATCTACTACAGTTTGTGTTAGATCATTACACGTTAATTACAGAACATCACCATCTACTACAGTTTGTGTTAGATCATTACACGTTAATTGCAGAACATCACCATCTACTACAGTTTGTGTTAGATCATTACACGTTAATTACAGAACCTCACCATCTACTACAGTTTGCGTTAGATCATTACACGTCAATTACAGAACTTCACCATCTACTACAGTTTGTGTTAGATCATTACACGTTCATTACAGAACCTCACCATCTACTACAGTTTGTGTTAGATCATTACACGTTAATTACAGAGCCTCACCATCTACTACAGTTTGTGTTAGATCATTACACGTTAATTACAGAACCTCACCATCTACTACAGTGTGTGTTAGATCATTCCACGTTAATTACAGAACCTCACCATCTAATACAGTTTGTGTTAGATCATTACACGTTAATTACAGAACCTCACCATCTACTACAGTTTGTGTTAGATCATTACACGTTAATTACAGAACCTCGACATCTACTACAGTTTGTGTTAGATCATTCCACGTTAATTACAGAACATCACCATCTACTACAGTTTGTGTTAGATCATTACACGTTAATTACAGAACCTCACCATCTACTACAGTGTGTGTTAGATCATTACACGTTAATTACAGAACATCACCATCTACTACAGTTTGTGTTAGATCATTCCACGTTAATTACAGAACCTCACCATCTACTACAGTTTGTGCTTGATCATTCCACGTTAATTACAGAACCTCACCATCTACTACAGTGTGTGTTAGATCATTCCACGTTAATTACAGAACCTCACCATCTACTACAGTTTGTGTTAGATCATTACACGTTAATTACAGAACCTCACCATCTACTACAGTTTGTGTTAGATCATTCCACGTTAATTACAGAACATCACCATCTACTACAGTTTGTGTTAGATCATTACACGTTAATTACAGAACCTCACCATCTACTACAGTTTGTGTTAGATCATTACACGTTAATTACAGAACCTCACCATCTACTACAGTTTGTGTTAGATCATTCCACGTTAATTACAGAACCTCACCATCTAGTACAGTTTGTGTTAGATCATTCCACGTTAATTACAGAACCTCACCATCTACTACAGTGTGTGTTAGATCATTCCACGTTAATTACAGAACCTCACCATCTACTACAGTGTGTGTTAGATCATTACACGTTAATTACAGAACCTCACCATCTACTACAGTTTGTGTTAGATCATTCAACGTTAATTACAGAACATCACCAGCTACTACTGTTTGTGTTACATCATTCCACGTTAATTACAGAACCTCACCATCTACTACAGTGTGTGTTAGATCATTACACGTTAATTACAGAACATCACCATCTACTACAGTGTGTGTTAGATCATTCCATGTTAATTACAGAACCTCACCATCTACTACAGTGTGTGTTAGATCATTCCACGTTAATTACAGAACATCACCATCTACTACAGTTTGTGTTAGATCATTCCACGTTAATTACAGAACCTCACCATCTACTACAGTGTGTGTTAGATCATTCCACGTTAATTACAGAACATCACCATCTACTACAGTTTGTGTTAGATCATTACACGTTAATTACAGAACATCACCATCTACTACAGTTTGTGTTAGATCATTACACGTTAATTGCAGAACATCACCATCTACTACAGTTTGTGTTAGATCATTACACGTTAATTACAGAACCTCACCATCTACTACAGTTTGCGTTAGATCATTACACGTCAATTACAGAACTTCACCATCTACTACAGTTTGTGTTAGATCATTACACGTTCATTACAGAACCTCACCATCTACTACAGTTTGTGTTAGATCATTACACGTTAATTACAGAACCTCACCATCTACTACAGTTTGTGTTAGATCATTACACGTTAATTACAGAACCTCACCATCTATTACAGTGTGTGTTAGATCATTACACGTTAATTACAGAACCTCACCATCTAGTACAGTTTGTGTTAGATCATTACACGTTAATTACAGAACCTCACCATCTACTACAGTTTGTGTTAGATCATTCCACGTTAATTACAGAACCTCACCATCTACTACAGTTTGTGTTAGATCATTCCACGTTAATTACAGAACCTTAACATCTACTACAGTTTGTGTTAGATCATTACACGTTAATTACAGAACCTCACCATCTACTACAGTTGTTGTTAGATCATTACACGTTAATTACAGAACCTCACCATCTACTACAGTTTGTGTTAGATCATTCCATGTTAATTACAGAACCTCACCGTCTACTACAGTTTGTGTTAGATCATTACACGTTAATTACAGAACCTCACCATCTACTACAGTTTGTGTTAGATCATTACACGTTAATTACAGAACCTCACCATCTACTACAGTTTGTGTTAGATCATTACACGTTAATTACAGAACCTCACCATCTACTACAGTGTGTGTTAGATCATTACACGTTAATTACAGAACCTCACCATCTACTACAGTGTGCGTTAGATCATTACACGTTAATTACAGAACCTCACCATCTACTACAGTGTGTGTTAGATCATTACACGTTAATTACAGAACATCACCATCTACTACAGTGTGTGTTAGATCATTCCACGTTAATTACAGAACATCACCATCTACTACAGTTTGTGTTAGATCATTACACGTTAATTACAGAACATCACCATCTACTACAGTTTGTGTTAGATCATTACACGTTAATTGCAGAACATCACCATCTACTACAGTTTGTGTTAGATCATTACACGTTAATTACAGAACCTCACCATCTACTACAGTTTGCGTTAGATCATTACACGTCAATTACAGAACTTCACCATCTACTACAGTTTGTGTTAGATCATTACACGTTCATTACAGAACCTCACCATCTACTACAGTTTGTGTTAGATCATTACACGTTAATTACAGAGCCTCACCATCTACTACAGTTTGTGTTAGATCATTACACGTTAATTACAGAACCTCACCATCTACTACAGTGTGTGTTAGATCATTCCACGTTAATTACAGAACCTCACCATCTAATACAGTTTGTGTTAGATCATTACACGTTAATTACAGAACCTCACCATCTACTACAGTTTGTGTTAGATCATTACACGTTAATTACAGAACCTCGACATCTACTACAGTTTGTGTTAGATCATACCACGTTAATTACAGAACATCACCATCTACTACAGTTTGTGTTAGATCATTACACGTTAATTACAGAACCTCACCATCTACTACAGTGTGTGTTAGATCATTACACGTTAATTACAGAACATCACCATCTACTACAGTTTGTGTTAGATCATTCCACGTTAATTACAGAACCTCACCATCTACTACAGTTTGTGCTTGATCATTCCACGTTAATTACAGAACCTCACCATCTACTACAGTGTGTGTTAGATCATTACACGTTAATTACAGAACATCACCATCTACTACAGTTTGTGTTAGATCATTCAACGTTAATTACAGAACATCACCATCTACTACAGTGTGTGTTAGATCATTACACGTTAATTACAGAACATCACCATCTACTACAGTGTGTGTTAGATCATTCCATGTTAATTACAGAACCTCACCATCTACTACAGTGTGTGTTAGATCATTCCACGTTAATTACAGAACATCACCATCTACTACAGTTTGTGTTAGATCATTCCACGTTAATTACAGAACCTCACCATCTACTACAGTGTGTGTTAGATCATTCCACGTTAATTACAGAACATCACCATCTACTACAGTTTGTGTTAGATCATTACACGTTAATTACAGAACATCACCATCTACTACAGTTTGTGTTAGATCATTACACGTTAATTGCAGAACATCACCATCTACTACAGTTTGTGTTAGATCATTACACGTTAATTACAGAACCTCACCATCTACTACAGTTTGCGTTAGATCATTACACGTCAATTACAGAACTTCACCATCTACTACAGTTTGTGTTAGATCATTACACGTTCATTACAGAACCTCACCATCTACTACAGTTTGTGTTAGATCATTACACGTTAATTACAGAACCTCACCATCTACTACAGTTTGTGTTAGATCATTACACGTTAATTACAGAACCTCACCATCTATTACAGTGTGTGTTAGATCATTACACGTTAATTACAGAACCTCACCATCTAGTACAGTTTGTGTTAGATCATTACACGTTAATTACAGAACCTCACCATCTACTACAGTTTGTGTTAGATCATTCCACGTTAATTACAGAACCTCACCATCTACTACAGTTTGTGTTAGATCATTCCACGTTAATTACAGAACCTTAACATCTACTACAGTTTGTGTTAGATCATTACACGTTAATTACAGAACCTCACCATCTACTACAGTTGTTGTTAGATCATTACACGTTAATTACAGAACCTCACCATCTACTACAGTTTGTGTTAGATCATTCCATGTTAATTACAGAACCTCACCGTCTACTACAGTTTGTGTTAGATCATTACACGTTAATTACAGAACCTCACCATCTACTACAGTTTGTGTTAGATCATTACACGTTAATTACAGAACCTCACCATCTACTACAGTTTGTGTTAGATCATTACACGTTAATTACAGAACCTCACCATCTACTACAGTGTGTGTTAGATCATTACACGTTAATTACAGAACCTCACCATCTACTACAGTGTGCGTTAGATCATTACACGTTAATTACAGAACCTCACCATCTACTACAGTGTGTGTTAGATCATTACACGTTAATTACAGAACCTCACCATCTACTACAGTGTGTGTTAGATCATTACACGTTAATTACAGAACCTCACCATCTACTACAGTTTGTGTTAGATCATTCAACGTTAATTACAGAACATCACCAGCTACTACAGTTTGTGTTACATCATTCCACGTTAATTACAGAACCTCACCATCTACTACAGTGTGTGTTAGATCATTACACGTTAATTACAGAACATCACCATCTACTACAGTGTGTGTTAGATCATTCCACGTTAATTACAGAACCTCACCATCTACTACAGTGTGTGTTAGATCATTCCACGTTAATTACAGAACATCACCATCTACTACAGTTTGTGTTAGATCATTACACGTTAATTACAGAACATCACCATCTACTACAGTTTGTGTTAGATCATTACACGTTAATTGCAGAACATCACCATCTACTACAGTTTGTGTTAGATCATTACACGTTAATTACAGAACCTCACCATCTACTACAGTTTGCGTTAGATCATTACACGTCAATTACAGAACTTCACCATCTACTACAGTTTGTGTTAGATCATTACACGTTCATTACAGAACCTCACCATCTACTACAGTTTGTGTTAGATCATTACACGTTAATTACAGAACCTCACCATCTACTACAGTTTGTGTTAGATCATTACACGTTAATTACAGAACCTCACCATCTATTACAGTGTGTGTTAGATCATTACACGTTAATTACAGAACCTCACCATCTAGTACAGTTTGTGTTAGATCATTACACGTTAATTACAGAACCTCACCATCTACTACAGTTTGTGTTAGATCATTCCACGTTAATTACAGAACCTCACCATCTACTACAGTTTGTGTTAGATCATTCCACGTTAATTACAGAACCTTAACATCTACTACAGTTTGTGTTAGATCATTACACGTTAATTACAGAACCTCACCATCTACTACAGTTGTTGTTAGATCATTACACGTTAATTACAGAACCTCACCATCTACTACAGTTTGTGTTAGATCATTCCATGTTAATTACAGAACCTCACCGTCTACTACAGTTTGTGTTAGATCATTACACGTTAATTACAGAACCTCACCATCTACTACAGTTTGTGTTAGATCATTACACGTTAATTACAGAACCTCACCATCTACTACAGTTTGTGTTAGATCATTCCACGTTAATTACAGAACCTCACCATCTACTACAGTGTGTGTTAGATCATTACACGTTAATTACAGAACCTCACCATCTACTACAGTGTGTGTTAGATCATTACACGTTAATTACAGAACCTCACCATCTACTACAGTGTGCGTTAGATCATTACACGTTAATTACAGAACCTCACCATCTACTACAGTGTGTGTTAGATCATTACACGTTAATTACAGAACCTCACCATCTACTACAGTGTGTGTTAGATCATTACACGTTAATTACAGAACCTCACCATCTACTACAGTTTGTGTTAGATCATTCAACGTTAATTACAGAACATCACCAGCTACTACAGTTTGTGTTACATCATTCCACGTTAATTACAGAACCTCACCATCTACTACAGTGTGTGTTAGATCATTACACGTTAATTACAGAACATCACCATCTACTACAGTGTGTGTTAGATCATTCCACGTTAATTACAGAACCTCACCATCTACTACAGTTTGTGTTAGATCATTCCACGTTAATTACAGAACATCACCATCTACTACAGTTTGTGTTAGATCATTACACGTTAATTACAGAACCTCGACATCTACTACAGTTTGTGTTAGATCATTCCACGTTAATTACAGAACATCACCATCTACTACAGTTTGTGTTAGATCATTACACGTTAATTACAGAACCTCACCATCTACTACAGTGTGTGTTAGATCATTACACGTTAATTACAGAACATCACCATCTACTACAGTTTGTGTTAGATCATTCCACGTTAATTACAGAACCTCACCATCTACTACAGTTTGTGTTTGATCATTCCACGTTAATTACAGAACCTCACCATCTACTACAGTGTGTGTTAGATCATTCCACGTTAATTACAGAACCTCACCATCTACTACAGTTTGTGTTAGATCATTACACGTTAATTACAGAACCTCACCATCTACTACAGTTTGTGTTAGATCATTCCACGTTAATTACAGAACATCACCATCTACTACAGTTTGTGTTAGATCATTACACGTTAATTACAGAACCTCACCATCTACTACAGTTTGTGTTAGATCATTACACGTTAATTACAGAACCTCACCATCTACTACAGTTTGTGTTAGATCATTCCACGTTAATTACAGAACCTCACCATCTAGTACAATTTGTGTTAGATCATTCCACGTTAATTACAGAACCTCACCATCTACTACAGTGTGTGTTAGATTATTCCACGTTAATTACAGAACCTCACCATCTACTACAGTGTGTGTTAGATCATTACACGTTAATTACAGAACCTCACCATCTACTACAGTTTGTGTTAGATCATTCAACGTTAATTACAGAACATCACCAGCTACTACTGTTTGTGTTACATCATTCCACGTTAATTACAGAACCTCACCATCTACTACAGTGTGTGTTAGATCATTACACGTTAATTACAGAACATCACCATCTACTACAGTGTGTGTTAGATCATTCCATGTTAATTACAGAACCTCACCATCTACTACAGTGTGTGTTAGATCATTCCACGTTAATTACAGAACATCACCATCTACTACAGTTTGTGTTAGATCATTCCACGTTAATTACAGAACCTCACCATCTACTACAGTGTGTGTTAGATCATTCCACGTTAATTACAGAACATCACCATCTACTACAGTTTGTGTTAGATCATTACACGTTAATTACAGAACATCACCATCTACTACAGTTTGTGTTAGATCATTACACGTTAATTGCAGAACATCACCATCTACTACAGTTTGTGTTAGATCATTACACGTTAATTACAGAACCTCACCATCTACTACAGTTTGCGTTAGATCATTTCACGTCAATTACAGAACTTCACCATCTACTACAGTTTGTGTTAGATCATTACACGTTCATTACAGAACATCACCATCTACTACAGTTTGTGTTAGATCATTACACGTTAATTACAGAACCTCACCATCTACTATAGTTTGTTATAGATCATTACACGTTAATTACAGAACCTCACCATCTACTACAGTGTGTGCTAGATCATTACACGTTAATTACAGAACCTCACCATCTAGTACAGTTTGTGTTAGATCATTACACGTTAATTACAGAACCTCACCATCTACTACAGTTTGTGTTAGATCATTCCACGTTAATTACAGAACCTCACCATCTACTACAGTTTGTGTTAGATCATTCCACGTTAATTACAGAACCTTAACATCTACTACAGTTTGTGTTAGATCATTACACGTTAATTACAGAACCTCACTATCTACTACAGTTTGTGTTAGATCATTACACGTTAATTACAGAACCTCACCATCTACTACAGTTTGTGTTAGATCATTCCATGTTAATTACAGAACCTCACCGTCTACTACAGTTTGTGTTAGATCATTACACGTTAATTACAGAACCTCACCATCTACTACAGTTTGTGTTAGATCATTACACGTTAATTACAGAACCTCACCATCTACTACAGTTTGTGTTAGATCATTCCACGTTAATTACAGAACCTCACCATCTACTACAGTGTGTGTTAGATCATTACACGTTAATTACAGAACCTCACCATCTACTACAGTGTGTGTTAGATCATTACACGTTAATTACAGAACCTCACCATCTACTACAGTTTGTATTAGATCATTACACGTTAATTACAGAACCTCACCATCTACTACAGTGTGCGTTAGATCATTACACGTTAATTACAAAACCTCACCATCTACTACAGTTTGTGTTAGATCATTCCACGTTAATTACAGAACCTCACCATCTACTACAGTGTGTGTTAGATCATTACACGTTAATTACAGAACCTCACCATCTACTACAGTGTGTGTTAGATCATTACACGTTAATTACAGAACCTCACCATCTACTACAGTTTGTGTTAGATCATTCAACGTTAATTACAGAACATCACCAGCTACTACAGTTTGTGTTACATCATTCCACGTTAATTACAGAACCTCACCATCTACTACAGTGTGTGTTAGATCATTACACGTTAATTACAGAACATCACCATCTACTACAGTGTGTGTTAGATCATTCCACGTTAATTACAGAACCTCACCATCTACTACAGTTTGTGTTAGATCATTCCACGTTAATTACAGAACATCACCATCTACTACAGTTTGTGTTAGATCATTACACGTTAATTACAGAACCTCGACATCTACTACAGTTTGTGTTAGATCATTCCACGTTAATTACAGAACATCACCATCTACTACAGTTTGTGTTAGATCATTACACGTTAATTACAGAACCTCACCATCTACTACAGTGTGTGTTAGATCATTACACGTTAATTACAGAACATCACCATCTACTACAGTTTGTGTTAGATCATTCCACGTTAATTACAGAACCTCACCTTCTACTACAGTTTGTGTTTGATCATTCCACGTTAATTACAGAACCTCACCATCTACTACAGTGTGTGTTAGATCATTCCACGTTAATTACAGAACCTCACCATCTACTACAGTTTGTGTTAGATCATTACACGTTAATTACAGAACCTCACCATCTACTACAGTTTGTGTTAGATCATTCCACGTTAATTACAGAACATCACCATCTACTACAGTTTGTGTTAGATCATTACACGTTAATTACAGAACCTCACCATCTACTACAGTTTGTGTTAGATCATTACACGTTAATTACAGAACCTCACCATCTACTACAGTTTGTGTTAGATCATTCCACGTTATTTACAGAACCTCACCATCTACTACAGTTTGTGTTAGATCATTCCACGTTAATTACAGAACCTCACCATCTACTACAGTGTGTGTTAGATCATTCCACGTTAATTACAGAACCTCACCATCTACTACAGTGTGTGTTAGATCATTACACGTTAATTACAGAACCTCACCATCTACTACAGTTTGTGTTAGATCATTCCACGTTAATTACAGAACCTCACCATCTAGTACAGTTTGTGCTAGATCATTACACGTTAATTACAGAACCTCACCATCTACTACAGTTTGTGTTAGATCATTCCACGTTAATTACAGAGCCTCACCATCTACTACAGTTTGTGTTAGATCATTCCACGTTAATTACAGAACCTTAACATCTACTACAGTTTGTGTTAGATCATTACACGTTAATTACAGAACCTCACCATCTACTACAGTTTGTGTTAGATCATTACACGTTAATTACAGAACCTCACCATCTACTACAGTTTGTGTTAGATCATTCCATGTTAATTACAGAACCTCACCGTCTACTACAGTTTGTGTTAGATCATTACACGTTAATTACAGAACTTCACCATCTACTACAGTTTGTGTTAGATCATTACACGTTAATTACAGAACCTCACCATCTACTACAGTTTGTGTTAGATCATTCCACGTTAATTACAGAACCTCACCATCTACTACAGTGTGTGTTAGATCATTACACGTTAATTACAGAACCTCACCATCTACTACAGTGTGTGTTAGATCATTACACGTTAATTACAGAACCTCACCATCTACTACAGTTTGTATTAGATCATTACACGTTAATTACAGAACCTCACCATCTACTACAGTGTGCGTTAGATCATTACACGTTAATTACAAAACCTCACCATCTACTACAGTTTGTGTTAGATCATTCCACGTTAATTACAGAACCTCACCATCTACTACAGTGTGTGTTAGATCATTCCACGTTAATTACAGAACCTCACCATCTACTACAGTGTGTGTTAGATCATTACACGTTAATTACAGAACCTCACCATCTACTACAGTTTGTGTTAGATCATTCAACGTTAATTACAGAACATCACCAGCTACTACAGTTTGTGTTACATCATTCCACGTTAATTACAGAACCTCACCATCTACTACAGTGTGTGTTAGATCATTACACGTTAATTACAGAACATCACCATCTACTACAGTGTGTGTTAGATCATTCCACGTTAATTACAGAACCTCACCATCTACTACAGTTTGTGTTAGATCATTCCACGTTAATTACAGAACATCACCATCTACTACAGTTTGTGTTAGATCATTACACGTTAATTACAGAACCTCGACATCTACTACAGTTTGTGTTAGATCATTCCACGTTAATTACAGAACATCACCATCTACTACAGTTTGTGTTACATCATTACACGTTAATTACAGAACCTCACCATCTACTACAGTGTGTGTTAGATCATTACACGTTAATTACAGAACATCACCATCTACTACAGTTTGTGTTAGATCATTCCACGTTAATTACAGAACCTCACCATCTACTACAGTTTGTGTTTGATCATTCCACGTTAATTACAGAACCTCACCATCTACTACAGTGTGTGTTAGATCATTCCACGTTAATTACAGAACCTCACCATCTACTACAGTTTGTGTTAGATCATTACACGTTAATTACAGAACCTCACCATCTACTACAGTTTGTGTTAGATCATTCCACGTTAATTACAGAACATCACCATCTACTACAGTTTGTGTTAGATCATTACACGTTAATTACAGAACCTCACCATCTACTACAGTTTGTGTTAGATCATTACACGTTAATTACAGAACCTCACCATCTACTACAGTTTGTGTTAGATCATTCCACGTTAATTACAGAACCTCACCATCTAGTACAGTTTGTGTTAGATCATTCCACGTTAATTACAGAACCTCACCATCTACTACAGTGTGTGTTAGATCATTCCACGTTAATTACAGAACCTCACCATCTACTACAGTGTGTGTTAGATCATTACACGTTAATTACAGAACCTCACCATCTACTACAGTTTGTGTTAGATCATTCAACGTTAATTACAGAACATCACCAGCTACTACAGTTTGTGTTACATCATTCCACGTTAATTACAGAACCTCACCATCTACTACAGTGTGTGTTAGATCATTACACGTTAATTGCAGAACATCACCATCTACTACAGTGTGTGTTAGATCATTCCATGTTAATTACAGAACCTCACCATCTACTACAGTGTGTGTTAGATCATTCCACGTTAATTACAGAACATCACCATCTACTACAGTTTGTGTTAGATCATTCCACGTTAATTACAGAACCTCACCATCTACTACAGTGTGTGTTAGATCATTCCACGTTAATTACAGAACATCACCATCTACTACAGTTTGTGTTAGATCATTACACGTTAATTACAGAACATCACCATCTACTACAGTTTGTGTTAGATCATTACACGTTAATTGCAGAACATCACCATCTACTACAGTTTGTGTTAGATCATTACACGTTAATTACAGAACCTCACCATCTACTACAGTTTGCGTTAGATCATTACACGTTAATTACAGAACTTCACCATCTACTACAGTTTGTGTTAGATCATTACACGTTCATTACAGAACCTCACCATCTACTACAGTTTGTGTTAGATCATTACACGTTAATTACAGAACCTCACCATCTACTACAGTTTGTGTTAGATCATTACACGTTAATTACAGAACATCACCATCTACTACAGTTTGTGTTAGATCATTACACGTTAATTACAGAACCTCACCATCTACTACAGTTTGTGTTAGATCATTACACGTTAATTACAGAACCTCACCATCTACTACAGTTTGTGTTAGATCATTACACGTTAATTACAGAACCTCACCATCTAGTACAGTTTGTGTTAGATCATTCCACGTTAATTACAGAACCTCACCATCTACTACAGTGTGTGTTAGATCATTCCACGTTAATTACAGAACCTCACCATCTACTACAGTGTGTGTTAGATCATTACACGTTAATTACAGAACCTCACCATCTACTACAGTTTGTGTTAGATAATTCAACGTTAATTACAGAACATCACCAGCTACTACAGTTTGTGTTACATCATTCCACGTTAATTACAGAACCTCACCATCTACTACAGTGTGTGTTAGATCATTACACGTTAATTACAGAACATCACCATCTACTACAGTGTGTGTTAGATCATTCCATGTTAATTACAGAACCTCACCATCTACTACAGTGTGTGTTAGATCATTCCACGTTAATTACAGAACATCACCATCTACTACAGTTTGTGTTAGATCATTCCACGTTATTTACAGAACCTCACCATCTACTACAGTGTGTGTTAGATCATTCCACGTTAATTACAGAACATCACCATCTACTACAGTTTGTGTTAGATCATTACACGTTAATTACAGAACATCACCATCTACTACAGTTTGTGTTAGATCATTACACGTTAATTGCAGAACATCACCATCTACTACAGTTTGTGTTAGATCATTACACGTTAATTACAGAACCTCACCATCTACTACAGTTTGCGTTAGATCATTACACGTTAATTACAGAACTTCACCATCTACTACAGTTTGTGTTAGATCATTACACGTTCATTACAGAACATCACCATCTACTACAGTTTGTGTTAGATCATTACACGTTAATTACAGAACCTCACCATCTACTACAGTTTGTGTTAGATCATTCCACGTTAATTACAGAACCTTAACATCTACTACAGTTTGTGTTAGATCATTACACGTTAATTACAGAACCTCACCATCTACTACAGTTTGTGTTAGATCATTACACGTTAATTACAGAACCTCACCATCTACTACAGTTTGTGTTAGATCATTCCATGTTAATTACAGAACCTCACCGTCTACTACAGTTTGTGTTAGATCATTACACGTTAATTACAGAACCTCACCATCTACTACAGTTTGTGTTAGATCATTACACGTTAATTACAGAACCTCACCATCTACTACAGTTTGTGTTAGATCATTCCACGTTAATTACAGAACCTCACCATCTACTACAGTGTGTGTTAGATCATTACACGTTAATTACAGAACCTCACCATCTACTACAGTGTGTGTTAGATCATTACACGTTAATTACAGAACCTCACCATCTACTACAGTTTGTATTAGATCATTACACGTTAATTACAGAACCTCACCATCTACTACAGTGTGCGTTAGATCATTACACGTTAATTACAAAACCTCACCATCTACTACAGTTTGTGTTAGATCATTCCACGTTAATTACAGAACCTCACCATCTACTACAGTGTGTGTTAGATCATTACACGTTAATTACAGAACCTCACCATCTACTACAGTGTGTGTTAGATCATTACACGTTAATTACAGAACCTCACCATCTACTACAGTTTGTGTTAGATCATTCAACGTTAATTACAGAACATCACCAGCTACTACAGTTTGTGTTACATCATTCCACGTTAATTACAGAACCTCACCATCTACTACAGTGTGTGTTAGATCATTACACGTTAATTACAGAACATCACCATCTACTACAGTGTGTGTTAGATCATTCCACGTTAATTACAGAACATCACCATCTACTACAGTTTGTGTTAGATCATTCCACGTTAATTACAGAACATCACCATCTACTACAGTTTGTGTTAGATCATTACACGTTAATTACAGAACCTCGACATCTACTACAGTTTGTGTTAGATCATTCCACGTTAATTACAGAACATCACCATCTACTACAGTTTGTGTTAGATCATTACACGTTAATTACAGAACCTCACCATCTACTACAGTGTGTGTTAGATCATTACACGTTAATTACAGAACATCACCATCTACTACAGTTTGTGTTAGATCATTCCACGTTAATTACAGAACCTCACCATCTACTACAGTTTGTGTTTGATCATTCCACGTTAATTACAGAACCTCACCATCTACTACAGTGTGTGTTAGATCATTCCACGTTAATTACAGAACCTCACCATCTACTACAGTTTGTGTTAGATCATTACACGTTAATTACAGAACCTCACCATCTACTACAGTTTGTGTTAGATCATTCCACGTTAATTACAGAACATCACCATCTACTACAGTTTGTGTTAGATCACTACACGTTAATTACAGAACCTCACCATCTACTACAGTTTGTGTTAGATCATTACACGTTAATTACAGAACCTCACCATCTACTACAGTTTGTGTTAGATCATTCCACGTTAATTACAGAACCTCACCATCTAGTACAGTTTGTGTTAGATCATTCCACGTTAATTACAGAACCTCACCATCTACTACAGTGTGTGTTAGATTATTCCACGTTAATTACAGAACCTCACCATCTACTACAGTGTGTGTTAGATCATTACACGTTAATTACAGAACCTCACCATCTACTACAGTTTGTGTTAGATTATTCAACGTTAATTACAGAACATCACCAGCTACTACTGTTTGTGTTACATCATTCCACGTTAATTACAGAACCTCACCATCTACTACAGTGTGTGTTAGATCATTACACGTTAATTACAGAACATCACCATCTACTACAGTGTGTGTTAGATCATTCCATGTTAATTACAGAACCTCACCATCTACTACAGTGTGTGTTAGATCATTCCACGTTAATTACAGAACATCACCATCTACTACAGTTTGTGTTAGATCATTCCACGTTAATTACAGAACCTCACCATCTACTACAGTGTGTGTTAGATCATTCCACGTTAATTACAGAACATCACCATCTACTACAGTTTGTGTTAGATCATTACACGTTAATTACAGAACATCACCATCTACTACAGTTTGTGTTAGATCATTACACGTTAATTGCAGAACATCACCATCTACTACAGTTTGTGTTAGATCATTACACGTTAATTACAGAACCTCACCATCTACTACAGTTTGCGTTAGATCATTACACGTCAATTACAGAACTTCACCATCTACTACAGTTTGTGTTAGATCATTACACGTTCATTACAGAACCTCACCATCTACTACAGTTTGTGTTAGATCATTACACGTTAATTACAGAGCCTCACCATCTACTACAGTTTGTGTTAGATCATTACACGTTAATTACAGAACCTCACCATCTACTACAGTGTGTGTTAGATCATTCCACGTTAATTACAGAACCTCACCATCTAATACAGTTTGTGTTAGATCATTACACGTTAATTACAGAACCTCACCATCTACTACAGTTTGTGTTAGATCATTACACGTTAATTACAGAACCTCGACATCTACTACAGTTTGTGTTAGATCATTCCACGTTAATTACAGAACATCACCATCTACTACAGTTTGTGTTAGATCATTACACGTTAATTACAGAACCTCACCATCTACTACAGTGTGTGTTAGATCATTACACGTTAATTACAGAACATCACCATCTACTACAGTTTGTGTTAGATCATTCCACGTTAATTACAGAACCTCACCATCTACTACAGTTTGTGCTTGATCATTCCACGTTAATTACAGAACCTCACCATCTACTACAGTGTGTGTTAGATCATTCCACGTTAATTACAGAACCTCACCATCTACTACAGTTTGTGTTAGATCATTACACGTTAATTACAGAACCTCACCATCTACTACAGTTTGTGTTAGATCATTCCACGTTAATTACAGAACATCACCATCTACTACAGTTTGTGTTAGATCATTACACGTTAATTACAGAACCTCACCATCTACTACAGTTTGTGTTAGATCATTACACGTTAATTACAGAACCTCACCATCTACTACAGTTTGTGTTAGATCATTCCACGTTAATTACAGAACCTCACCATCTAGTACAGTTTGTGTTAGATCATTCCACGTTAATTACAGAACCTCACCATCTACTACAGTGTGTGTTAGATCATTCCACGTTAATTACAGAACCTCACCATCTACTACAGTGTGTGTTAGATCATTACACGTTAATTACAGAACCTCACCATCTACTACAGTTTGTGTTAGATCATTCAACGTTAATTACAGAACATCACCAGCTACTACTGTTTGTGTTACATCATTCCACGTTAATTACAGAACCTCACCATCTACTACAGTGTGTGTTAGATCATTACACGTTAATTACAGAACATCACCATCTACTACAGTGTGTGTTAGATCATTCCATGTTAATTACAGAACCTCACCATCTACTACAGTGTGTGTTAGATCATTCCACGTTAATTACAGAACATCACCATCTACTACAGTTTGTGTTAGATCATTCCACGTTAATTACAGAACCTCACCATCTACTACAGTGTGTGTTAGATCATTCCACGTTAATTACAGAACATCACCATCTACTACAGTTTGTGTTAGATCATTACACGTTAATTACAGAACATCACCATCTACTACAGTTTGTGTTAGATCATTACACGTTAATTGCAGAACATCACCATCTACTACAGTTTGTGTTAGATCATTACACGTTAATTACAGAACCTCACCATCTACTACAGTTTGCGTTAGATCATTACACGTCAATTACAGAACTTCACCATCTACTACAGTTTGTGTTAGATCATTACACGTTCATTACAGAACCTCACCATCTACTACAGTTTGTGTTAGATCATTACACGTTAATTACAGAACCTCACCATCTACTACAGTTTGTGTTAGATCATTACACGTTAATTACAGAACCTCACCATCTATTACAGTGTGTGTTAGATCATTACACGTTAATTACAGAACCTCACCATGTAGTACAGTTTGTGTTAGATCATTACACGTTAATTACAGAACCTCACCATCTACTACAGTTTGTGTTAGATCATTCCACGTTAATTACAGAACCTCACCATCTACTACAGTTTGTGTTAGATCATTCCACGTTAATTACAGAACCTTAACATCTACTACAGTTTGTGTTAGATCATTACACGTTAATTACAGAACCTCACCATCTACTACAGTTGTTGTTAGATCATTACACGTTAATTACAGAACCTCACCATCTACTACAGTTTGTGTTAGATCATTCCATGTTAATTACAGAACCTCACCGTCTACTACAGTTTGTGTTAGATCATTACACGTTAATTACAGAACCTCACCATCTACTACAGTTTGTGTTAGATCATTACACGTTAATTACAGAACCTCACCATCTACTACAGTTTGTGTTAGATCATTACACGTTAATTACAGAACCTCACCATCTACTACAGTGTGTGTTAGATCATTACACGTTAATTACAGAACCTCACCATCTACTACAGTGTGCGTTAGATCATTACACGTTAATTACAGAACCTCACCATCTACTACAGTGTGTGTTAGATCATTACACGTTAATTACAGAACCTCACCATCTACTACAGTGTGTGTTAGATCATTACACGTTAATTACAGAACCTCACCATCTACTACAGTTTGTGTTAGATCATTCAACGTTAATTACAGAACATCACCATCTACTACAGTGTGTGTTAGATCATTACACGTTAATTACAGAACATCACCATCTACTACAGTGTGTGTTAGATCATTCCATGTTAATTACAGAACCTCACCATCTACTACAGTGTGTGTTAGATCATTCCACGTTAATTACAGAACATCACCATCTACTACAGTTTGTGTTAGATCATTCCACGTTAATTACAGAACCTCACCATCTACTACAGTGTGTGTTAGATCATTCCACGTTAATTACAGAACATCACCATCTACTACAGTTTGTGTTAGATCATTACACGTTAATTACAGAACATCACCATCTACTACAGTTTGTGTTAGATCATTACACGTTAATTGCAGAACATCACCATCTACTACAGTTTGTGTTAGATCATTACACGTTAATTACAGAACCTCACCATCTACTACAGTTTGCGTTAGATCATTACACGTCAATTACAGAACTTCACCATCTACTACAGTTTGTGTTAGATCATTACACGTTCATTACAGAACCTCACCATCTACTACAGTTTGTGTTAGATCATTACACGTTAATTACAGAACCTCACCATCTACTACAGTTTGTGTTAGATCATTACACGTTAATTACAGAACCTCACCATCTATTACAGTGTGTGTTAGATCATTACACGTTAATTACAGAACCTCACCATCTAGTACAGTTTGTGTTAGATCATTACACGTTAATTACAGAACCTCACCATCTACTACAGTTTGTGTTAGATCATTCCACGTTAATTACAGAACCTCACCATCTACTACAGTTTGTGTTAGATCATTCCACGTTAATTACAGAACCTTAACATCTACTACAGTTTGTGTTAGATCATTACACGTTAATTACAGAACCTCACCATCTACTACAGTTGTTGTTAGATCATTACACGTTAATTACAGAACCTCACCATCTACTACAGTTTGTGTTAGATCATTCCATGTTAATTACAGAACCTCACCGTCTACTACAGTTTGTGTTAGATCATTACACGTTAATTACAGAACCTCACCATCTACTACAGTTTGTGTTAGATCATTACACGTTAATTACAGAACCTCACCATCTACTACAGTTTGTGTTAGATCATTACACGTTAATTACAGAACCTCACCATCTACTACAGTGTGTGTTAGATCATTACACGTTAATTACAGAACCTCACCATCTACTACAGTGTGCGTTAGATCATTACACGTTAATTACAGAACCTCACCATCTACTACAGTGTGTGTTAGATCATTACACGTTAATTACAGAACCTCACCATCTACTACAGTGTGTGTTAGATCATTACACGTTAATTACAGAACCTCACCATCTACTACAGTTTGTGTTAGATCATTCAACGTTAATTACAGAACATCACCAGCTACTACAGTTTGTGTTACATCATTCCACGTTAATTACAGAACCTCACCATCTACTACAGTGTGTGTTAGATCATTACACGTTAATTACAGAACATCACCATCTACTACAGTGTGTGTTAGATCATTCCACGTTAATTACAGAACCTCACCATCTACTACAGTGTGTGTTAGATCATTCCACGTTAATTACAGAACATCACCATCTACTACAGTTTGTGTTAGATCATTACACGTTAATTACAGAACATCACCATCTACTACAGTTTGTGTTAGATCATTACACGTTAATTGCAGAACATCACCATCTACTACAGTTTGTGTTAGATCATTACACGTTAATTACAGAACCTCACGATCTACTACAGTTTGCGTTAGATCATTACACGTCAATTACAGAACTTCACCATCTACTACAGTTTGTGTTAGATCATTACACGTTCATTACAGAACCTCACCATCTACTACAGTTTGTGTTAGATCATTACACGTTAATTACAGAACCTCACCATCTACTACAGTTTGTGTTAGATCATTACACGTTAATTACAGAACCTCACCATCTATTACAGTGTGTGTTAGATCATTACACGTTAATTACAGAACCTCACCATCTAGTACAGTTTGTGTTAGATCATTACACGTTAATTACAGAACCTCACCATCTACTACAGTTTGTGTTAGATCATTCCACGTTAATTACAGAACCTCACCATCTACTACAGTTTGTGTTAGATCATTCCACGTTAATTACAGAACCTTAACATCTACTACAGTTTGTGTTAGATCATTACACGTTAATTACAGAACCTCACCATCTACTACAGTTGTTGTTAGATCATTACACGTTAATTACAGAACCTCACCATCTACTACAGTTTGTGTTAGATCATTCCATGTTAATTACAGAACCTCACCGTCTACTACAGTTTGTGTTAGATCATTACACGTTAATTACAGAACCTCACCATCTACTACAGTTTGTGTTAGATCATTACACGTTAATTACAGAACCTCACCATCTACTACAGTTTGTGTTAGATCATTCCACGTTAATTACAGAACCTCACCATCTACTACAGTGTGTGTTAGATCATTACACGTTAATTACAGAACCTCACCATCTACTACAGTGTGTGTTAGATCATTACACGTTAATTACAGAACCTCACCATCTACTACAGTGTGCGTTAGATCATTACACGTTAATTACAGAACCTCACCATCTACTACAGTGTGTGTTAGATCATTACACGTTAATTACAGAACCTCACCATCTACTACAGTGTGTGTTAGATCATTACACGTTAATTACAGAACCTCACCATCTACTACAGTTTGTGTTAGATCATTCAACGTTAATTACAGAACATCACCAGCTACTACAGTTTGTGTTACATCATTCCACGTTAATTACAGAACCTCACCATCTACTACAGTGTGTGTTAGATCATTACACGTTAATTACAGAACATCACCATCTACTACAGTGTGTGTTAGATCATTCCACGTTAATTACAGAACCTCACCATCTACTACAGTTTGTGTTAGATCATTCCACGTTAATTACAGAACATCACCATCTACTACAGTTTGTGTTAGATCATTACACGTTAATTACAGAACCTCGACATCTACTACAGTTTGTGTTAGATCATTCCACGTTAATTACAGAACATCACCATCTACTACAGTTTGTGTTAGATCATTACACGTTAATTACAGAACCTCACCATCTACTACAGTGTGTGTTAGATCATTACACGTTAATTACAGAACATCACCATCTACTACAGTTTGTGTTAGATCATTCCACGTTAATTACAGAACCTCACCATCTACTACAGTTTGTGTTTGATCATTCCACGTTAATTACAGAACCTCACCATCTACTACAGTGTGTGTTAGATCATTCCACGTTAATTACAGAACCTCACCATCTACTACAGTTTGTGTTAGATCATTCCACGTTAATTACAGAACCTCACCATCTACTACAGTTTGTGTTAGATCATTCCACGTTAATTACAGAACATCACCATCTACTACAGTTTGTGTTAGATCATTACACGTTAATTACAGAACCTCACCATCTACTACAGTTTGTGTTAGATCATTACACGTTAATTACAGAACCTCACCATCTACTACAGTTTGTGTTAGATCATTCCACGTTAATTACAGAACCTCACCATCTAGTACAATTTGTGTTAGATCATTCCACGTTAATTACAGAACCTCACCATCTACTACAGTGTGTGTTAGATTATTCCACGTTAATTACAGAACCTCACCATCTACTACAGTGTGTGTTAGATCATTACACGTTAATTACAGAACCTCACCATCTACTACAGTTTGTGTTAGATCATTCAACGTTAATTACAGAACATCACCAGCTACTACTGTTTGTGTTACATCATTCCACGTTAATTACAGAACCTCACCATCTACTACAGTGTGTGTTAGATCATTACACGTTAATTACAGAACATCACCATCTACTACAGTGTGTGTTAGATCATTCCATGTTAATTACAGAACCTCACCATCTACTACAGTGTGTGTTAGATCATTCCACGTTAATTACAGAACATCACCATCTACTACAGTTTGTGTTAGATCATTCCACGTTAATTACAGAACCTCACCATCTACTACAGTGTGTGTTAGATCATTCCACGTTAATTACAGAACATCACCATCTACTACAGTTTGTGTTAGATCATTACACGTTAATTACAGAACATCACCATCTACTACAGTTTGTGTTAGATCATTACACGTTAATTGCAGAACATCACCATCTACTACAGTTTGTGTTAGATCATTACACGTTAATTACAGAACCTCACCATCTACTACAGTTTGCGTTAGATCATTTCACGTCAATTACAGAACTTCACCATCTACTACAGTTTGTGTTAGATCATTACACGTTCATTACAGAACATCACCATCTACTACAGTTTGTGTTAGATCATTACACGTTAATTACAGAACCTCACCATCTACTATAGTTTGTTATAGATCATTACACGTTAATTACAGAACCTCACCATCTACTACAGTGTGTGCTAGATCATTACACGTTAATTACAGAACCTCACCATCTAGTACAGTTTGTGTTAGATCATTACACGTTAATTACAGAACCTCACCATCTACTACAGTTTGTGTTAGATCATTCCACGTTAATTACAGAACCTCACCATCTACTACAGTTTGTGTTAGATCATTCCACGTTAATTACAGAACCTTAACATCTACTACAGTTTGTGTTAGATCATTACACGTTAATTACAGAACCTCACCATCTACTACAGTTTGTGTTAGATCATTACACGTTAATTACAGAACCTCACCATCTACTACAGTTTGTGTTAGATCATTCCATGTTAATTACAGAACCTCACCGTCTACTACAGTTTGTGTTAGATCATTACACGTTAATTACAGAACCTCACCATCTACTACAGTTTGTGTTAGATCATTACACGTTAATTACAGAACCTCACCATCTACTACAGTTTGTGTTAGATCATTCCACGTTAATTACAGAACCTCACCATCTACTACAGTGTGTGTTAGATCATTACACGTTAATTACAGAACCTCACCATCTACTACAGTGTGTGTTAGATCATTACACGTTAATTACAGAACCTCACCATCTACTACAGTTTGTATTAGATCATTACACGTTAATTACAGAACCTCACCATCTACTACAGTGTGCGTTAGATCATTACACGTTAATTACAAAACCTCACCATCTACTACAGTTTGTGTTAGATCATTCCACGTTAATTACAGAACCTCACCATCTACTACAGTGTGTGTTAGATCATTACACGTTAATTACAGAACCTCACCATCTACTACAGTGTGTGTTAGATCATTACACGTTAATTACAGAACCTCACCATCTACTACAGTTTGTGTTAGATCATTCAACGTTAATTACAGAACATCACCAGCTACTACAGTTTGTGTTACATCATTCCACGTTAATTACAGAACCTCACCATCTACTACAGTGTGTGTTAGATCATTACACGTTAATTACAGAACATCACCATCTACTACAGTGTGTGTTAGATCATTCCACGTTAATTACAGAACCTCACCATCTACTACAGTTTGTGTTAGATCATTCCACGTTAATTACAGAACATCACCATCTACTACAGTTTGTGTTAGATCATTACACGTTAATTACAGAACCTCGACATCTACTACAGTTTGTGTTAGATCATTCCACGTTAATTACAGAACATCACCATCTACTACAGTTTGTGTTAGATCATTACACGTTAATTACAGAACCTCACCATCTACTACAGTGTGTGTTAGATCATTACACGTTAATTACAGAACATCACCATCTACTACAGTTTGTGTTAGATCATTCCACGTTAATTACAGAACCTCACCTTCTACTACAGTTTGTGTTTGATCATTCCACGTTAATTACAGAACCTCACCATCTACTACAGTGTGTGTTAGATCATTCCACGTTAATTACAGAACCTCACCATCTACTACAGTTTGTGTTAGATCATTACACGTTAATTACAGAACCTCACCATCTACTACAGTTTGTGTTAGATCATTCCACGTTAATTACAGAACATCACCATCTACTACAGTTTGTGTTAGATCATTACACGTTAATTACAGAACCTCACCATCTACTACAGTTTGTGTTAGATCATTACACGTTAATTACAGAACCTCACCATCTACTACAGTTTGTGTTAGATCATTCCACGTTATTTACAGAACCTCACCATCTACTACAGTTTGTGTTAGATCATTCCACGTTAATTACAGAACCTCACCATCTACTACAGTGTGTGTTAGATCATTCCACGTTAATTACAGAACCTCACCATCTACTACAGTGTGTGTTAGATCATTACACGTTAATTACAGAACCTCACCATCTACTACAGTTTGTGTTAGATCATTCCACGTTAATTACAGAACCTCACCATCTAGTACAGTTTGTGCTAGATCATTACACGTTAATTACAGAACCTCACCATCTACTACAGTTTGTGTTAGATCATTCCACGTTAATTACAGAGCCTCACCATCTACTACAGTTTGTGTTAGATCATTCCACGTTAATTACAGAACCTTAACATCTACTACAGTTTGTGTTAGATCATTACACGTTAATTACAGAACCTCACCATCTACTACAGTTTGTGTTAGATCATTACACGTTAATTACAGAACCTCACCATCTACTACAGTTTGTGTTAGATCATTCCATGTTAATTACAGAACCTCACCGTCTACTACAGTTTGTGTTAGATCATTACACGTTAATTACAGAACTTCACCATCTACTACAGTTTGTGTTAGATCATTACACGTTAATTACAGAACCTCACCATCTACTACAGTTTGTGTTAGATCATTCCACGTTAATTACAGAACCTCACCATCTACTACAGTGTGTGTTAGATCATTACACGTTAATTACAGAACCTCACCATCTACTACAGTGTGTGTTAGATCATTACACGTTAATTACAGAACCTCACCATCTACTACAGCTTGTATTAGATCATTACACGTTAATTACAGAACCTCACCATCTACTACAGTGTGCGTTAGATCATTACACGTTAATTACAAAACCTCACCATCTACTACAGTTTGTGTTAGATCATTCCACGTTAATTACAGAACCTCACCATCTACTACAGTGTGTGTTAGATCATTCCACGTTAATTACAGAACCTCACCATCTACTACAGTGTGTGTTAGATCATTACACGTTAATTACAGAACCTCACCATCTACTACAGTTTGTGTTAGATCATTCAACGTTAATTACAGAACATCACCAGCTACTACAGTTTGTGTTACATCATTCCACGTTAATTACAGAACCTCACCATCTACTACAGTGTGTGTTAGATCATTACACGTTAATTACAGAACATCACCATCTACTACAGTGTGTGTTAGATCATTCCACGTTAATTACAGAACCTCACCATCTACTACAGTTTGTGTTAGATCATTCCACGTTAATTACAGAACATCACCATCTACTACAGTTTGTGTTAGATCATTACACGTTAATTACAGAACCTCGACATCTACTACAGTTTGTGTTAGATCATTCCACGTTAATTACAGAACATCACCATCTACTACAGTTTGTGTTACATCATTACACGTTAATTACAGAACCTCACCATCTACTACAGTGTGTGTTAGATCATTACACGTTAATTACAGAACATCACCATCTACTACAGTTTGTGTTAGATCATTCCACGTTAATTACAGAACCTCACCATCTACTACAGTTTGTGTTTGATCATTCCACGTTAATTACAGAACCTCACCATCTACTACAGTGTGTGTTAGATCATTCCACGTTAATTACAGAACCTCACCATCTACTACAGTTTGTGTTAGATCATTACACGTTAATTACAGAACCTCACCATCTACTACAGTTTGTGTTAGATCATTCCACGTTAATTACAGAACATCACCATCTACTACAGTTTGTGTTAGATCATTACACGTTAATTACAGAACCTCACCATCTACTACAGTTTGTGTTAGATCATTACACGTTAATTACAGAACCTCACCATCTACTACAGTTTGTGTTAGATCATTCCACGTTAATTACAGAACCTCACCATCTAGTACAGTTTGTGTTAGATCATTCCACGTTAATTACAGAACCTCACCATCTACTACAGTGTGTGTTAGATCATTCCACGTTAATTACAGAACCTCACCATCTACTACAGTGTGTGTTAGATCATTACACGTTAATTACAGAACCTCACCATCTACTACAGTTTGTGTTAGATCATTCAACGTTAATTACAGAACATCACCAGCTACTACAGTTTGTGTTACATCATTCCACGTTAATTACAGAACCTCACCATCTACTACAGTGTGTGTTAGATCATTACACGTTAATTACAGAACATCACCATCTACTACAGTGTGTGTTAGATCATTCCATGTTAATTACAGAACCTCACCATCTACTACAGTGTGTGTTAGATCATTCCACGTTAATTACAGAACATCACCATCTACTACAGTTTGTGTTAGATCATTCCACGTTAATTACAGAACCTCACCATCTACTACAGTGTGTGTTAGATCATTCCACGTTAATTACAGAACATCACCATCTACTACAGTTTGTGTTAGATCATTACACGTTAATTACAGAACATCACCATCTACTACAGTTTGTGTTAGATCATTACACGTTAATTGCAGAACATCACCATCTACTACAGTTTGTGTTAGATCATTACACGTTAATTACAGAACCTCACCATCTACTACAGTTTGCGTTAGATCATTACACGTTAATTACAGAACTTCACCATCTACTACAGTTTGTGTTAGATCATTACACGTTCATTACAGAACCTCACCATCTACTACAGTTTGTGTTAGATCATTACACGTTAATTACAGAACCTCACCATCTACTACAGTTTGTGTTAGATCATTACACGTTAATTACAGAACATCACCATCTACTACAGTTTGTGTTAGATCATTACACGTTAATTACAGAACCTCACCATCTACTACAGTTTGTGTTAGATCATTACACGTTAATTACAGAACCTCACCATCTACTACAGTTTGTGTTAGATCATTACACGTTAATTACAGAACCTCACCATCTAGTACAGTTTGTGTTAGATCATTCCACGTTAATTACAGAACCTCACCATCTACTACAGTGTGTGTTAGATCATTCCACGTTAATTACAGAACCTCACCATCTACTACAGTGTGTGTTAGATCATTACACGTTAATTACAGAACCTCACCATCTACTACAGTTTGTGTTAGATAATTCAACGTTAATTACAGAACATCACCAGCTACTACAGTTTGTGTTACATCATTCCACGTTAATTACAGAACCTCACCATCTACTACAGTGTGTGTTAGATCATTACACGTTAATTACAGAACATCACCATCTACTACAGTGTGTGTTAGATCATTCCATGTTAATTACAGAACCTCACCATCTACTACAGTGTGTGTTAGATCATTCCACGTTAATTACAGAACATCACCATCTACTACAGTTTGTGTTAGATCATTCCACGTTATTTACAGAACCTCACCATCTACTACAGTGTGTGTTAGATCATTCCACGTTAATTACAGAACATCACCATCTACTACAGTTTGTGTTAGATCATTACACGTTAATTACAGAACATCACCATCTACTACAGTTTGTGTTAGATCATTACACGTTAATTGCAGAACATCACCATCTACTACAGTGTGTGTTAGATCATTACACGTTAATTACAGAACCTCACCATCTACTACAGTTTGCGTTAGATCATTACACGTTAATTACAGAACTTCACCATCTACTACAGTTTGTGTTAGATCATTACACGTTCATTACAGAACATCACCATCTACTACAGTTTGTGTTAGATCATTACACGTTAATTACAGAACCTCACCATCTACTACAGTTTGTGTTAGATCATTACACGTTAATTACAGAACCTCACCATCTACTACAGTGTGTGTTAGATCATTACACGTTAATTACAGAACCTCACCATCTAGTACAGTTTGTGTTAGATCATTACACGTTAATTACAGAACCTCACCATCTACTACAGTTTGTGTTAGATCATTCCACGTTAATTACAGAACCTCACCATCTACTACAGTTTGTGTTAGATCATTCCACGTTAATTACAGAACCTTAACATCTACTACAGTTTGTGTTAGATCATTACACGTTAATTACAGAACCTCACCATCTACTACAGTTTGTGTTAGATCATTACACGTTAATTACAGAACCTCACCATCTACTACAGTTTGTGTTAGATCATTCCATGTTAATTACAGAACCTCACCGTCTACTACAGTTTGTGTTAGATCATTACACGTTAATTACATAACCTCACCATCTACTACAGTTTGTGTTAGATCATTACACGTTAATTACAGAACCTCACCATCTACTACAGTTTGTGTTAGATCATTCCACGTTAATTACAGAACCTCACCATCTACTACAGTGTGTGTTAGATCATTACACGTTAATTACAGAACCTCACCATCTACTACAGTGTGTGTTAGATCATTACACGTTAATTACAGAACCTCACCATCTACTACAGTTTGTATTAGATCATTACACGTTAATTACAGAACCTCACCATCTACTACAGTGTGCGTTAGATCATTACACGTTAATTACAAAACCTCACCATCTACTACAGTTTGTGTTAGATCATTCCACGTTAATTACAGAACCTCACCATCTACTACAGTGTGTGTTAGATCATTCCACGTTAATTACAGAACCTCACCATCTACTACAGTGTGTGTTAGATCATTACACGTTAATTACAGAACCTCACCATCTACTACAGTTTGTGTTAGATCATTCAACGTTAATTACAGAACATCACCAGCTACTACAGTTTGTGTTACATCATTCCACGTTAATTACAGAACCTCACCATCTACTACAGTGTGTGTTAGATCATTACACGTTAATTACAGAACATCACCATCTACTACAGTGTGTGTTAGATCATTCCACGTTAATTACAGAACCTCACCATCTACTACAGTTTGTGTTAGATCATTCCACGTTAATTACAGAACATCACCATCTACTACAGTTTGTGTTAGATCATTCCACGTTAATTACAGAACCTCACCATCTACTACAGTGTGTGTTAGATCATTCCACGTTAATTACAGAACATCACCATCTACTACAGTTTGCGTTAGATCATTACACGTTAATTACAGAACATCACCATCTACTACAGTTTGTGTTAGATCATTACACGTTAATTGCAGAACATCACCATCTACTACAGTTTGTGTTAGATCATTACACGTTAATTACAGAACCTCACCATCTACTACAGTTTGCGTTAGATCATTACACGTTAATTACAGAACCTCACCATCTACTACAGTTTGTGTTAGATCATTACACGTTCATTATAGAACCTCACCATCTACTACAGTTTGTGTTAGATCATTACACGTTAATTACAGAACCTCACCATCTACTACAGTGTGTGTTAGATCATTACACGTTAATTACAGAACCTCACCATCTACTACAGTTTGTGTTAGATCATTCCACGTTAATTACAGAGCCTCACCATCTACTACAGTGTGTGTTAGATCACTACACGTTAATTACAGAACCTCACCATCTACTACAGTTTGTGTTAGATCATTACACGTTAATTACAGAACATCACCATCTACTACAGTTTGTGTTAGATCATTCCACGTTAATTACAGAAACTCACCATCTACTACAGTTTGTGTTAGATCATTCCACGTTAATTACAGAACCTCACCATCTACTACAGTTTGTGTTAGATCATTACACGTTAATTACAGAACCTCACCATCTACTACAGTGTGTGTTAGATCATTTCTCGTTAATTACAGAGCATCACCATCTACTACAGTGTATGTTAGATCATTCCACGTTAATTACAGAACCTCACCATCTACTACAGTTTCTGTTAGATCATTCCACGTTAATTACAGAACCTCACCATCTACTACAGTTTCTGTTAGATCATTCCACGTTAATTACAGAACATCACCATCTACTACAGTTTGTGTTAGATCATTACACGTTAATTACAGAACCTCACCATCTACTACAGTGTGTGTTAGATCATTACACGTTAATTACAGAACATCACCATCTACTACAGTTTGTGTTAGATCATTCCACGTTAATTACAGAACCTCACCATCTACTACAGTTTGTGTTTGATCATTCCACGTTAATTACAGAACCTCACCATCTACTACAGTGTGTGTTAGATCATTCCACGTTAATTACAGAACCTCACCATCTACTACAGTGTGTGTCAGATCATTACACGTTAATTACAGAACATCACCATCTACTACAGTGTGTGTTAGATCATTCCACGTTAATTACAGAACCTCACCATCTACTACAGTGTGTGTTAGATCATTCCACGTTAATTACAGAACATCACCATCTACTACAGTTTGTGTTAGATCATTCCACGTTAATTACAGAACCTCACCATCTACTACAGTGTGTGTTAGATCATTCCACGTTAATTACAGAACATCACCATCTACTACAGTTTGTGTTAGATCATTACACGTTAATTACAGAACATCACCATCTACTACAGTTTGTGTTAGATCATTACACGTTAATTGCAGAACATCACCATCTACTACAGTTTGTGTTAGATCATTACACGTTAATTACAGAACCTCACCATCTACTACAGTTTGCGTTAGATCATTACACGTTAATTACAGAACCTCACCATCTACTACAGTTTGTGTTAGATCATTACACGTTCATTATAAAACCTCACCATCTACTACAGTTTGTGTTAGATCATTACACGTTAATTACAGAACCTCACCATCTACTACAGTGTGTGTTAGATCATTCCACGTTAATTACAGAACCTCACCATCTACTACAGTGTGTGTCAGATCATTACACGTTAATTACAGAACATCACCATCTACTACAGTGTGTGTTAGATCATTCCACGTTAATTACAGAACCTCACCATCTACTACAGTGTGTGTTAGATCATTACACGTTAATTACAGAACCTCACCATCTACTACAGTTTGTGTTAGATCATTCAACGTTAATTACAGAACATCACCAGCTACTACAGTTTGTGTTACATCATTCCACGTTAATTACAGAACCTCACCATCTACTACAGTGTGTGTTAGATCATTACACGTTAATTACAGAACATCACCATCTACTACAGTGTGTGTTAGATCATTCCATGTTAATTACAGAACCTCACCATCTACTACAGTGTGTGTTAGATCATTCCACGTTAATTACAGAACATCACCATCTACTACAGTTTGTGTTAGATCATTCCACGTTAATTACAGAACCTCACCATCTACTACAGTGTGTGTTAGATCATTCCACGTTAATTACAGAACATCACCATCTACTACAGTTTGTATTAGATCATTACACGTTAATTACAGAACATCACCATCTACTACAGTTTGTGTTAGATCATTACACGTTAATTGCAGAACATCACCATCTACTACAGTTTGTGTTAGATCATTACACGTTAATTACAGAACCTCACCATCTACTACAGTTTGCGTTAGATCATTACACGTTAATTACAGAACTTCACCATCTACTACAGTTTGTGTTAGATCATTACACGTTCATTACAGAACCTCACCATCTACTACAGTTTGTGTTAGATCATTACACGTTAATTACAGAACCTCACCATCTACTACAGTTTGTGTTAGATCATTACACGTTAATTACAGAACATCACCATCTACTACAGTTTGTGTTAGATCATTACACGTTAATTACAGAACCTCACCATCTACTACAGTTTGTGTTAGATCATTACACGTTAATTACAGAACCTCACCATCTACTACAGTTTGTGTTAGATCATTCCACGTTAATTACAGAACCTCACCATCTAGTGCAGTTTGTGTTAGATCATTCCACGTTAACTACAGAACCTCACCATCTACTACAGTGTGTGTTAGATCATTCCACGTTAATTACAGAACCTCACCATCTACTACAGTGTGTGTTAGATCATTACACGTTAATTACAGAACCTCACCATCTACTACAGTTTGTGTTAGATCATTCAACGTTAATTACAGAACATCACCAGCTACTACAGTTTGTGTTACATCATTCCACGTTAATTACAGAACCTCACCATCTACTACAGTGTGTGTTAGATCATTACACGTTAATTACAGAACATCACCATCTACTACAGTGTGTGTTAGATCATTCCATGTTAATTACAGAACCTCACCATCTACTACAGTGTGTGTTAGATCATTCCACGTTAATTACAGAACATCACCATCTACTACAGTTTGTGTTAGATCATTCCACGTTAATTACAGAACCTCACCATCTACTACAGTGTGTGTTAGATCATTCCACGTTAATTACAGAACATCACCATCTACTACAGTTTGTGTTAGATCATTACACGTTAATTACAGAACATCACCATCTACTACAGTTTGTGTTAGATCATTACACGTTAATTGCAGAACATCACCATCTACTACAGTTTGTGTTAGATCATTACACGTTAATTACAGAACCTCACCATCTACTACAGTTTGCGTTAGATCATTACACGTTAATTACAGAACTTCACCATCTACTACAGTTTGTGTTAGATCATTACACGTTCATTACAGAACATCACCATCTACTACAGTTTGTGTTAGATCATTACACGTTAATTACAGAACCTCACCATCTACTACAGTTTGTGTTAGATCATTACACGTTAATTACAGAACCTCACCATCTACTACAGTTTGTGTTAGATCATTACACGTTAATTACAGAACCTCACCATCTAGTACAGTTTGTGTTAGATCATTACACGTTAATTACAGAACCTCACCATCTACTACAGTTTGTGTTAGATCATTCCACGTTAATTACAGAACCTCACCATCTACTACAGTTTGTGTTAGATCATTCCACGTTAATTACAGAACCTTACCATCTACTACAGTTTGTGTTAGATCATTACACGTTAATTACAGAACCTCACCATCTACTACAGTTTGTGTTAGATCATTCCACGTTAATTACAGAACCTCACCATCTACTACAGTTTGTGTTAGATCATTCCATGTTAATTACAGAACCTCACCGTCTACTACAGTTTGTGTTAGATCATTACACGTTAATTACAGAACCTCACCATCTACTACAGTTTGTGTTAGATCATTACACGTTAATTACAGAACCTCACCATCTACTACAGTTTGTGTTAGATCATTCCACGTTAATTACAGAACCTCACCATCTACTACAGTGTGTGTTAGATCATTACACGTTAATTACAGAACCTCACCATCTACTACAGTGTGTGTTAGATCATTACACGTTAATTACAGAACATCACCATCTACTACAGTTTGTATTAGATCATTACACGTTAATTACAGAACCTCACCATCTACTACAGTGTGCGTTAGATCATTACACGTTAATTACAAAACCTCACCATCTACTACAGTTTGTGTTAGATCATTCCACGTTAATTACAGAACCTCACCATCTACTACAGTGTGTGTTAGATCATTCCACGTTAATTACAGAACCTCACCATCTACTACAGTGTGTGTTAGATCATTACACGTTAATTACAGAACCTCACCATCTACTACAGTTTGTGTTAGATCATTCAACGTTAATTACAGAACATCACCAGCTACTACAGTTTGTGTTACATCATTCCACGTTAATTACAGAACCTCACCATCTACTACAGTGTGTGTTAGATCATTACACGTTAATTACAGAACATCACCATCTACTACAGTGTGTGTTAGATCATTCCACGTTAATTACAGAACCTCACCATCTACTACAGTGTGTGTTAGATCATTCCACGTTAATTACAGAACATCACCATCTACTACAGTTTGTGTTAGATCATTCCACGTTAATTACAGAACCTCACCATCTACTACAGTGTGTGTTAGATCATTCCACGTTAATTACAGAACATCACCATCTACTACAGTTTGCGTTAGATCATTACACGTTAATTACAGAACATCACCATCTACTACAGTTTGTGTTAGATCATTACACGTTAATTGCAGAACATCACCATCTACTACAGTTTGTGTTAGATCATTACACGTTAATTACAGAACCTCACCATCTACTACAGTTTGCGTTAGATCATTACACGTTAATTACAGAACCTCACCATCTACTACAGTTTGTGTTAGATCATTACACGTTCATTATAGAACCTCACCATCTACTACAGTTTGTGTTAGATCATTACACGTTAATTACAGAACCTCACCATCTACTACAGTGTGTGTTAGATCATTACACGTTAATTACAGAACCTCACCATCTAGTACAGTTTGTGTTAGATCATTACACGTTAATTACAGAACCTCACCATCTACTACAGTTTGTGTTAGATCATTACACGTTAATTACAGAACCTCACCATCTACTACAGTTTGTGTTAGATCATTCCACGTTAATTACAGAGCCTCACCATCTACTACAGTGTGTGTTAGATCACTACACGTTAATTACAGAACCTCACCATCTACTACAGTTTGTGTTAGATCATTACACGTTAATTACAGAACATCACCATCTACTACAGTTTGTGTTAGATCATTCCACGTTAATTACAGAAACTCACCATCTACTACAGTTTGTGTTAGATCATTCCACGTTAATTACAGAACCTCACCATCTACTACAGTTTGTGTTAGATCATTACACGTTAATTACAGAACATCACCATCTACTACAGTGTGTGTTAGATCATTTCACGTTAATTACAGAGCATCACCATCTACTACAGTGTATGTTAGATCATTCCACGTTAATTACAGAACCTCACCATCTACTACAGTTTGTGTTAGATCATTCCACGTTAATTACAGAACCTCACCATCTACTACAGTTTGTGTTAGATCATTCCACGTTAATTACAGAACATCACCATCTACTACAGTTTGTGTTAGATCATTACACGTTAATTACAGAACCACACCATCTACTACAGTGTGTGTTAGATCATTACACGTTAATTACAGAACATCACCATCTACTACAGTTTGTGTTAGATCATTCCACGTTAATTACAGAACCTCACCATCTACTACAGTTTGTGTTTGATCATTCCACGTTAATTACAGAACCTCACCATCTACTACAGTGTGCGTTAGATCATTCCACGTTAATTACAGAACCTCACCATCTACTACAGTGTGTGTCAGATCATTACACGTTAATTACAGAACATCACCATCTACTACAGTGTGTGTTAGATCATTCCACGTTAATTACAGAACCTCACCATCTACTACAGTGTGTGTTAGATCATTCCACGTTAATTACAGAACATCACCATCTACTACAGTTTGTGTTAGATCATTCCACGTTAATTACAGAACCTCACCATCTACTACAGTGTGTGTTAGATCATTCCACGTTAATTACAGAACATCACCATCTACTACAGTTTGTGTTAGATCATTACACGTTAATTACAGAACATCACCATCTACTACAGTTTGTGTTAGATCATTACACGTTAATTGCAGAACATCACCATCTACTACAGTTTGTGTTAGATCATTACACGTTAATTACAGAACCTCACCATCTACTACAGTTTGCGTTAGATCATTACACGTTAATTACAGAACCTCACCATCTACTACAGTTTGTGTTAGATCATTACACGTTCATTATAAATCCTCACCATCTACTACAGTTTGTGTTAGATCATTACACGTTAATTACAGAACCTCACCATCTACTACAGTGTGTGTTAGATCATTCCACGTTAATTACAGAACCTCACCATCTACTACAGTGTGTGTCAGATCATTACACGTTAATTACAGAACATCACCATCTACTACAGTGTGTGTTAGATCATTCCACGTTAATTACAGAACCTCACCATCTACTACAGTGTGCGTTAGATCATTCCACGTTAATTACAGAACATCACCATCTACTACAGTTTGTGTTAGATCATTCCACGTTAATTACAGAACCTCACCATCTACTACAGTGTGTGTTAGATCATTCCACGTTAATTACAGACATCACCATCTACTACAGTTTGTGTTAGATCATTACACGTTAATTACAGAACATCACCATCTACTACAGTTTGTGTTAGATCATTACACGTTAATTGCAGAACATCACCATCTACTACAGTTTGTGTTAGATCATTACACGTTAATTACAGAACCTCACCATCTACTACAGTTTGCGTTAGATCATTACACGTTAATTACAGAACCTCACCATCTACTACAGTTTGTGTTAGATCATTACACGTTCATTATAAAACCTCACCATCTACTACAGTTTGTGTTAGATCATTACACGTTAATTACAGAACCTCACCATCTACTACAGTTTGTGTTAGATCATTACACGTTAATTACAGAACCTCACCATCTACTACAGTGTGTGTTAGATCATTACACGTTAATTACAGAACCTCACCATCTAGTACAGTTTGTGTTAGATCATTACACGTTAATTACAGAACCTCACCATCTACTACAGTTTGTGTTAGATCATTCCACGTTAATTACAGAACCTCACCATCTACTACAGTTTGTGTTAGATCATTACACGTTAATTACAGAACCTCACCATCTACTACAGTGTGTGTTAGATCATTACACGTTAATTACAGAACCTCACCATCTACTACAGTGTGTGTTAGATCATTACACGTTAATTACAGAACATCACCATCTACTACAGTTTGTGTTAGATCATTCCACGTTAATTACAGAAACTCACCATCTACTACAGTTTGTGTTAGATCATTCCACGTTAATTACAGAACCTCACCATCTACTACAGTTTGTGTTAGATCATTACACGTTAATTACAGAAACTCACCATCTACTACAGTTTGTGTTAGATCATTACACGTTAATTACAGAACATCACCATCTACTACAGTGTGTGTTAGATCATTCCACGTTAATTACAGAACCTCACCATTTACTACAGTGTGTGTTAGATCATTCCACGTTAATTACAGAACATCACCATCTACTACAGTTTGTGTTAGATCATTCCACGTTAATTACAGAACCTCACCATCTACTACAGTGTGTGTTAGATCATTCCACGTTAATTACAGAACATCACCATCTACTACAGTTTGTGTTAGATCATTACACGTTAATTACAGAACATCACCATCTACTACAGTTTGTGTTAGATCATTACACGTTAATTGCAGAACATCACCATCTACTACAGTTTGTGTTAGATCATTACACGTTAATTACAGAACCTCACCATCTACTACAGTTTGCGTTAGATCATTACACGTTAATTACAGAACCTCACCATCTACTACAGTTTGTGTTAGATCATTACACGTTCATTATAAAACCTCACCATCTACTACAGTTTGTGTTAGATCATTACGCGTTAATTACAGAACCTCACCATCTACTACAGTTTGTGTTAGATCATTACACGTTAATTACAGAACCTCACCATCTACTACAGTGTGTGTTAGATCATTACACGTTAATTACAGAACCTCACCATCTAGTACAGTTTGTGTTAGATCATTACACGTTAATTACAGAACCTCACCATCTACTACAGTTTGTGTTAGATTATTCCACGTTAATTACAGAACCTCACCATCTACTACAGTTTGTGTTAGATCATTCCACGTTAATTACAGAACCTCACCATCTACTACAGTTTGTGTTAGATCATTACACGTTAATTACAGAACCTCACCATCTACTACAGTTTGTGTTAGATCATTACACGTTAATTACAGAACATCACCATCTACTACAGTTTGTGTTAGATCATTCCACGTTAATTACAGAAACTCACCATCTACTACAGTTTGTGTTAGATCATTCCACGTTAATTACAGAACCTCACCATCTACTACAGTTTGTGTTAGATCATTACACGTTAATTACAGAACCTCACCATCTACTACAGTTTGTGTTAGATCATTCCACGTTAATTACAGAGCATCACCATCTACTACAGTGTATGTTAGATCATTCCACGTTAATTACAGAACCTCACCATCTACTACAGTTTGTGTTAGATCATTCCACGTTAATTACAGAACCTCACCATCTACTACAGTTTGTGTTAGATCATTCCACGTTAATTACAGAACATCACCATCTACTACAGTTTGTGTTAGATCATTACACGTTAATTACAGAACCTCACCATCTACTACAGTGTGTGTTAGATCATTACACGTTAATTACAGAACCGCACCATCTACTACAGTTTGTGTTAGATCATTCCACGTTAATTACAGAACCTCACCATCTACTACAGTTTGTGTTTGATCATTCCACGTTAATTACAGAACCTCACCATCTACTACAGTGTGTGTTAGATCATTCCACGTTAATTACAGAACCTCACCATTTACTACAGTTTGTATTAGATCATTACACGTTAATTACAGAACCTCACCATCTACTACAGTGTGCGTTAGATCATTACACGTTAATTACAAAACCTCACCATCTACTACAGTTTGTGTTAGATCATTACACGTTCATTATAGAACCTCACCATCTACTACAGTTTGTGTTAGATCATTACACGTTAATTACAGAACCTCACCATCTACTACAGTTTGTGTTAGATCATTACACGTTAATTACAGAAACTCACCATCTACTACAGTTTGTGTTAGATCATTCCACGTTAATTACAGAACCTCACCATCTACTACAGTTTGTGTTAGATCATTACACGTTAATTACAGAACCTCACCATCTACTACAGTTTGTGTTAGATCATTCCACGTTAATTACAGAGCATCACCATCTACTACAGTGTATGTTAGATCATTCCACGTTAATTACAGAACCTCACCATCTACTACAGTTTGTGTTAGATCATTCCACGTTAATTACAGAACCTCACCATCTACTACAGTTTGTGTTAGATCATTCCACGTTAATTACAGAACATCACCATCTACTACAGTTTGTGTTAGATCATTACACGTTAATTACAGAACCTCACCATCTACTACAGTGTGTGTTAGATCATTACACGTTAATTACAGAACATCACCATCTACTACAGTTTGTGTTAGATCATTCGACGTTAATTACAGAACATCACCATCTACTACAGTTTGTGTTAGATCATTCCACGTTAATTACAGAACATCACCATCTACTACAGTTTGTGTTAGATCATTACACGTTAATTACAGAACCTCACCATCTACTACAGTGTGTGTTAGATCATTACACGTTAATTACAGAACATCACCATCTACTACAGTTTGTGTTAGATCATTACACGTTAATTACAGAACCTCACCATCTACTACAGTTTGTGTTAGATCATTACACGTTAATTACAGAACATCACCATCTACTACAGTTTGTGTTAGATCATTCCACGTTAATTACAGAAACTCACCATCTACTACAGTTTGTGTTAGATCATTCCACGTTAATTACAGAACCTCACCATCTACTACAGTTTGTGTTAGATCATTACACGTTAATTACAGAACCTCACCATCTACTACAGTTTGTGTTAGATCATTCCACGTTAATTACAGAGCATCACCATCTACTACAGTGTATGTTAGATCATTCCACGTTAATTACAGAACCTCACCATCTACTACAGTTTGTGTTAGATCATTCCACGTTAATTACAGAACCTCACCATCTACTACAGTTTGTGTTAGATCATTCCACGTTAATTACAGAACATCACCATCTACTACAGTTTGTGTTAGATCATTACACGTTAATTACAGAACCTCACCATCTACTACAGTGTGTGTTAGATCATTACACGTTAATTACAGAACCGCACCATCTACTACAGTTTGTGTTAGATCATTCCACGTTAATTACAGAACCTCACCATCTACTACAGTTTGTGTTTGATCATTCCACGTTAATTACAGAACCTCACCATCTACTACAGTGTGTGTTAGATCATTCCACGTTAATTACAGAACCTCACCATCTACTACAGTTTGTATTAGATCATTACACGTTAATTACAGAACCTCACCATCTACTACAGTGTGCGTTAGATCATTACACGTTAATTACAAAACCTCACCATCTACTACAGTTTGTGTTAGATCATTACACGTTCATTATAGAACCTCACCATCTACTACAGTTTGTGTTAGATCATTACACGTTAATTACAGAACCTCACCATCTACTACAGTTTGTGTTAGATCATTACACGTTAATTACAGAACATCACCATCTACTACAGTTTGTGTTAGATCATTCCACGTTAATTACAGAAACTCACCATCTACTACAGTTTGTGTTAGATCATTCCACGTTAATTACAGAACCTCACCATCTACTACAGTTTGTGTTAGATCATTACACGTTAATTACAGAACCTCACCATCTACTACAGTTTGTGTTAGATCATTCCACGTTAATTACAGAGCATCACCATCTACTACAGTGTATGTTAGATCATTCCACGTTAATTACAGAACCTCACCATCTACTACAGTTTGTGTTAGATCATTCCACGTTAATTACAGAACCTCACCATCTACTACAGTTTGTGTTAGATCATTCCACGTTAATTACAGAACATCACCATCTACTACAGTTTGTGTTAGATCATTACACGTTAATTACAGAACCTCACCATCTACTACAGTGTGTGTTAGATCATTACACGTTAATTACAGAACATCACCATCTACTACAGTTTGTGTTAGATCAGTCGACGTTAATTACAGAACATCACCATCTACTACAGTTTGTGTTAGATCATTCCACGTTAATTACAGAACATCACCATCTACTACAGTTTGTGTTAGATCATTACACGTTAATTACAGAACCTCACCATCTACTACAGTGTGTGTTAGATCATTACACGTTAATTACAGAACATCACCATCTACTACAGTTTGTGTTAGATCATTCCACGTTAATTACAGAACCTCACCATCTACTACAGTTTGTGTTTGATCATTCCACGTTAATTACAGAACCTCACTATATACTACAGTGTGTGTTAGATCATTCCACGTTAATTACAGAACCTCACCATCTACTACAGTTTGTATTAGATCATTACACGTTAATTACAGAACCTCACCATCTACTACAGTGTGCGTTAGATCATTACACGTTAATTACAAAACCTCACCATCTACTACAGTTTGTGTTAGATCATTCCACGTTAATTACAGAACCTCACCATCTACTACAGTGTGTGTTAGATCATTCCACGTTAATTACAGAACCTCACCATCTACTACAGTGTGTGTTAGATCATTACACGTTAATTACAGAACATCACCATCTACTACAGTGTGTGTTAGATCATTCCACGTTAATTACAGAACCTCACCATCTACTACAGTGTGTGTTAGATCATTCCACGTTAATTACAGAACCTCACCATCTACTACAGTGTGTGTTAGATCATTCCACGTTAATTACAGAACATCACCATCTACTACAGTTTGTGTTAGATCATTACACGTTAATTGCAGAACATCACCATCTACTACAGTTTGTGTTAGATCATTACACGTTAATTACAGAACATCACCATCTACTACAGTTTGTGTTAGATCATTACACGTTAATTACAGAACCTCACCATCTACTACAGTTTGCTTTAGATCATTACACGTTAATTACAGAACCTCACCATCTACTACAGTTTGTGTTAGATCATTACACGTTCATTATAGAACCTCACCATCTACTACAGTTTGTGTTAGATCATTACACGTTAATTACAGAACCTCACCATCTACTACAGTTTGTGTTAGATCATTACACGTTAATTACAGAACCTCACCATCTACTACAGTGTGTGTTAGATCATTACACGTTAATTACAGAACCTCACCATCTAGTACAGTTTGTGTTAGATCATTACACGTTAATTACAGAACCTCACCATCTACTACAGTTTGTGTTAGATCATTCCACGTTAATTACAGAACCTCACCATCTACTACAGTTTGTGTTAGATCATTCCACGTTAATTACAGAACCTCACCATCTACTACAGTGTGTGTTAGATCATTACACGTTAATTACAGAACCTCACCATCTACTACAGTTTGTGTTAGATCATTACACGTTAATTACAGAACATCACCATCTACTACAGTTTGTGTTAGATCATTCCACGTTAATTACAGAAACTCACCATCTACTACAGTTTGTGTTAGATCATTCCACGTTAATTACAGAACCTCACCATCTACTACAGTTTGTGTTAGATCATTACACGTTAATTACAGAACCTCACCATCTACTACAGTTTGTGTTAGATCATTCCACGTTAATTACAGAGCATCACCATCTACTACAGTGTATGTTAGATCATTCCACGTTAATTACAGAACCTCACCATCTACTACAGTTTGTGTTAGATCATTACACGTTAATTACAGAACCTCACCATCTACTACAGTTTGTGTTAGATCATTCCACGTTAATTACAGAACATCACCATCTACTACAGTTTGTGTTAGATCATTACACGTTAATTACAGAACCTCACCATCTACTACAGTATGTGTTAGATCATTACACGTTAATTACAGAACATCACCATCTACTACAGTTTGTGTTAGATCATTCGACGTTAATTACAGAACATCACCATCTACTACAGTTTGTGGTAGATCATTCCACGTTAATTACAGAACATCACCATCTACTACAGTTTGTGTTAGATCATTACACGTTAATTACAGAACCTCACCATCTACTACAGTGTGTGTTAGATCATTACACGTTAATTACAGAACATCACCATCTACTACAGTTTGTGTTAGATCATTCCACGTTAATTACAGAACCTCACCATCTACTACAGTTTGTGTTTGATCATTCCACGTTAATTACAGAACCTCACCATCTACTACAGTGTGTGTTAGATCATTCCACGTTAATTACAGAGCCTCACCATCTACTACAGTTTGTGTTAGATCATTACACGTTAATTACAGAACCTCACCATCTACTACAGTGTGTGTTAGATCATTACACGTTAATTACAGAACCTCACCATCTAGTACAGTTTGTGTTAGATCATTACACGTTAATTACAGAACCTCACCATATACTACAGTTTGTGTTAGATCATTCCACGTTAATTACAGAACCTCACCATCTACTACAGTTTGTGTTAGATCATTCCACGTTAATTACAGAACCTTACCATCTACTACAGTTTGTGTTAGATCATTACACGTTAATTACAGAACCTCACCATCTACTACAGTTTGTGTTAGATCATTCCACGTTAATTACAGAACCTCACCATCTACTACAGTGTGTGTTAGATCATTACACGTTAATTACAGAACCTCACCATCTACTACAGTGTGTGTTAGATCATTCCACGTTAATTACAGAACCTCACCATCTACTACAGTTTGTATTAGATCATTACACGTTAATTACAGAACCTCACCATCTACTACAGTGTGCGTTAGATCATTACACGTTAATTACAAAACCTCACCATCTACTACAGTTTGTGTTAGATCATTCCACGTTAATTACAGAACCTCACCATCTACTACAGTTTGTGTTAGATCATTCCACGTTAATTACAGAACCTCACCATCTACTACAGTGTGTGTTAGATCATTCCACGTTAATTACAGAACCTCACCATCTACTACAGTTTGTGTTAGATCATTACACGTTATTTACAGAACCTCACCATCTACTACAGTTTGTGTTAGATCATTCCAGGTTAATTACAGAGCCTCACCATCTACTACAGTTTGTGTTAGATCATTACACGTTAATTACAGAACCTCACCATCTACTACAGTTTGTGTTATCTATTACAGTGTGTGTTAGATCATTACACGTTAATTACAGAACCTCACCATCTACTACAGTTTGTGTTAGATCATAACACGTTAATTACAGAACCTCACCATCTACTACAGTTTGTGTTAGATCATTCCACGTTAATTACAGAACCTCACCATCTACTACAGTTTGTGTTAGATCATTCCACGTTAATTACAGAACCTCACCATCTACTACAGTGTGTGTTAGATCATTACACGTTAATTACAGAACCTCACCATCTACTACAGTTTGTGTTAGATCATTACACGTTAATTACAGAACCTCACTATCTACTACAGTTTGTGCTAGATCATTACACGTTAATTACAGAACCTCACCATCTACTACAGTTTGTGTTAGATCATTACACGTTAATTACAGAACCTCACCATCTACTACAGTTTGTGTTAGATCATTCCACGTTAATTACAGAACCTCACCATCTACTACAGCTTGTGTTAGATCATTACACGTTAATTACAGAACCTAACCATCTACTATAGTTTGTGTTAGGTCATTCCACGTTAATTAGAGAACGACACCATCTACTATAGTTTGTGTTAGATCATTACACGTTAATTACAGAACCTCACCATCTACTACAGTGTGTGTTAGATCTTTCCACGTTAATTACAGAACCAAACTATCTACTACAGTGTGTGTTAGATCATTACACATTAATTACAGAACCTCAGCATCTACTACAGTTTGTGTTAGATCATAACACGTTAATTACAGAACCTCACCATCTACTACAGTGTGTGTTAGATCATTACACGTTAATTACAGAACCTCCCCATCTACTACAGTTAGTGTTAGATCATTCCACGTTAATTACAGAACCTCAGCATCTACTACAGTTTGTGTTAGATCATTACACGTTAATTACAGAACCTCCGCATCTACTACAGTTTGTGTTAGATCATTACACGTTAATTACAGAACCTCACCATCTACTACAGTTTGTGTTAGATCATTACACGTTAATTACAGAACCTCACCATCTACTACAGTGTGTGTTAGATCATTCTACGTTAATTACAGAACCACAGCATCTACTACAGTTTGTGTTAGATCATTCCACGTTAATTACAGAACCTCACCATCTACTACAGTTTGTGTTAGATCATTCCACGTTAATTACAGAACATCACCATCTACTACAGTTTGTGTTAGATCATTACACGTTAATTACAGAACCTCACCATCTACTACAGTGTGTGTTAGATCATTACACGTTAATTACAGAACCGCACCATCTACTACAGTTTGTGTTAGATCATTCCACGTTAATTACAGAACCTCACCATCTACTACAGTTTGTGTTTGATCATTCCACGTTAATTACAGAACCTCACCATCTACTACAGTGTGTGTTAGATCATTCCACGTTAATTACAGAACCTCACCATCTACTACAGTTTGTATTAGATCATTACACGTTAATTACAGAACCTCACCATCTACTACAGTGTGCGTTAGATCATTACACGTTAATTACAAAACCTCACCATCTACTACAGTTTGTGTTAGATCATTACACGTTCATTATAGAACCTCACCATCTACTACAGTTTGTGTTAGATCATTACACGTTAATTACAGAACCTCACCATCTACTACAGTTTGTGTTAGATCATTACACGTTAATTACAGAACATCACCATCTACTACAGTTTGTGTTAGATCATTCCACGTTAATTACAGAAACTCACCATCTACTACAGTTTGTGTTAGATCATTCCACGTTAATTACAGAACCTCACCATCTACTACAGTTTGTGTTAGATCATTACACGTTAATTACAGAACCTCACCATCTACTACAGTTTGTGTTAGATCATTCCACGTTAATTACAGAGCATCACCATCTACTACAGTGTATGTTAGATCATTCCACGTTAATTACAGAACCTCACCATCTACTACAGTTTGTGTTAGATCATTCCACGTTAATTACAGAACCTCACCATCTACTACAGTTTGTGTTAGATCATTCCACGTTAATTACAGAACATCACCATCTACTACAGTTTGTGTTAGATCATTACACGTTAATTACAGAACCTCACCATCTACTACAGTGTGTGTTAGATCATTACACGTTAATTACAGAACATCACCATCTACTACAGTTTGTGTTAGATCATTCGACGTTAATTACAGAACATCACCATCTACTACAGTTTGTGTTAGATCATTCCACGTTAATTACAGAACATCACCATCTACTACAGTTTGTGTTAGATCATTACACGTTAATTACAGAACCTCACCATCTACTACAGTGTGTGTTAGATCAATACACGTTAATTACAGAACATCACCATCTACTACAGTTTGTGTTAGATCATTCCACGTTAATTACAGAACCTCACCATCTACTACAGTTTGTGTTTGATCATTCCACGTTAATTACAGAACCTCACTATCTACTACAGTGTGTGTTAGATCATTCCACGTTAATTACAGAACCTCACCATCTACTACAGTTTGTATTAGATCATTACACGTTAATTACAGAACCTCACCATCTACTACAGTGTGCGTTAGATCATTACACGTTAATTACAAAACCTCACCATCTACTACAGTTTGTGTTAGATCATTCCACGTTAATTACAGAACCTCACCATCTACTACAGTGTGTGTTAGATCATTCCACGTTAATTACAGAACCTCACCATCTACTACAGTGTGTGTTAGATCATTACACGTTAATTACAGAACCTCACCATCTACTACAGTGTGTGTTAGATCATTCCACGTTAATTACAGAACCTCACCATCTACTACAGTGTGTGTTAGATCATTCCACGTTAATTACAGAACCTCACCATCTACTACAGTGTGTGTTAGATCATTCCACGTTAATTACAGAACATCACCATCTACTACAGTTTGTGTTAGATCATTACACGTTAATTGCAGAACATCACCATCTACTACAGTTTGTGTTAGATCATTACACGTTAATTACAGAACATCACCATCTACTACAGTTTGTGTTAGATCATTACACGTTAATTACAGAACCTCACCATCTACTACAGTTTGCTTTAGATCATTACACGTTAATTACAGAACCTCACCATCTACTACAGTTTGTGTTAGATCATTACACGTTCATTATAGAACCTCACCATCTACTACAGTTTGTGTTAGATCATTACACGTTAATTACAGAACCTCACCATCTACTACAGTTTGTGTTAGATCATTACACGTTAATTACAGAACCTCACCATCTACTACAGTGTGTGTTAGATCATTACACGTTAATTACAGAACCTCACCATCTAGTACAGTTTGTGTTAGATCATTACACGTTAATTACAGAACCTCACCATCTACTACAGTTTGTGTTAGATCATTCCACGTTAATTACAGAACCTCACCATCTACTACAGTTTGTGTTAGATCATTCCACGTTAATTACAGAACCTCACCATCTACTACAGTGTGTGTTAGATCATTACACGTTAATTACAGAACCTCACCATCTACTACAGTTTGTGTTAGATCATTACACGTTAATTACAGAACCTCAGCATCTACTACAGTTTGTGTTAGATCATTCCACGTTAATTACAGAAACTCACCATCTACTACAGTTTGTGTTAGATCATTCCACGTTAATTACAGAACCTCACCATCTACTACAGTTTGTGTTAGATCATTACACGTTAATTACAGAACCTCACCATCTACTACAGTTTGTGTTAGATCATTCCACGTTAATTACAGAGCATCACCATCTACTACAGTGTATGTTAGATCATTCCACGTTAATTACAGAACCTCACCATCTACTACAGTTTGTGTTAGATCATTACACGTTAATTACAGAACCTCACCATCTACTACAGTTTGTGTTAGATCATTCCACGTTAATTACAGAACATCACCATCTACTACAGTTTGTGTTAGATCATTACACGTTAATTACAGAACCTCACCATCTACTACAGTATGTGTTAGATCATTACACGTTAATTACAGAACATCACCATCTACTACAGTTTGTGTTAGATCATTCGACGTTAATTACAGAACATCACCATCTACTACAGTTTGTGGTAGATCATTCCACGTTAATTACAGAACATCACCATCTACTACAGTTTGTGTTAGATCATTACACGTTAATTACAGAACCTCACCATCTACTACAGTGTGTGTTAGATCATTACACGTTAATTACAGAACATCACCATCTACTACAGTTTGTGTTAGATCATTCCACGTTAATTACAGAACCTCACCATCTACTACAGTTTGTGTTTGATCATTCCACGTTAATTACAGAACCTCACCATCTACTACAGTGTGTGTTAGATCATTCCACGTTAATTACAGAGCCTCACCATCTACTACAGTTTGTGTTAGATCATTACACGTTAATTACAGAACCTCACCATCTACTACAGTGTGTGTTAGATCATTACACGTTAATTACAGAACCTCACCATCTAGTACAGTTTGTGTTAGATCATTACACGTTAATTACAGAACCTCACCATATACTACAGTTTGTGTTAGATCATTCCACGTTAATTACAGAACCTCACCATCTACTACAGTTTGTGTTAGATCATTCCACGTTAATTACAGAACCTTACCATCTACTACAGTTTGTGTTAGATCATTACACGTTAATTACAGAACCTCACCATCTACTACAGTTTGTGTTAGATCATTCCACGTTAATTACAGAACCTCACCATCTACTACAGTGTGTGTTAGATCATTACACGTTAATTACAGAACCTCACCATCTACTACAGTGTGTGTTAGATCATTCCACGTTAATTACAGAACCTCACCATCTACTACAGTTTGTATTAGATCATTACACGTTAATTACAGAACCTCACCATCTACTACAGTGTGCGTTAGATCATTACACGTTAATTACAAAACCTCACCATCTACTACAGTTTGTGTTAGATCATTCCACGTTAATTACAGAACCTCACCATCTACTACAGTTTGTGTTAGATCATTCCACGTTAATTACAGAACCTCACCATCTACTACAGTGTGTGTTAGATCATTCCACGTTAATTACAGAACCTCACCATCTACTACAGTTTGTGTTAGATCATTACACGTTATTTACAGAACCTCACCATCTACTACAGTTTGTGTTAGATCATTCCAGGTTAATTACAGAGCCTCACCATCTACTACAGTTTGTGTTAGATCATTACACGTTAATTACAGAACCTCACCATCTACTACAGTTTGTGTTATCTATTACAGTGTGTGTTAGATCATTACACGTTAATTACAGAACCTCACCATCTACTACAGTTTGTGTTAGATCATAACACGTTAATTACAGAACCTCACCATCTACTACAGTTTGTGTTAGATCATTCCACGTTAATTACAGAACCTCACCATCTACTACAGTTTGTGTTAGATCATTCCACGTTAATTACAGAACCTCACCATCTACTACAGTGTGTGTTAGATCATTACACGTTAATTACAGAACCTCACCATCTACTACAGTTTGTGTTAGATCATTACACGTTAATTACAGAACCTCACTATCTACTACAGTTTGTGCTAGATCATTACACGTTAATTACAGAACCTCACCATCTACTACAGTTTGTGTTAGATCATTACACGTTAATTACAGAACCTCACCATCTACTACAGTTTGTGTTAGATCATTCCACGTTAATTACAGAACCTCACCATCTACTACAGCTTGTGTTAGATCATTACACGTTAATTACAGAACCTAACCATCTACTATTGTTTGTGTTAGGTCATTCCACGTTAATTAGAGAACGACACCATCTACTATAGTTTGTGTTAGATCATTACACGTTAATTACAGAACCTCACCATCTACTACAGTGTGTGTTAGATCTTTCCACGTTAATTACAGAACCAAACTATCTACTACAGTGTGTGTTAGATCATTACACATTAATTACAGAACCTCAGCATCTACTACAGTTTGTGTTAGATCATAACACGTTAATTACAGAACCTCACCATCTACTACAGTGTGTGTTAGATCATTACACGTTAATTACAGAACCTCCCCATCTACTACAGTTAGTGTTAGATCATTCCACGTTAATTACAGAACCTCAGCATCTACTACAGTTTGTGTTAGATCATTACACGTTAATTACAGAACCTCCGCATCTACTACAGTTTGTGTTAGATCATTACACGTTAATTACAGAACCTCACCATCTACTACAGTTTGTGTTAGATCATTACACGTTAATTACAGAACCTCACCATCTACTACAGTGTGTGTTAGATCATTCTACGTTAATTACAGAACCACAGCATCTACTACAGTTTGTGTTAGATCATTACACGTTAATTACAGAACCTCACTATCTACTACAGCTTGTGTTTGATCATTCCACGTTAATTACAGAACCTCACCATCTACTACAGTTTGTGTTAGATCATTACACGTTAATTACAGAACATCACCATCTACTACAGTTTGTGTTAGATCATTACACGTTAATTACAGAACCTCACCATCTACTACAGTTTTTGTTAGATCATTACACGTTAATTACAGAACCTCACCATCTACTACAGTTTGTGTTAGATCATTACACGTTAATTACAGAACCTCACCATCTACTACAGTTTGTGTTAGATCATTACACGTTAATTACAGAACCTCACCATCTACTACAGTTTGTGTTTGATCATTCCACGTTAATTACAGAACCTCACCATCTACTACAGTGTGTGTTAGATCATTACACGTTAATTACAGAACCTCACCATCTACTACAGTTTGTGTTAGATCATTACACGTTAATTACAGAACCTCACCATCTACTACAGTTTGTGTTAGATCATTCCACGTTAATTACAGAACCTCACCATCTACTACTGTTTGTGTTAGATCATTCCACGTTAATTACAGAACCTCACCATCTATTACAGTGTGTGTTAGATCATTACACGTTAATTACAGAACCTCACCATCTACTACAGTTTGTGTTAGATCATAACACGTTAATTACAGAACCTCACCATCTACTACAGTTTGTGTTAGATCATTCCACGTTAATTACAGAACCTCACCATCTACTACAGTTTGTGTTAGATTATTCCACGTTAATTACAGAACCTCACCATCTACTACAGTGTGTGTTAGATCATTACACGTTAATTACAGAACCTCACCATCTACTACATTTTGTGTTAGATCAATACACGTTCATTACAGAACCTCACCATCTACTACAGTTTGTGTTAGATCATTACACGTTAATTACAGAACCTCACTATCTACTACAGTTTGTGCTAGATCATTACACGTTAATTACAGAACCTCACCATCTACTACAGTTTGTGTTAGATCATTACACGTTAATTACAGAACCTCACCATCTACTACAGTTTGTGTTAGATCATTCCACGTTAATTACAGAACCTCACCATCTACTACAGCTTGTGTTAGATCATTACACGTTAATTACAGAACCTAACCATCTACTATAGTTTGTGTTAGGTCATTCCACGTTAATTAGAAAACGACACCATCTACTATAGTTTGTGTTAGATCATTACACGTTAATTACAGAACCTCACCATCTACTACAGTGTGTGCTAGATCTTTCCACGTTAATTACAGAACCAAACTATCTACTACAGTGTGTGTTAGATCATTACACATTAATTACAGAACCTCAGCATCTACTACAGTTTGTGTTAGATCATTACACGTTAATTACAGAACCTCACCATCTACTACAGTGTGTGTTAGATCATTACACGTTAATTACAGAACCTCCCCATCTACTACAGTTAGTGTTAGATCATTCCACGTTAATTACAGAACCTCACCATCTACTACAGTGTGTGTTAGATCTTTCCACGTTAATTACAGAACCAAACTATCTACTACAGTGTGTGTTAGATCATTACACATTAATTACAGAACCTCAGCATCTACTACAGTTTGTGTTAGATCATTACACGTTAATTACAGAACCTCACCATCTACTACAGTGTGTGTTAGATCATTACACGTTAATTACAGAACCTCCCCATCTACTACAGTTAGTGTTAGATCATTCCACGTTAATTACAGAACCTCAGCATCTACTACAGTTTGTGTTAGATCATTACACGTTAATTACAGAACCTCCGCATCTACTACAGTTTGTGTTAGATCATTACACGTTAATTACAGAACCTCACCATCTACTACAGTTTGTGTTAGATCATTACACGTTAATTACAGAACCTCACCATCTACTACAGTGTGTGTTAGATCATTCTACGTTAATTACAGAACCACAGCATCTACTACAGTTTGTGTTAGATCATTACACGTTAATTACAGAACCTCACTATCTACTACAGTTTGTGCTAGATCATTCCACGTTAATTACAGAACCTCACCATCTACTACAGTGTATGTTAGATCATTACACGTTAATTACAGAACCTCACCATCTACTACAGTGTGTGTTAGATCATTCCACGTTAATTACAGAACCTCACCATCTACTACAGTGTGTATTAGATCATTCCACGTTAATTACAGAACCTCACCATCTACTACAGTTTGTGTTTGATCACTCCACGTTAATTACAGAACCTCACCATCTACTACAGTGTGTGTTAGATCATTACACGTTAATTACAGAACCTCACCATCTACTACAGTTTGTGTTAGATCATTACACGTTAATTACAGAACCTCACCATCTACTACAGTTTGTGTTAGATCATTACACTTTAATTACAGAACCTCACCATCTACTACAGTTTGTGTTAGATCATTACACGTTAATTACAGAACCTCACCATCTACTACAGTTTGTGTTAGATCATTACACGTTAATTACAGAACCTCACCATCTACTACAGTTTGTGTTTGATCATTCCACGTTAATTACAGAACCTCACCATCTACAACAGTTTGTGTTAGATCATTACACGTTAATTACAGAACATCACAATCTACTACAGTGTGTGTTAGATCATTCCACGTTAATTACAGAACCTCACCATCTACTACAGTTTGTGTTAGATCATACCACGTTAATTACAGAACCTCACCATCTACTACAGTTTGTGTTAGATCATTCCACGTTAATTACAGAACATCACCATCTACTACAGTGTGTGTTAGATCATTACACGTTAATTACAGAACCTCACCATCTACTACAGTGTGTGTTAGATCATTCCACGTTAATTACAGAACCTCACCATCTACTACAGTTTGTGTTAGATCATTACACGTTAATTACAGAACCTCACTATCTACTACAGTTTGTGTTAGATCATTCCACGTTAATTACAGAACCTCACCATCTACTACAGTGTGTGTTAGATCATTACACGTTAATTACAGAACCTCACCATCTACTACAGTTTGTGTTTGATCATTCCACGTTAATTACAGAACCTCACCATCTACTACAGTTTGTGTTAGATCATTACACGTTAATTACAGAACATCACAATCTACTACAGTGTGTGTTAGATCATTCCACGTTAATTACAGAACCTCACCATCTACTACAGTTTGTGTTAGATCATACCACGTTAATTACAGAACCTCACCATCTACTACAGTTTGTGTTAGATCATTCCACGTTAATTACAGAACATCACCATCTACTACAGTGTGTGTTAGATCATTACACGTTAATTACAGAACCTCACCATCTACTACAGTGTGTGTTAGATCATTCCACGTTAATTACAGAACCTCACCATCTACTACAGTTTGTGTTAGATCATTACACGTTAATTACAGAACCTCACTATCTACTACAGTTTGTGTTAGATCATTCCACGTTAATTACAGAACCTCACCATCTACTACAGTGTGTGTTAGATCATTACACGTTAATTACAGAACCTCATCATCTACTACAGTGTGTGTTAGATCATTCCACGTTAATTACAGAACCTCACCATCTACTACAGTGTGTGTTAGATCATTCCACGTTAATTACAGAACCTCACCATCTACTACAGTTTGTGTTAGATCATTACACGTTAATTACAGAACCTCACCATCTACTACAGTTTGTGTAAGATCATTACACGTTAATTACAGAGCCTCACCATCTACTACAGTTTGTGTTTGATCATTACACGTTAATTACAGAACCTCACCATCTACTACAGTGTGTGTTAGATCATTACACGTTAATTACAGAGCCTCACCATCTACTACAGTTTGTGTTAGATCATTACACTTTAATTACAGAACCTCACCATCTACTACAGTTTGTGTTAGATCATTCCACGTTAATTACAGAACCTCACCATCTACTACAATTTGTGTTAGATCATTACACGTTAATTACCGAACATCACCATCTACTACAGTTTGTGTTAGATCATTACACGTTAATTACAGAACCTTACCATCTACTACAGTTTGTGTTTGATCATTCCACGTTAATTACAGAACCTCACCATCTACTACAGTTTGTATTAGATCATTACACGTTAATTACAGAACCTCACCATCTACTACAGTTTGTGTTAGATCATTACACGTTAATTAGAGAACCTCACCATCTACTACAGTTTTTGTTAGATCATTACACGTTAATTACAGAACCTCACCATCTACTACAGTTTGTGTTAGATCATTACACGTTAATTACAGAACCTCACCATCTACTACAGTTTGTGTTTGATCATTCCACGTTAATTACAGAACCTCACCATCTACTACAGTGTGTGTTAGATCATTACACGTTAATTACAGAACCTCACCATCTACTACAGTTTGTGTTAGATCATTACACGTTAATTATAGAACCTCACCATCTACTACAGTTTGTGTTAGATCATTCCACGTTAATTACAGAACCTCACCATCTACTACAGTTTGTGTTAGATCATTCCACGTTAATTACAGAACCTCACCATCTATTACAGTGTGTGTTAGATCATTACACGTTAATTACAGAACCTCACCATCTACTACCGTTTGTGTTAGATCATAACACGTTAATTACAGAACCTCACCATCTACTACAGTTTGTGTTAGATCATTCCACGTTAATTACAGAACCTCACCATCTACTACAGTTTGTGTTAGATCATTCCACGTTAATTACAGAACCTCACCATCTACTACAGTGTGTGTTAGATCATTACACGTTAATTACAGAACCTCACCATCTACTACATTTTGTGTTAGATCAATACACGTTCATTACAGAACCTCACCATCTACTACAGTTTGTGTTAGATCATTACACGTTAATTACAGAACCTCACTATCTACTACAGTTTGTGCTAGATCATTACACGTTAATTACAGATCCTCACCATCTACTACAGTTTGTGTTAGATCATTACACGTTAATTACAGAACCTCACCATCTACTACAGTTTGTGTTAGATCATTCCACGTTAATTACAGAACCTCACCATCTACTACAGCTTGTGTTAGATCATTACACGTTAATTACAGAACCTCACCATCTACTATAGTTTGTGTTAGGTCATTCCACGTTAATTAGAGAACGACACCATCTACTATAGTTTGTGTTAGATCATTCCACGTTAATTACAGAACCTCACCATCTACTACAGCTTGTGTTAGATCATTACACGTTAATTACAGAACCTCACCATCTACTATAGTTTGTGTTAGGTCATTCCACGTTAATTAGAGAACGACACCATCTACTATAGTTTGTGTTAGATCATTACACGTTAATTACAGAACCTCACCATCTACTACAGTGTGTGTTAGATCTTTCCACGTTAATTACAGAACCAAACTATCTACTACAGTGTGTGTTAGATCATTACACATTAATTACAGAACCTCAGCATATACTACAGTTTGTGTTAGATCATTACACGTTAATTACAGAACCTCACCATCTACTACAGTGTGTGTTAGATCATTACACGTTAATTACAGAACCTCCCCATCTACTACAGTTAGTGTTAGATCATTCCACGTTAATTACAGAACCACAGCATCTACTACAGTTTGTGTTAGATCATTACACGTTAATTACAGAACCTCCGCATCTACTACAGTTTGTGTTAGATCATTACACGTTAATTACAGAACCTCACCATCTACTACAGTTTGTGTTAGATCATTACACGTTAATTACAGAACCTCACCATCTACTACAGTTTGTGTTAGATCATTCCACGTTAATTACAGAACCTCACCATCTACTAGAGTGTGTGTTAGATCATTACACGTTAATTACAGAACCTCACCATCTACTACAGTGTGTGTTAGATCATTCCACGTTAATTACAGAACCTCACCATCTACTACAGTGTGTATTAGATCATTCCACGTTAATTACAGAACCTCACCATCTACTACAGTTTGTGTTTGATCACTCCACGTTAATTACAGAACCTCACCATCTACTACAGTGTGTGTTAGATCATTACACGTTAATTACAGAACCTCACCATCTACTACAGTTTGTGTTAGATCATTACACGTTAATTACAGAACCTCACCATCTACTACAGTTTGTGTTTGATCATTCCACGTTAATTACAGAACCTCACCATCTACTACAGTTTGTGTTAGATCATTACACGTTAATTACAGAACATCACCATCTACTACAGTGTGTGTTAGATCATTCCACGTTAATTACAGAACCTCACCATCTACTACAGTTTGTGTTAGATCATTACACGTTAATTACAGAACATCACCATCTACTACAGTTTGTGTTAGATCATACCACGTTAATTACAGAACCTCACCATCTACTACAGTTTGTGTTAGATCATTCCACGTTAATTACAGAACATCACCATCTACTACAGTGTGTGTTAGATCATTACACGTTAATAACAGAACTTCACCATCTACTACAGTTTGTGTTAGATCATTACACGTTAATTACAGAACCTCAACATCTACTACAGTGTGTGTTAGATCATTCCACGTTAACTACAGAACCTCACCATCTACTACAGTTTGTGTTAGATCATTACACGTTAATTACAGAACCTCACCATCTACTACAGTGTGTGTTAGATCATTCCACGTTAATTACAGAACCTCACCATCTACTACAGTTTGTGTTAGATCATTACACGTTAATTACAGAACCTCACTATCTACTACAGTTTGTGTTAGATCATTCCACGTTAATTACAGAACCTCACCATCTACTACAGTGTGTGTTAGATCATTACACGTTAATTACAGAACCTCACCATCTACTACAGTGTGTGTTAGATCATTCCACGTTAATTACAGAACCTCACCATCTACTACAGTGTGTGTTAGATCATTCCACGTTAATTACAGAACCTCACCATCTACTACAGTTTGTGTTAGATCATTACACGTTAATTACAGAACCTCACCATCTACTACAGTGTGTGTTAGATCATTCCACGTTAATTACAGAACCTCACCATCTACTACAGTTTGTGTTAGATCATTACACGTTAATTACAGAACCTCACTATCTACTACAGTTTGTGTTAGATCATTCCACGTTAATTACAGAACCTCACCATCTACTACAGTGTGTGTTAGATCATTACACGTTAATTACAGAACCTCACCATCTACTACAGTTTGTGTTAGATCATTACACGTTAATTACAGAACCTCACTATCTACTACAGTTTGTGTTAGATCATTCCACGTTAATTACAGAACCTCACCATCTACTACAGTGTGTGTTAGATCATTACACGTTAATTACAGAACCTCACCATCTACTACAGTGTGTGTTAGATCATTCCACGTTAATTACAGAACCTCACCATCTACTACAGTGTGTGTTAGATCATTCCACGTTAATTACAGAACCTCACCATCTACTACAGTTTGTGTTAGATCATTCCACGTTAATTACAGAACCTCACCATCTACTACAATTTGTGTTAGATCATTCCACGTTAATTACTGAACCTCACCATCTACTACAGTTTGTGTTAGATCATTCCACGTTAATTACAGAACCTCACCATCTACTACAGTTTGTGTTAGATCATTCCACGTGAATTACAGAACCTCACCATCTACTACAGTTTGTGTTAGATCATACCACGTTAATTACAGAACCTCACCATCTACTACAGTTTGTGTTAGATCATTCCACGTTAATTACAGAACATCACCATCTACTACAGTGTGTGTTAGATCATTACACGTTAATTACAGAACCTCACCATCTACTACAGTGTGTGTTAGATCATTCCACGTTAATTACAGAACCTCACCATCTACTACAGTTTGTGTTAGATCATTACACGTTAATTACAGAACCTCACTATCTACTACAGTTTGTGTTAGATCATTCCACGTTAATTACAGAACCTCACCATCTACTACAGTGTGTGTTAGATCATTACACGTTAATTACAGAACCTCATCATCTACTACAGTGTGTGTTAGATCATTCCACGTTAATTACAGAACCTCACCATCTACTACAGTGTGTGTTAGATCATTCCACGTTAATTACAGAACCTCACCATCTACTACAGTTTGTGTTAGATCATTACACGTTAATTACAGAACCTCACCATCTACTACAGTTTGTGTAAGATCATTACACGTTAATTACAGAGCCTCACCATCTACTACAGTTTGTGTTTGATCATTACACGTTAATTACAGAACCTCACCATCTACTACAGTGTGTGTTAGATCATTACACGTTAATTACAGAGCCTCACCATCTACTACAGTTTGTGTTAGATCATTACACTTTAATTACAGAACCTCACCATCTACTACAGTTTGTGTTAGATCATTCCACGTTAATTACAGAACCTCACCATCTACTACAATTTGTGTTAGATCATTACACGTTAATTACCGAACATCACCATCTACTACAGTTTGTGTTAGATCATTACACGTTAATTACAGAACCTTACCATCTACTACAGTTTGTGTTTGATCATTCCACGTTAATTACAGAACCTCACCATCTACTACAGTTTGTATTAGATCATTCCACGTTAATTACAGAACCTCACCATCTACTACAGTTTGTGTTAGATCATTACACGTTAATTAGAGAACCTCACCATCTACTACAGTTTTTGTTAGATCATTACACGTTAATTACAGAACCTCACCATCTACTACAGTTTGTGTTAGATCATTACACGTTAATTACAGAACCTCACCATCTACTACAGTTTGTGTTTGATCATTCCACGTTAATTACAGAACCTCACCATCTACTACAGTGTGTGTTAGATCATTACACGTTAATTACAGAACCTCACCATCTACTACAGTTTGTGTTAGATCATTACACGTTAATTATAGAACCTCACCATCTACTACAGTTTGTGTTAGATCATTCCACGTTAATTACAGAACCTCACCATCTACTACAGTTTGTGTTAGATCATTCCACGTTAATTACAGAACCTCACCATCTATTACAGTGTGTGTTAGATCATTACACGTTAATTACAGAACCTCACCATCTACTACCGTTTGTGTTAGATCATAACACGTTAATTACAGAACCTCACCATCTACTACAGTTTGTGTTAGATCATTCCACGTTAATTACAGAACCTCACCATCTACTACAGTTTGTGTTAGATCATTCCACGTTAATTACAGAACCTCACCATCTACTACAGTGTGTGTTAGATCATTACACGTTAATTACAGAACCTCACCATCTACTACATTTTGTGTTAGATCAATACACGTTCATTACAGAACCTCACCATCTACTACAGTTTGTGTTAGATCATTACACGTTAATTACAGAACCTCACTATCTACTACAGTTTGTGCTAGATCATTACACGTTAATTACAGAACCTCACCATCTACTACAGTTTGTGTTAGATCATTACACGTTAATTACAGAACCTCACCATCTACTACAGTTTGTGTTAGATCATTCCACGTTAATTACAGAACCTCACCATCTACTACAGCTTGTGTTAGATCATTACACGTTAATTACAGAACCTCACCATCTACTATAGTTTGTGTTAGGTCATTCCACGTTAATTAGAGAACGACACCATCTACTATAGTTTGTGTTAGATCATTCCACGTTAATTACAGAACCTCACCATCTACTACAGCTTGTGTTAGATCATTACACGTTAATTACAGAACCTCACCATCTACTATAGTTTGTGTTAGGTCATTCCACGTTAATTAGAGAACGACACCATCTACTATAGTTTGTGTTAGATCATTACACGTTAATTACAGAACCTCACCATCTACTACAGTGTGTGTTAGATCTTTCCACGTTAATTACAGAACCAAACTATCTACTACAGTGTGTGTTAGATCATTACACATTAATTACAGAACCTCAGCATATACTACAGTTTGTGTTAGATCATTACACGTTAATTACAGAACCTCACCATCTACTACAGTGTGTGTTAGATCATTACACGTTAATTACAGAACCTCCCCATCTACTACAGTTAGTGTTAGATCATTCCACGTTAATTACAGAACCACAGCATCTACTACAGTTTGTGTTAGATCATTACACGTTAATTACAGAACCTCCGCATCTACTACAGTTTGTGTTAGATCATTACACGTTAATTACAGAACCTCACCATCTACTACAGTTTGTGTTAGATCATTACACGTTAATTACAGAACCTCACCATCTACTACAGTTTGTGTTAGATCATTCCACGTTAATTACAGAACCTCACCATCTACTAGAGTGTGTGTTAGATCATTACACGTTAATTACAGAACCTCACCATCTACTACAGTGTGTGTTAGATCATTCCACGTTAATTACAGAACCTCACCATCTACTACAGTGTGTATTAGATCATTCCACGTTAATTACAGAACCTCACCATCTACTACAGTTTGTGTTTGATCACTCCACGTTAATTACAGAACCTCACCATCTACTACAGTGTGTGTTAGATCATTACACGTTAATTACAGAACCTCACCATCTACTACAGTTTGTGTTAGATCATTACACGTTAATTACAGAACCTCACCATCTACTACAGTTTGTGTTTGATCATTCCACGTTAATTACAGAACCTCACCATCTACTACAGTTTGTGTTAGATCATTACACGTTAATTACAGAACATCACCATCTACTACAGTGTGTGTTAGATCATTCCACGTTAATTACAGAACCTCACCATCTACTACAGTTTGTGTTAGATCATTACACGTTAATTACAGAACATCACCATCTACTACAGTTTGTGTTAGATCATACCACGTTAATTACAGAACCTCACCATCTACTACAGTTTGTGTTAGATCATTCCACGTTAATTACAGAACATCACCATCTACTACAGTGTGTGTTAGATCATTACACGTTAATAACAGAACTTCACCATCTACTACAGTTTGTGTTAGATCATTACACGTTAATTACAGAACCTCAACATCTACTACAGTGTGTGTTAGATCATTCCACGTTAACTACAGAACCTCACCATCTACTACAGTTTGTGTTAGATCATTACACGTTAATTACAGAACCTCACCATCTACTACAGTGTGTGTTAGATCATTCCACGTTAATTACAGAACCTCACCATCTACTACAGTTTGTGTTAGATCATTACACGTTAATTACAGAACCTCACTATCTACTACAGTTTGTGTTAGATCATTCCACGTTAATTACAGAACCTCACCATCTACTACAGTGTGTGTTAGATCATTACACGTTAATTACAGAACCTCACCATCTACTACAGTGTGTGTTAGATCATTCCACGTTAATTACAGAACCTCACCATCTACTACAGTGTGTGTTAGATCATTCCACGTTAATTACAGAACCTCACCATCTACTACAGTTTGTGTTAGATCATTACACGTTAATTACAGAACCTCACCATCTACTACAGTGTGTGTTAGATCATTCCACGTTAATTACAGAACCTCACCATCTACTACAGTTTGTGTTAGATCATTACACGTTAATTACAGAACCTCACTATCTACTACAGTTTGTGTTAGATCATTCCACGTTAATTACAGAACCTCACCATCTACTACAGTGTGTGTTAGATCATTACACGTTAATTACAGAACCTCACCATCTACTACAGTTTGTGTTAGATCATTACACGTTAATTACAGAACCTCACTATCTACTACAGTTTGTGTTAGATCATTCCACGTTAATTACAGAACCTCACCATCTACTACAGTGTGTGTTAGATCATTACACGTTAATTACAGAACCTCACCATCTACTACAGTGTGTGTTAGATCATTCCACGTTAATTACAGAACCTCACCATCTACTACAGTGTGTGTTAGATCATTCCACGTTAATTACAGAACCTCACCATCTACTACAGTTTGTGTTAGATCATTCCACGTTAATTACAGAACCTCACCATCTACTACAATTTGTGTTAGATCATTCCACGTTAATTACTGAACCTCACCATCTACTACAGTTTGTGTTAGATCATTCCACGTTAATTACAGAACCTCACCATCTACTACAGTTTGTGTTAGATCATTCCACGTGAATTACAGAACCTCACCATCTACTACAGTTTGTGTTAGATCATTCCACGTTAATTACAGAACCTCACCATCTACTACAGTGTGTGTTATATCATTACACGTTAATTACAGAACCTCACCATCTACTACAGTTTGTGTTAGATCATTACACGTTAATTATAGAACCTCACCATCTACTACAGTTTGTGTTAGATCATTCCACGTTAATTACAGAACCTCACCATCTACTACAGTTTGTGTTAGATCATTCCACGTTAATTACAGAACCTCACCATCTATTACAGTGTGTGTTAGATCATTACACGTTAATTACAGAACCTCACCATCTACTACCGTTTGTGTTAGATCATAACACGTTAATTACAGAACCTCACCATCTACTACAGTTTGTGTTAGATCATTCCACGTTAATTACAGAACCTCACCATCTACTACAGTTTGTGTTAGATCATTCCACGTTAATTACAGAACCTCACCATCTACTACAGTGTGTGTTAGATCATTACACGTTAATTACAGAACCTCACCATCTACTACATTTTGTGTTAGATCAATACACGTTCATTACAGAACCTCACCATCTACTACAGTTTGTGTTAGATCATTACACGTTAATTACAGAACCTCACTATCTACTACAGTTTGTGCTAGATCATTACACGTTAATTACAGAACCTCACCATCTACTACAGTTTGTGTTAGATCATTACACGTTAATTACAGAACCTCACCATCTACTACAGTTTGTGTTAGATCATTCCACGTTAATTACAGAACCTCACCATCTACTACAGCTTGTGTTAGATCATTACACGTTAATTACAGAACCTCACCATCTACTATAGTTTGTGTTAGGTCATTCCACGTTAATTAGAGAACGACACCATCTACTATAGTTTGTGTTAGATCATTACACGTTAATTACAGAACCTCACCATCTACTACAGTGTGTGTTAGATCTTTCCACGTTAATTACAGAACCAAACTATCTACTACAGTGTGTGTTAGATCATTACACATTAATTACAGAACCTCAGCATATACTACAGTTTGTGTTAGATCATTACACGTTAATTACAGAACCTCACCATCTACTACAGTGTGTGTTAGATCATTACACGTTAATTACAGAACCTCCCCATCTACTACAGTTAGTGTTAGATCATTCCACGTTAATTACAGAACCACAGCATCTACTACAGTTTGTGTTAGATCATTACACGTTAATTACAGAACCTCCGCATCTACTACAGTTTGTGTTAGATCATTACACGTTAATTACAGAACCTCACCATCTACTACAGTTTGTGTTAGATCATTACACGTTAATTACAGAACCTCACCATCTACTACAGTTTGTGTTAGATCATTCCACGTTAATTACAGAACCTCACCATCTACTATAGTTTGTGTTAGGTCATTCCACGTTAATTACAGAACCTCACCATCTACTACAGTGTGTATTAGATCATTCCACGTTAATTACAGAACCTCACCATCTACTACAGTTTGTGTTTGATCACTCCACGTTAATTACAGAACCTCACCATCTACTACAGTGTGTGTTAGATCATTACACGTTAATTACAGAACCTCACCATCTACTACAGTTTGTGTTAGATCATTACACGTTAATTACAGAACCTCACCATCTACTACAGTTTGTGTTTGATCATTCCACGTTAATTACAGAACCTCACCATCTACTACAGTTTGTGTTAGATCATTACACGTTAATTACAGAACATCACCATCTACTACAGTGTGTGTTAGATCATTCCACGTTAATTACAGAACCTCACCATCTACTACAGTTTGTGTTAGATCATTACACGTTAATTACAGAACATCACCATCTACTACAGTTTGTGTTAGATCATACCACGTTAATTACAGAACCTCACCATCTACTACAGTTTGTGTTAGATCATTCCACGTTAATTACAAAACATCACCATCTACTACAGTGTGTGTTAGATCATTCCACGTTAATTACAGAACCTCACCATCTACTACAGTGTGTGTTAGATCATTCCACGTTAATTACAGAACCTCACCATCTACTACAGTTTGTGTTAGATCAGTCCACGTTAATTACAGAACCTCACCATCTACTACAATTTGTGTTAGATCATTCCACGTTAATTACTGAACCTCACCATCTACTACAGTTTGTGTTAGATCATTCCACGTTAATTACAGAACCTCACCATCTACTACAGTTTGTGTTAGATCATTCCACGTGAATTACAGAACCTCACCATCTACTACAGTTTGTGTTAGATCATTCCACGTTAATTACAGAACCTCACCATCTACTACAGTGTGTGTTATATCATTACACGTTAATTACAGAACCTCACCATCTACTACAGTTTGTGTTAGATCATTACACGTTATTTACAGAACCTCACCATCTACTACAGTTTGTGTTAGATCATTACACGTTAATTACAGAACCTCACCATCTACTACAGTTTGTGTTAGATCATTACACGTTAATTACAGAACCTCACCATCTACTACAGTGTGTGTTAGATCATTCTACGTTAATTACAGAACCTCAGCATCTACTACAGTTTGTGTTAGATCATTACACGATAATTACAGAACCTCACTATCTACTACAGTTTGTGTTAGATCATTCCACGTTAATTACAGAACTTCACCATCTACTACAGTGTATGTTAGATCATTACACGTTAATTACAGAACCTCACCATCTACTACAGTGTGTGTTAGATCATTCCACGTTAATTACAGAACCTCACCATCTACTACAGTGTGTATTAGATCATTCCACGTTAATTACAGAACCTCACCATCTACTACAGTTTGTGTTTGATCACTCCACGTTAATTACAGAACCTCACCATCTACTACAGTGTGTGTTAGATCATTTCACGTTATTTACAGAACATCACCATCTACTACAGTTTGTGTTAGATCATTCCACGTTAATTACAGAACCTCACCATCTACTACAGTTTGTGTTAGAACATTCCACGTTAATTACAGAACCTCACCATCTACTACAGTTTGTGTTAGATCATTTCACGTTAATTACAGAACCTCACCATCTACTACAGTTTGTGTTAGATCATTACACGTTAATTACTGAACCTCACCATCTACTACAGTGTGTGTTAGATCATTACACGTTAATTACAGAACCTCACCATCTACTACAGTTTGTGTTAGATCATTACACGTTAATTACAGAACCTCACCATCTACTACAGTTGGTGTTAGATCATTACACGTTAATTACAGAACCTCACCATCTACTACAGTTTGTGTTAGATCATTACACGTTAATTACAGAACCTCACCATCTACTACAGTTTGTGTTAGATCATTACACGTTAATTACAGAACCTCACCATCTACTACAGTTTGTGTTTGATCATTCCACGTTAATTACAGAACCTCACCATCTACTACAGTGTGTGTTAGATCATTACACGTTAATTACAGAACATCACCATCTACTACAGTGTGTGTTAGATCATTCCACGTTAATTACAGAACCTCACCATCTACTACAGTTTGTGTTAGATCATTACACGTTAATTACAGAACATCACCATCTACTACAGTTTGTGTTAGATCATACCACGTTAATTACAGAACCTCACCATCTACTACAGTTTGTGTTAGATCATTCCACGTTAATTACAGAACCTCACCATCTACTACAGTGTGTGTTAGATCATTCCACGTTAATTACAGAACCTTATCATCTACTACAGTTTGTGTTAGATCATTACACGTTAATTACAGAACCTCACCATCTACTACAGTGTGTGTTAGATCATTACACGTTAATTACAGAACCTCACCATCTACTACAGTTTGTGTTAGATCATTACACGTTAATTACAGAACCTCACCATCTACTACAGTGTGTGTTAGATCATTCCACGTTAATTACAGAACCTCACCAACTTCTACAGTGTGTGTTAGATCATTACACGTTAATTACAGAACCTCACTATCTACTACAGTTTGTGTTAGATCATTCCACGTTAATTACAGAACCTCACCATCTACTACAGTGTGTGTTAGATCATTACACGTTAATTACAGAACCTCATCATCTACTACAGTGTGTGTTAGATCATTCCACGTTAATTACAGAACCTCACCATCTACTACAGTTTCTGTTAGATCATTCCACGTTAATTACAGAACCTCACCATCTACTACAACTTGTGTTAGATCATTCCACGTTAATTACTGAACCTCACCATCTACTACAGTTTGTGTTAGATCATTCCACGTTAATTACAGAACCTCACCATCTACTACAGTTTGTGTTAGATCATTCCACATGAATTACAGAACCTCACCATCTACTACAGTTTGTGTTAGATCATTCCACGTTAATTACAGAACCTCACCATCTACTACAGTGTGTGTTAGATCATTACACGTTAATTACAGAACCTCACCATCTACTACAGTTTGTGTTAGATCATTACACGTTATTTACAGAACCTCACCATCTACTACAGTTTGTGTTAGATCATTACACGTTAATTACAGAACCTCACCATCTACTACAGTTTGTGTTAGATCATTACACGTTAATTACTGAACCTCACCATCTACTACAGTTTGTGTTAGATCATTACACGTTAATTACAGAACCTCACCATCTACTACAGTGTGTGTTAGATCATTACACGTTAATTACAGAACCTCACCATCTACTACAGTTTGTGTTTGATCATTCCACGTTAATTACAGAACTTCACCATCTACTACAGTGTGTGTTAGATCATTACACGTTAATTACAGAACATCACCATCTACTACAGTTTGTGTTAGATCATTCCACGTTAATTACAGAACCTCACCATCTACTACAGTTTGTGTTAGATCATTCCACGTTAATTACAGAACCTCACCATCTACTACAGTTTGTGTTAGATCATTATACGTTAATTACAGAACATCACCATCTACTACAGTTTGTGTTAGATCATTCCACGTTAATTACAGAACATCACCATCTACTACAGTGTGTGTTAGATCATTCCACGTTAATTACAGAACCTCACCATCTATTACAATGTGTGTTAGATCATTCCACGTTAATTACATAACCTCACCATCTACTACAGTGTGTATTAGATCATTCCACGTTAATTACAGAACCTCACCATCTATTACAGTGTATGTTAGATCATTCTACGTTAATTACATAACCTCACCATCTACTACAGTGTGTATTAGATCATTACACGTTAATTACAGAACCTCACCATCTACTACAGTTTGTGTTAGATCATTCCACGTTAATTACAGAACATCACCATCTACTACAGTTTGTGTTAGATCATTACACGTTAATTACAGAACCTCACCATCTACTACAGTTTGTGTTAGATCATTACACGTTAATTACAGAACCTCACCATCTACTACAGTGTGTGTTAGATCATTCCACGTTAATTACAGAACCTCACCATCTACTACAGTGTGTGTTAGATCATTACACGTTAATTACAGAACTTCACCATCTACTACAGTTTGTGTTAGATCATTACACGTTAATTACAGAACATCACCATCTACTACAGTTTGTGTTAGATCATTACACGTTAATTACAGAACCTCACCATCTACTACAGTTTGTGTTAGATCATTCCACGTTAATTACAGAACCTCACCATCTACTACAGCTTGTGTTAGATCATTACACGTTAATTACAGAAACTCACCATCTACTATAGTTTGTGTTAGGTCATTCCACGTTAATTAGAGAACGACACCATCTACTATAGTTTGTGTTAGATCATTACACGTTAATTACAGAACCTCACCATCTACTACAGTGTGTGTTAGATCTTTCCACGTTAATTACAGAACCAAACTATCTACTACAGTGTGTGTTAGATCATTACACATTAATTACAGAACCTCAGCATATACTACAGTTTGTGTTAGATCATTACACGTTAATTACAGAACCTCACCATCTACTACAGTGTGTGTTAGATCATTACACGTTAATTACAGAACCTCCCCATCTACTACAGTTAGTGTTAGATCATTCCACGTTAATTACAGAACCACAGCATCTACTACAGTTTGTGTTAGATCATTACACGTTAATTACAGAACCTCCGCATCTACTACAGTTTGTGTTAGATCATTACACGTTAATTACAGAACCTCACCATCTACTACAGTTTGTGTTAGATCATTACACGTTAATTACAGAACCTCACCATCTACTACAGTTTGTGTTAGATCATTCCACGTTAATTACAGAACCTCACCATCTACTACAGTGTGTGTTAGATCATTACACGTTAATTACAGAACCTCACCATCTACTACAGTGTGTGTTAGATCATTCCACGTTAATTACAGAACCTCACCATCTACTACAGTGTGTATTAGATCATTCCACGTTAATTACAGAACCTCACCATCTACTACAGTTTGTGTTTGATCACTCCACGTTAATTACAGAACCTCACCATCTACTACAGTGTGTGTTAGATCATTACACGTTAATTACAGAACCTCACCATCTACTACAGTGTGTATTAGATCATTCCACGTTAATTACAGAACCTCACCATCTACTACAGTTTGTGTTTGATCATTCCACGTTAATTACAGAACCTCACCATCTACTACAGTTTGTGTTAGATCATTACACGTTAATTACAGAACCTCACTATCTACTACAGTTTGTGTTAGATCATTCCACGTTAATTACAGAACCTCACCATCTACTACAGTGTGTGTTAGATCATTACACGTTAATTACAGAACCTCACCATCTACTACAGTGTGTGTTAGATCATTACACGTTAATTACAGAACCTCACCATCTACTACAGTGTGTGTTAGATCATTCCACGTTAATTACAGAACCTCACCATCTACTACAGTGTGTATTAGATCATTCCACGTTAATTACAGAACCTCACCATCTACTACAGTTTGTGTTAGATCATTACACGTTATTTACAGAACCTCACCATCTACTACAGTTTGTGTTAGATCATTACACGTTAATTACAGAACCTCACCATCTACTACAGTTTGTGTTAGATCATTACACGTTAATTACAGAACCTCACCATCTACTACAGTTTGTGTTAGATCATTACACGTTAATTACAGAACCTCACCATCTACTACAGTGTGTGTTAGATCATTACACGTTAATTACAGAACCTCACCATCTACTACAGTTTGTGTTTGATCATTCCACGTTAATTACAGAACTTCACCATCTACTACAGTGTGTGTTAGATCATTACACGTTAATTACAGAACATCACCATCTACTACAGTTTGTGTTAGATCATTCCACGTTAATTACAGAACCTCACCATCTACTACAGTTTGTGTTAGATCATTCCACGTTAATTACAGAACCTCACCATCTACTACAGTTTGTGTTAGATCATTATACGTTAATTACAGAACATCACCATCTACTACAGTTTGTGTTAGATCATTCCACGTTAATTACAGAACATCACCATCTACTACAGTGTGTGTTAGATCATTCCACGTTAATTACAGAACCTCACCATCTATTACAATGTGTGTTAGATCATTCCACGTTAATTACATAACCTCACCATCTACTACAGTGTGTATTAGATCATTCCACGTTAATTACAGAACCTCACCATCTATTACAGTGTATGTTAGATCATTCTACGTTAATTACATAACCTCACCATCTACTACAGTGTGTATTAGATCATTACACGTTAATTACAGAACCTCACCATCTACTACAGTTTGTGTTAGATCATTCCACGTTAATTACAGAACATCACCATCTACTACAGTTTGTGTTAGATCATTACACGTTAATTACAGAACCTCACCATCTACTACAGTTTGTGTTAGATCATTACACGTTAATTACAGAACCTCACCATCTACTACAGTGTGTGTTAGATCATTCCACGTTAATTACAGAACCTCACCATCTACTACAGTGTGTGTTAGATCATTACACGTTAATTACAGAACTTCACCATCTACTACAGTTTGTGTTAGATCATTACACGTTAATTACAGAACATCACCATCTACTACAGTTTGTGTTAGATCATTACACGTTAATTACAGAACCTCACCATCTACTACAGTTTGTGTTAGATCATTCCACGTTAATTACAGAACCTCACCATCTACTACAGCTTGTGTTAGATCATTACACGTTAATTACAGAAACTCACCATCTACTATAGTTTGTGTTAGGTCATTCCACGTTAATTAGAGAACGACACCATCTACTATAGTTTGTGTTAGATCATTACACGTTAATTACAGAACCTCACCATCTACTACAGTGTGTGTTAGATCTTTCCACGTTAATTACAGAACCAAACTATCTACTACAGTGTGTGTTAGATCATTACACATTAATTACAGAACCTCAGCATATACTACAGTTTGTGTTAGATCATTACACGTTAATTACAGAACCTCACCATCTACTACAGTGTGTGTTAGATCATTACACGTTAATTACAGAACCTCCCCATCTACTACAGTTAGTGTTAGATCATTCCACGTTAATTACAGAACCACAGCATCTACTACAGTTTGTGTTAGATCATTACACGTTAATTACAGAACCTCCGCATCTACTACAGTTTGTGTTAGATCATTACACGTTAATTACAGAACCTCACCATCTACTACAGTTTGTGTTAGATCATTACACGTTAATTACAGAACCTCACCATCTACTACAGTTTGTGTTAGATCATTCCACGTTAATTACAGAACCTCACCATCTACTACAGTGTGTGTTAGATCATTACACGTTAATTACAGAACCTCACCATCTACTACAGTGTGTGTTAGATCATTCCACGTTAATTACAGAACCTCACCATCTACTACAGTGTGTATTAGATCATTCCACGTTAATTACAGAACCTCACCATCTACTACAGTTTGTGTTTGATCACTCCACGTTAATTACAGAACCTCACCATCTACTACAGTGTGTGTTAGATCATTACACGTTAATTACAGAACCTCACCATCTACTACAGTGTGTATTAGATCATTCCACGTTAATTACAGAACCTCACCATCTACTACAGTTTGTGTTTGATCATTCCACGTTAATTACAGAACCTCACCATCTACTACAGTTTGTGTTAGATCATTACACGTTAATTACAGAACCTCACTATCTACTACAGTTTGTGTTAGATCATTCCACGTTAATTACAGAACCTCACCATCTACTACAGTGTGTGTTAGATCATTACACGTTAATTACAGAACCTCACCATCTACTACAGTGTGTGTTAGATCATTACACGTTAATTACAGAACCTCACCATCTACTACAGTGTGTGTTAGATCATTCCACGTTAATTACAGAACCTCACCATCTACTACAGTGTGTATTAGATCATTCCACGTTAATTACAGAACCTCACCATCTACTACAGTTTGTGTTTGATCACTCCACGTTAATTACAGAACCTCACCATCTACTACAGTGTGTGTTAGATCATTACACGTTAATTACAGAACCTCACCATCTACTACAGTTTGTGTTAGATCATTACACGTTAATTACAGAACCTCACCATCTACTACAGTTTGTGTTTGATCATTCCACGTTAATTACAGAACCTCACCATCTACTACAGTTTGTGTTAGATCATTACACGTTAATTACAGAACCTCACCATCTACTACAGTTTGTGTTAGATCATTCCACGTTAATTACAGAACCTCACCAACTACTACAGTGTGTGTTAGATCATTACACGTTAATTACAGAACCTCACCATCTACTACAGTGTGTGTTAGATCATTCCACGTTAATTACAGAACCTCACCATCTACTACAGTGTGTGTTAGATCATTCCACGTTAATTACAGAACCTCACCATCTACTACAGTTTGTGTTAGATCATTCCACGTTAATTACAGAACCTCACCATCTACTACAATTTGTGTTAGATCATTCCACGTTAATTACTGAACCTCACCATCTACTACAGTTTGTGTTAGATCATTCCACGTTAATTACAGAACCTCACCATCTACTACAGTTTGTGTTAGATCATTCCACGTGAATTACAGAACCTCACCATCTACTACAGTTTGTGTTAGATCATTCCACGTTAATTACAGAACCTCACCATCTACTACAGTGTGTGTTAGATCATTACACGTTAATTACAGAACCTCACCATCTACTACAGTTTGTGTTAGATCATTACACGTTATTTACAGAACCTCACCATCTACTACAGTTTGTGTTAGATCATTACACGTTAATTACAGAACCTCACCATCTACTACAGTTTGTGTTAGATCATTACACGTTAATTACAGAACCTCACCATCTACTACAGTGTGTGTTAGATCATTCTACGTTAATTACAGAACCTCAGCATCTACTACAGTTTGTGTTAGATCATTACACGATAATTACAGAACCTCACTATCTACTACAGTTTGTGCTAGATCATTCCACGTTAATTACAGAACTTCACCATCTACTACAGTGTGTGTTAGATCATTACACGTTAATTACAGAACCTCACCATCTACTACAGTGTGTGTTAGATCATTCCACGTTAATTACAGAACCTCACCATCTACTACAGTGTGTATTAGATCATTCCACGTTAATTACAGAACCTCACCATCTACTACAGTTTGTGTTTGATCACTCCACGTTAATTACAGAACCTCACCATCTACTACAGTGTGTGTTAGATCATTTCACGTTATTTACAGAACATCACCATCTACTACAGTTTGTGTTAGATCATTCCACGTTAATTACAGAACCTCACCATCTACTACAGTTTGTGTTAGAACATTCCACGTTAATTACAGAACCTCACCATCTACTACAGTTTGTGTTAGATCATTTCACGTTAATTACAGAACCTCACCATCTACTACAGTTTGTGTTAGATCATTACACGTTAATTACAGAACCTCACCATCTACTACAGTGTGTGTTAGATCATTACACGTTAATTACAGAACCTCACCATCTACTACAGTTTGTGTTAGATCATTACACGTTAATTACAGAACCTCACCATCTACTACAGTTGGTGTTAGATCACTACACGTTAATTACAGAACCTCACCATCTACTACAGTTTGTGTTAGATCATTACACGTTAATTACAGAACCTCACCATCTACTACAGTTTGTGTTAGATCATTACACGTTAATTACAGAACCTCACCATCTACTACAGTTTGTGTTTGATCATTCCACGTTAATTACAGAACCTCACCATCTACTACAGTGTGTGTTAGATCATTACACGTTAATTACAGAACATCACCATCTACTACAGTGTGTGTTAGATCATTCCACGTTAATTACAGAACCTCACCATCTACTACAGTTTGTGTTAGATCATTACACGTTAATTACAGAACATCACCATCTACTACAGTTTGTGTTAGATCATACCACGTTAATTACAGAACCTCACCATCTACTACAGTTTGTGTTAGATCATTCCACGTTAATTACAGAACCTCACCATCTACTACAGTGTGTGTTAGATCATTCCACGTTAATTACAGAACCTTATCATCTACTACAGTTTGTGTTAGATCATTACACGTTAATTACAGAACCTCACCATCTACTACAGTGTGTGTTAGATCATTACACGTTAATTACAGAACCTCACCATCTACTACAGTTTGTGTTAGATCATTACACGTTAATTACAGAACCTCACCATCTACTACAGTGTGTGTTAGATCATTCCACGTTAATTACAGAACCTCACCATCTTCTACAGTTTGTGTTAGATCATTACACGTTAATTACAGAACCTCACTATCTACTACAGTTTGTGTTAGATCATTCCACGTTAATTACAGAACCTCACCATCTACTACAGTGTGTGTTAGATCATTACACGTTAATTACAGAACCTCACCATCTACTACAGTGTGTGTTAGATCATTCTACGTTAATTACAGAACCTCAGCATCTACTACAGTTTGTGTTAGATCATTACACGATAATTACAGAACCTCACTATCTACTACAGTTTGTGTTAGATCATTCCACGTTAATTACAGAACTTCACCATCTACTACAGTGTGTGTTAGATCATTACACGTTAATTACAGAACCTCACCATCTACTACAGTGTGTGTTAGATCATTCCACGTTAATTACAGAACCTCACCATCTACTACTGTGTGTATTAGATCATTCCACGTTAATTACAGAACCTCACCATCTACTACAGTTTGTGTTTGATCACTCCACGTTAATTACAGAACCTCACCATCTACTACAGTGTGTGTTAGATCATTTCACGTTATTTACAGAACATCACCATCTACTACAGTTTGTGTTAGATCATTCCACGTTAATTACAGAACCTCACCATCTACTACAGTTTGTGTTAGAACATTCCACGTTAATTACAGAACCTCACCATCTACTACAGTTTGTGTTAGATCATTTCACGTTAATTACAGAACCTCACCATCTACTACAGTTTGTGTTAGATCATTACACGTTAATTACAGAACCTCACCATCTACTACAGTGTGTGTTAGATCATTACACGTTAATTACAGAACCTCACCATCTACTACAGTTTGTGTTAGATCATTACACGTTAATTACAGAACCTCACCATCTACTACAGTTGGTGTTAGATCATTACACGTTAATTACAGAACCTCACCATCTACTACAGTTTGTGTTAGATCATTACACGTTAATTACAGAACCTCACCATCTACTACAGTTTGTGTTAGATCATTACACGTTAATTACAGAACCTCACCATCTACTACAGTTTGTGTTTGATCATTCCACGTTAATTACAGAACCTCACCATCTACTACAGTGTGTGTTAGATCATTACACGTTAATTACAGAACATCACCATCTACTACAGTGTGTGTTAGATCATTCCACGTTAATTACAGAACCTCACCATCTACTACAGTTTGTGTTAGATCATTACACGTTAATTACAGAACATCACCATCTACTACAGTTTGTGTTAGATCATACCACGTTAATTACAGAACCTCACCATCTACTACAGTTTGTGTTAGATCATTCCACGTTAATTACAGAACCTCACCATCTACTACAGTGTGTGTTAGATCATTCCACGTTAATTACAGAACCTTATCATCTACTACAGTTTGTGTTAGATCATTACACGTTAATTACAGAACCTCACCATCTACTACAGTGTGTGTTAGATCATTACACGTTAATTACAGAACCTCACCATCTACTACAGTTTGTGTTAGATCATTACACGTTAATTACAGAACCTCACCATCTACTACAGTGTGTGTTAGATCATTCCACGTTAATTACAGAACCTCACCATCTTCTACAGTTTGTGTTAGATCATTACACGTTAATTACAGAACCTCACTATCTACTACAGTTTGTGTTAGATCATTCCACGTTAATTACAGAACCTCACCATCTACTACAGTGTGTGTTAGATCATTACACGTTAATTACAGAACCTCATCATCTACTACAGTGTGTGTTAGATCATTCCACGTTAATTACAGAACCTCACCATCTACTACAGTTTCTGTTAGATCATTCCACGTTAATTACAGAACCTCACCATCTACTACAACTTGTGTTAGATCATTCCACGTTAATTACTGAACCTCACCATCTACTACAGTTTGTGTTAGATCATTCCACGTTAATTACAGAACCTCACCATCTACTACAGTTTGTGTTAGATCATTCCACGTGAATTACAGAACGTCACCATCTACTACAGTTTGTGTTAGATCATTCCACGTTAATTACAGAACCTCACCATCTACTACAGTGTGTGTTAGATCATTACACGTTAATTACAGAACCTCACCATCTACTACAGTTTGTGTTAGATCACTACACGTTATTTACAGAACCTCACCATCTACTACAGTTTGTGTTAGATCATTACACGTTAATTACAGAACCTCACCATCTACTACAGTTTGTGTTAGATCATTACACGTTAATTACAGAACCTCACCATCTACTACAGTGTGTGTTAGATCATTACACGTTAATTACAGAACCTCACCATCTACTACAGTTTGTGTTTGATCATTCCACGTTAATTACAGAACTTCACCATCTACTACAGTGTGTGTTAGATCATTACACGTTAATTACAGAACATCACCATCTACTACAGTTTGTGTTAGATCAAACCACGTTAATTACAGAACCTCACCATCTACTACAGTTTGTGTTAGATCATTCCACGTTAATTACAGAACCTCACCATCTACTACAGTTTGTGTTAGATCATTATACGTTAATTACAGAACATCACCATCTACTACAGTTTGTGTTAGATCATTCCACGTTAATTACAGAACATCACCATCTACTACAGTGTGTGTTAGATCATTCCACGTTAATTACAGAACCTCACCATCTATTACAATGTGTGTTAGATCATTCCACGTTAATTACATAACCTCACCATCTACTACAGTGTGTATTAGATCATTCCACGTTAATTACAGAACCTCACCATCTATTACAGTGTGTGTTAGATCATTCTACGTTAATTACATAACCTCACCATCTACTACAGTGTGTATTAGATCATTACACGTTAATTACAGAACCTCACCATCTACTACAGTTTGTGTTAGATCATTCCACGTTAATTACAGAACCTCACCATCTACTACAGTTTGTGTTAGATCATTACACGTTAATTACAGAACCTCACCATCTACTACAGTTTGTGTTAGATCATTACACGTTAATTACAGAACCTCACCATCTACTACAGTGTGTGTTAGATCATTCCACGTTAATTACAGAACCTCACCATCTACTAGAGTGTGTGTTAGATCATTACACGTTAATTACAGAACCTCACCATCTACTACAGTTTGTGTTAGATCATTACACGTTAATTACAGAACATCACCATCTACTACAGTTTGTGTTAGATCATTCCACGTTAATTACAGAGCCTCACCATCTACTACAGTTTGTGTTAGATCATTCCACGTTAATTACAGAACATCACCATCTACTACAGTGTGTGTTAGATCATTACACGTTAATTACAGAACTTCACCATCTACTACAGTTTGTGTTAGATCATTCCACGTTAATTACAGAACCTAACCATCTACTACAGTTTGTGTTAGGTCATTACACGTTAATTACAGAACCTCACCATCTACTACAGTGTGTGTTAGATCATTCCACGTTAATTACAGAACCTCACCATCTACTACAGTTTGTGTTAGATCATTCTACGTTAATTACAGAACATCACCATCTACTACAGTGTGTGTTAGATCATTACACGTTAATTACAGAACCTCACCATCTACTACAGTGTGTGTTAGATCATTACACGTTAATTACAGAACCTCACCATCTACTACAGTTTGTGTTAGATCATTCCATGTTAATTACAGAACCTCACCATCTACTACAGTTTGTGTTAAATCATTCCACGTTAATTACAGAACCTCACCATCTACTACAGTTTGTGTTAGATCATTCCACGTTAATTACAGAACCTCACCATCTACTACAGTGTGTGTTAGATCATTACACGTTAATTACAGAACCTCACCATCTACTACAGTTTGTGTTAGATCATTACACGTTAATTACAGAACATCACCATCTACTACAGTTTGTGTTAGATCATTACACGTTAATTACAGAACATCACCATCTACTACAGTTTGTGTTAGATCATTACACGTTAATTACAGAACCTCACCATCTACTACAGTGTGTGTTAGATCATTACACGTTGATTACAGAACCTCGCCATCTACTACAGTTTGTGTTAGATCATTATACGTTAATTACAGAACCTCACCATCTACTACAGTGTGTGTTAGATCATTCCACGTTAATTACAGAACCTCACCATCTACTACAGTTTGTGTTAGATCATTACACGTTAATTACAGAACCTCACCATCTACTACAGTGTGTGTTAGATCATTCCACGTTAATTACAGAACCTCACCATCTACTACAGTTTGTGTTAGATCATTCCACGTTAATTACAGAACCTAACCATCTACTACAGTTTGTGTTAGATCATTACACGTTAATTACAGAACCTCACCATCTACTACAGTTTGTAATAGATCATTACACGTTAATTACAGAACCTCACCATCTACTACAGTTTGTGTTAGATCATTACACGTTAATTACAGAACATCACCATCTACTACAGTTTGTGTTAGATCATTACACGTTAATTACAGAACCTCACCATCTACTACAGTGTGTATTAGATCATTACACGTTAATTACAGAACCTCACCATCTACTACAGTTTGTGTTAGATCATTACACGTTAATTACAGAGCCTCACCATCTACTACAGTTTGTGTTAGATCATTCCACGTTAATTACAGAACCTCACCATCTACTACAGTGTGTGTTAGATCATTCCACGTTAATTACAGAACCTCACCATCTACTACAGTGTGTGTTAGATCATTACACGTTAATTACAGAACCTCACCATCTACTACAGTGTGTGTTAGATCATTACACGTTAATTACAGAACCTCACCATCTACTACAGTTTGTGTTAGATCATTCCACGTTATTTACAGAACCTCACCATCTACTACAGTTTGTGTTAGATCATTACACGTTAATTACAGAACCTCACCATCTACTAGAGTTTGTGTTAGATCATTATACGTTAATTACAGAACCTCACCATCTACTACAGTTTGTGTTAGATCATTCCACGTTAATTACAGAACCTCACCATCTACTACAGTTTGTGTTAGATCATTACACGTTAATTACAGAACCTCACCATCTACTACAATTTGTGTTAGATCATTCCACGTTAATTACTGAACCTCACCATCTACTACAGTTTGTGTTAGATCATTCCACGTTAATTACAGAACCTCACCATCTACTACAGTTTGTGTTAGATCATTCCACGTTAATTACAGAACCTCACCATCTACTACAGTTTGTGTTAGATCATTCCACGTTAATTACAGAACCTCACCATCTACTACAGTTTGTGTTAGATCATTACACGTTAATTACAGAACCTCACCATCTACTACAGTGTGTGTTAGATCATTATACGTTAATTACAGAACCTCACCATCTACTACAGTTTGTGTTAGATCATTCCACGTTAATTACAGAACCTCACCATCTACTACAGTTTGTGTTAGATCATTACACGTTAATTACAGAACCTCACCATCTACTACAGTGTGTGTTAGATCATTCCACGTTAATTACAGAACCTCACCATCTACTACAGTTTGTGTTAGATCATTACACGTTAATTACAGAACCTCACCATCTACTACAGTTTGTGTTAGATCATTACACGTTAATTAAAGAACCTCACCATCTACTACAGTTTGTGTTAGATCATTACACGTTAATTACAGAACCTCATCATCTACTACAGTTTGTGTTAGATCATTACACGTTAATTACAGAACCTCACCATCTACTACAGTGTGTGTTAGATCATTACACGTTAATTACAGAACCTCATCATCTACTACAGTGTGTGTTAGATCATTCCACGTTAATTACAGAACCTCACCATCTACTACAGTTTCTGTTAGATCATTCCACGTTAATTACAGAACCTCACCATCTACTACAACTTGTGTTAGATCATTCCACGTTAATTACTGAACCTCACCATCTACTACAGTTTGTGTTAGATCATTCCACGTTAATTACAGAACCTCACCATCTACTACAGTTTGTGTTAGATCATTCCACGTGAATTACAGAACGTCACCATCTACTACAGTTTGTGTTAGATCATTCCACGTTAATTACAGAACCTCACCATCTACTACAGTGTGTGTTAGATCATTACACGTTAATTACAGAACCTCACCATCTACTACAGTTTGTGTTAGATCATTACACGTTATTTACAGAACCTCACCATCTACTACAGTTTGTGTTAGATCATTACACGTTAATTACAGAACCTCACCATCTACTACAGTTTGTGTTAGATCATTACACGTTAATTACAGAACCTCACCATCTACTACAGTTTGTGTTAGATCATTACACGTTAATTACAGAACCTCACCATCTACTACAGTGTGTGTTAGATCATTACACGTTAATTACAGAACCTCACCATCTACTACAGTTTGTGTTTGATCATTCCACGTTAATTACAGAACTTCACCATCTACTACAGTGTGTGTTAGATCATTACACGTTAATTACAGAACATCACCATCTACTACAGTTTGTGTTAGATCATTCCACGTTAATTACAGAACCTCACCATCTACTACAGTTTGTGTTAGATCATTCCACGTTAATTACAGAACCTCACCATCTACTACAGTTTGTGTTAGATCATTATACGTTAATTACAGAACATCACCATCTACTACAGTTTGTGTTAGATCATTCCACGTTAATTACAGAACATCACCATCTACTACAGTGTGTGTTAGATCATTCCACGTTAATTACAGAACCTCACCATCTATTACAATGTGTGTTAGATCATTCCACGTTAATTACATAACCTCACCATCTACTACAGTGTGTATTAGATCATTCCACGTTAATTACAGAACCTCACCATCTATTACAGTGTGTGTTAGATCATTCTACGTTAATTACATAACCTCACCATCTACTACAGTGTGTATTAGATCATTACACGTTAATTACAGAACATCACCATCTACTACAGTTTGTGTTAGATCATTACACGTTAATTACAGAACCTCACCATCTACTACAGTTTGTGTTAGATCATTCCACGTTAATTACAGAACATCACCATCTACTACAGTTTCTGTTAGATCATTACACGTTAATTACAGAACCTCACCATCTACTACAGTTTGTGTTAGATCATTACACGTTAATTACAGAACCTCACCATCTACTACAGTGTGTGTTAGATCATTCCACGTTAATTACAGAACCTCACCATCTACTAGAGTGTGTGTTAGATCATTACACGTTAATTACAGAACCTCACCATCTACTACAGTTTGTGTTAGATCATTACACGTTAATTACAGAACATCACCATCTACTACAGTTTGTGTTAGATCATTCCACGTTAATTACAGAGCCTCACCATCTACTACAGTTTGTGTTAGATCATTCCACGTTAATTACAGAACATCACCATCTACTACAGTGTGTGTTAGATCATTACACGTTAATTACAGAACTTCACCATCTACTACAGTTTGTGTTAGATCATTCCACGTTAATTACAGAACCTAACCATCTACTACAGTTTGTGTTAGGTCATTACACGTTAATTACAGAACCTCACCATCTACTACAGTGTGTGTTAGATCATTCCACGTTAATTACAGAACCTCACCATCTACTACAGTTTGTGTTAGATCATTCTACGTTAATTACAGAACATCACCATCTACTACAGTGTGTGTTAGATCATTACACGTTAATTACAGAACCTCACCATCTACTACAGTGTGTGTTAGATCATTACACGTTAATTACAGAACCTCACCATCTACTACAGTTTGTGTTAGATCATTCCACGTTAATTACAGAACCTCACCATCTACTACAGTTTGTGTTAGATCATTCCATGTTAATTACAGAACCTCACCATCTATTACAGTTTGTGTTGGATCATTCCACGTTAATTACAGAACCTCACCATCTACTACAGTTTGTGTTAGATCATTCCACGTTAATTACAGAACCTCACCATCTACTACAGTTTGTGTTAGATCATTCCACGTTAATTACAGAACCTCACCATCTACTACAGTGTGTGTTAGATCATTACACGTTAATTACAGAACCTCACCATCTACTACAGTTTGTGTTAGATCATTACACGTTAATTACAGAACATCACCATCTACTACAGTTTGTGTTAGATCATTACACGTTAATTACAGAACATCACCATCTACTACAGTTTGTGTTAGATCATTACACGTTAATTACAGAACCTCACCATCTACTACAGTGTGTGTTAGATCATTACACGTTGATTACAGAACCTCACCATCTACTACAGTTTGTGTTAGATCATTATACGTTAATTACAGAACCTCACCATCTACTACAGTGTGTGTTAGATCATTCCACGTTAATTACAGAACCTCACCATCTACTACAGTTTGTGTTAGATCATTACACGTTAATTACAGAACCTCACCATCTACTACAGTGTGTGTTAGATCATTCCACGTTAATTACAGAACCTCACCATCTACTACAGTTTGTGTTAGATCATTCCACGTTAATTACAGAACCTAACCATCTACTACAGTTTGTGTTAGATCATTACACGTTAATTACAGAACCTCACCATCTACTACAGTTTGTAATAGATCATTACACGTTAATTACAGAACCTCACCATCTACTACAGTTTGTGTTAGATCATTACACGTTAATTACAGAACATCACCATCTACTACAGTTTGTGCTAGATCATTACACGTTAATTACAGAACCTCACCATCTACTACAGTGTGTATTAGATCATTACACGTTAATTACAGAACCTCACCATCTACTACAGTTTGTGTTAGATCATTACACGTTAATTACAGAGCCTCACCATCTACTACAGTTTGTGTTAGATCATTCCACGTTAATTACAGAACCTCACCATCTACTACAGTGTGTGTTAGATCATTCCACGTTAATTACAGAACCTCACCATCTACTACAGTGTGTGTTAGATCATTACACGTTAATTACAGAACCTCACCATCTACTACAGTGTGTGTTAGATCATTACACGTTAATTACAGAACCTCACCATCTACTACAGTTTGTGTTAGATCATTCCACGTTATTTACAGAACCTCACCATCTACTACAGTTTGTGTTAGATCATTACACGTTAATTACAGAACCTCACCATCTACTAGAGTTTGTGTTAGATCATTATACGTTAATTACAGAACCTCACCATCTACTACAGTTTGTGTTAGATCATTCCACGTTAATTACAGAACCTCACCATCTACTACAGTTTGTGTTAGATCATTACACGTTAATTACAGAACCTCACCATCTACTACAATTTGTGTTAGATCATTCCACGTTAATTACTGAACCTCACCATCTACTACAGTTTGTGTTAGATCATTCCACGTTAATTACAGAACCTCACCATCTACTACAGTTTGTGTTAGATCATTCCACGTTAATTACAGAACCTCACCATCTACTACAGTTTGTGTTAGATCATTACACGTTAATTACAGAACCTCACCATCTACTACAGTGTGTGTTAGATCATTATACGTTAATTACAGAACCTCACCATCTACTACAGTTTGTGTTAGATCATTCCACGTTAATTACAGAACCTCACCATCTACTACAGTTTGTGTTAGATCATTACACGTTAATTACAGAACCTCACCATCTACTACAGTGTGTGTTAGATCATTCCACGTTAATTACAGAACCTCACCATCTACTACAGTTTGTGTTAGATCATTACACGTTAATTACAGAACCTCACCATCTACTACAGTTTGTGTTAGATCATTACACGTTAATTACAGAACCTCACCATCTACTACAGTTTGTGTTAGATCATTACGCGTTAATTACAGAACCTCATCATCTACTACAGTTTGTGTTAGATCATTACACGTTAATTACAGAACCTCACCATCTACTACAGTGTGTGTTAGATCATTACACGTTAATTACAGAACCTCACCATCTACTACAGTTTGTGTTAGATCATTCCACGTTAATTACAGAACCTCACCATCTACTACAGTTTGTGTTAGATCATTACACGTTAATTACAGAACCTCACCATCTACTACAGTGTGTGTTAGATCATTCCACGTTAATTACAGAACCTCACCATCTACAACAGTTTGTGTTAGATCATTACACGTTAATTACAGAACCTCACCATCTACTACAGTTTGTGTTAGATCATTACACGTTAATTAAAGAACCTCACCATCTACTACAGTTTGTGTTAGATCATTACACGTTAATTACAGAACCTCATCATCTACTACAGTTTGTGTTAGATCATTACACGTTAATTACAGAACCTCACCATCTACTACAGTGTGTGTTAGATCATTACACGTTAATTACAGAACCTCATCATCTACTACAGTGTGTGTTAGATCATTCCACGTTAATTACAGAACCTCACCATCTACTACAGTTTCTGTTAGATCATTCCACGTTAATTACAGAACCTCACCATCTACTACAACTTGTGTTAGATCATTCCACGTTAATTACTGAACCTCACCATCTACTACAGTTTGTGTTAGATCATTCCACGTTAATTACAGAACCTCACCATCTACTACAGTTTGTGTTAGATCATTCCACGTGAATTACAGAACGTCACCATCTACTACAGTTTGTGTTAGATCATTCCACGTTAATTACAGAACCTCACCATCTACTACAGTGTGTGTTAGATCATTACACGTTAATTACAGAACCTCACCATCTACTACAGTTTGTGTTAGATCATTACACGTTATTTACAGAACCTCACCATCTACTACAGTTTGTGTTAGATCATTACACGTTAATTACAGAACCTCACCATCTACTACAGTTTGTGTTAGATCATTACACGTTAATTACAGAACCTCACCATCTACTACAGTTTGTGTTAGATCATTACACGTTAATTACAGAACCTCACCATCTACTACAGTGTGTGTTAGATCATTACACGTTAATTACAGAACCTCACCATCTACTACAGTTTGTGTTTGATCATTCCACGTTAATTACAGAACTTCACCATCTACTACAGTGTGTGTTAGATCATTACACGTTAATTACAGAACATCACCATCTACTACAGTTTGTGTTAGATCATTCCACGTTAATTACAGAACCTCACCATCTACTACAGTTTGTGTTAGATCATTCCACGTTAATTACAGAACCTCACCATCTACTACAGTTTGTGTTAGATCATTATACGTTAATTACAGAACATCACCATCTACTACAGTTTGTGTTAGGTCATTACACGTTAATTACAGAACCTCACCATCTACTACAGTGTGTGTTAGATCATTCCACGTTAATTACAGAACCTCACCATCTACTACAGTTTGTGTTAGATCATTCTACGTTAATTACAGAACATCACCATCTACTACAGTGTGTGTTAGATCATTACACGTTAATTACAGAACCTCACCATCTACTACAGTGTGTGTTAGATCATTACACGTTAATTACAGAACCTCACCATCTACTACAGTTTGTGTTAGATCATTCCACGTTAATTACAGAACCTCACCATCTACTACAGTTTGTGTTAGATCATTCCATGTTAATTACAGAACCTCACCATCTATTACAGTTTGTGTTGGATCATTCCACGTTAATTACAGAACCTCACCATCTACTACAGTTTGTGTTAGATCATTCCACGTTAATTACAGAACCTCACCATCTACTACAGTTTGTGTTAGATCATTCCACGTTAATTACAGAACCTCACCATCTACTACAGTGTGTGTTAGATCATTACACGTTAATTACAGAACCTCACCATCTACTACAGTTTGTGTTAGATCATTACACGTTAATTACAGAACATCACCATCTACTACAGTTTGTGTTAGATCATTACACGTTAATTACAGAACATCACCATCTACTACAGTTTGTGTTAGATCATTACACGTTAATTACAGAACCTCACCATCTACTACAGTGTGTGTTAGATCATTACACGTTGATTACAGAACCTCACCATCTACTACAGTTTATGTTAGATCATTATACGTTAATTACAGAACCTCACCATCTACTACAGTGTGTGTTAGATCATTCCACGTTAATTACAGAACCTCACCATCTACTACAGTTTGTGTTAGATCATTACACGTTAATTACAGAACCTCACCATCTACTACAGTGTGTGTTAGATCATTCCACGTTAATTACAGAACCTCACCATCTACTACAGTTTGTGTTAGATCATTCCACGTTAATTACAGAACCTAACCATCTACTACAGTTTGTGTTAGATCATTACACGTTAATTACAGAACCTCACCATCTACTACAGTTTGTAATAGATCATTACACGTTAATTACAGAACCTCACCATCTACTACAGTTTGTGTTAGATCATTACACGTTAATTACAGAACATCACCATCTACTACAGTTTGTGCTAGATCATTACACGTTAATTACAGAACCTCACCATCTACTACAGTGTGTATTAGATCATTACACGTTAATTACAGAACCTCACCATCTACTACAGTTTGTGTTAGATCATTACACGTTAATTACAGAGCCTCACCATCTACTACAGTTTGTGTTAGATCATTCCACGTTAATTACAGAACCTCACCATCTACTACAGTGTGTGTTAGATCATTCCACGTTAATTACAGAACCTCACCATCTACTACAGTGTGTGTTAGATCATTACACGTTAATTACAGAACCTCACCATCTACTACAGTGTGTGTTAGATCATTACACGTTAATTACAGAACCTCACCATCTACTACAGTTTGTGTTAGATCATTCCACGTTATTTACAGAACCTCACCATCTACTACAGTTTGTGTTAGATCATTACACGTTAATTACAGAACCTCACCATCTACTAGAGTTTGTGTTAGATCATTATACGTTAATTACAGAACCTCACCATCTACTACAGTTTGTGTTAGATCATTCCACGTTAATTACAGAACCTCACCATCTACTACAGTTTGTGTTAGATCATTACACGTTAATTACAGAACCTCACCATCTACTACAATTTGTGTTAGATCATTCCACGTTAATTACTGAACCTCACCATCTACTACAGTTTGTGTTAGATCATTCCACGTTAATTACAGAACCTCACCATCTACTACAGTTTGTGTTAGATCATTCCACGTTAATTACAGAACCTCACCATCTACTACAGTTTGTGTTAGATCATTACACGTTAATTACAGAACCTCACCATCTACTACAGTGTGTGTTAGATCATTATACGTTAATTACAGAACCTCACCATCTACTACAGTTTGTGTTAGATCATTCCACGTTAATTACAGAACCTCACCATCTACTACAGTTTGTGTTAGATCATTACACGTTAATTACAGAACCTCACCATCTACTACAGTGTGTGTTAGATCATTCCACGTTAATTACAGAACCTCACCATCTACTACAGTTTGTGTTAGATCATTACACGTTAATTACAGAACCTCACCATCTACTACAGTTTGTGTTAGATCATTACACGTTAATTACAGAACCTCACCATCTACTACAGTTTGTGTTAGATCATTACACGTTAATTACAGAACCTCATCATCTACTACAGTTTGTGTTAGATCATTACACGTTAATTACAGAACCTCACCATCTACTACAGTGTGTGTTAGATCATTACACGTTAATTACAGAACCTCACCATCTACTACAGTTTGTGTTTGATTATTCCACGTTAATTACAGAACCTCACCATCTACTACAGTGTGTGTTAGATCATTACACGTTAATTACAGAACCTCACCATCTACTACAGTTTGTGTTAGATCATTACACGTTAATTACAGAACCTCACCATCTACTACAGTTTGTATTTGATCATTACACGTTAATTACAGAACCTCACCATCTACTACAGTTTGTGTTAGATCATTACACGTTAATTACAGAACCTCACCATCTACTACAGTTTGTGTTAGATCATTCCACGTTAATTACAGAACCTCACCATCTATTACAATGTGTGTTAGATCATTCCACGTTAATTACATAACCTCACCATCTACTACAGTGTGTATTAGATCATTCCACGTTAATTACAGAACCTCACCATCTATTACAGTGTGTGTTAGATCATTCTACGTTAATTACATAACCTCACCATCTACTACAGTGTGTATTAGATCATTACACGTTAATTACAGAACCTCACCATCTACTACAGTTTGTGTTAGATCATTCCACGTTAATTACAGAACATCACCATCTACTACAGTTTGTGTTAGATCATTACACGTTAATTACAGAACCTCACCATCTACTACAGTTTGTGTTAGATCATTACACGTTAATTACAGAACCTCACCATCTACTACAGTGTGTGTTAGATCATTCCACGTTAATTACAGAACCTCACCATCTACTACAGTGTGTGTTAGATCATTACACGTTAATTACAGAACCTCACCATCTACTACAGTTTGTGTTAGATCATTACACGTTAATTACAGAACATCACCATCTACTACAGTTTGTGTTAGATCATTCCACGTTAATTACAGAACCTCACCATCTACTACAGTTTGTGTTAGATCATTCCACGTTAATTACAGAACATCACCATCTACTACAGTGTGTGTTAGATCATTACACGTTAATTACAGAACTTCACCATCTACTACAGTTTGTGTTAGATCATTCCACGTTAATTACAGAACCTAACCATCTACTACAGTTTGTGTTAGGTCATTACACGTTAATTACAGAACCTCACCATCTACTACAGTGTGTGTTAGATCATTCCACGTTAATTACAGAACCTCACCATCTACTACAGTTTGTATTAGATCATTCTACGTTAATTACAGAACATCACCATCTACTACAGTGTGTGTTAGATCATTACACGTTAATTACAGAACCTCACCATCTACTACAGTGTGTGTTAGATCATTACACGTTAATTACAGAACCTCACCATCTACTACAGTTTGTGTTAGATCATTCCACGTTAATTACAGAACCTCACCATCTACTACAGTTTGTGTTAGATCATTCCATGTTAATTACAGAACCTCACCATCTATTACAGTTTGTGTTAGATCATTCCACGTTAATTACAGAACCTCACCATCTACTACAGTTTGTGTTAGATCATTCCACGTTAATTACAGAACCTCACCATCTACTACAGTTTGTGTTAGATCATTCCACGTTAATTACAGAACCTCACCATCTACTACAGTGTGTGTTAGATCATTACACGTTAATTACAGAACCTCACCATCTACTACAGTTTGTGTTAGATCATTACACGTTAATTACAGAACATCACCATCTACTACAGTTTGTGTTAGATCATTACACGTTAATTACAGAACATCACCATCTACTACAGTTTGTGTTAGATCATTACACGTTAATTACAGAACCTCACCATCTACTACAGTGTGTGTTAGATCATTACACGTTAATTACAGAACCTCACCATCTACTACAGTTTGTGTTAGATCATTACACGTTAATTACAGAACCTCACCATCTACTACAGTGTGTGTTAGATCATTCCACGTTAATTACAGAACCTCACCATCTACTACAGTGTGTGTTAGATCATTACACGTTAATTACAGAACCTCACCATCTACTACAGTTTGTGTTAGATCATTACACGTTAATTACAGAACATCACCATCTACTACAGTTTGTGTTAGATCATTCCACGTTAATTACAGAACCTCACCATCTACTACAGTTTGTGTTAGATCATTCCACGTTAATTACAGAACATCACCATCTACTACAGTGTGTGTTAGATCATTACACGTTAATTACAGAACTTCACCATCTACTACAGTTTGTGTTAGATCATTCCACGTTAATTACAGAACCTAACCATCTACTACAGTTTGTGTTAGGTCATTACACGTTAATTACAGAACCTCACCATCTACTACAGTGTGTGTTAGATCATTCCACGTTAATTACAGAACCTCACCATCTACTACAGTTTGTATTAGATCATTCTACGTTAATTACAGAACATCACCATCTACTACAGTGTGTGTTAGATCATTACACGTTAATTACAGAACCTCACCATCTACTACAGTGTGTGTTAGATCATTACACGTTAATTACAGAACCTCACCATCTACTACAGTTTGTGTTAGATCATTCCACGTTAATTACAGAACCTCACCATCTACTACAGTTTGTGTTAGATCATTCCATGTTAATTACAGAACCTCACCATCTATTACAGTTTGTGTTAGATCATTCCACGTTAATTACAGAACCTCACCATCTACTACAGTTTGTGTTAGATCATTCCACGTTAATTACAGAACCTCACCATCTACTACAGTTTGTGTTAGATCATTCCACGTTAATTACAGAACCTCACCATCTACTACAGTGTGTGTTAGATCATTACACGTTAATTACAGAACCTCACCATCTACTACAGTTTGTGTTAGATCATTACACGTTAATTACAGAACATCACCATCTACTACAGTTTGTGTTAGATCATTACACGTTAATTACAGAACATCACCATCTACTACAGTTTGTGTTAGATCATTACACGTTAATTACAGAACCTCACCATCTACTACAGTGTGTGTTAGATCATTACACGTTGATTACAGAACCTCACCATCTACTACAGTTTGTGTTAGATCATTATACGTTAATTACAGAACCTCACCATCTACTACAGTGTGTGTTAGATCATTCTACGTTAATTACAGAACCTCACCATCTACTACAGTTTGTGTTAGATCATTACACGTTAATTACAGAACCTCACCATCTACTACAGTGTGTGTTAGATCATTCCACGTTAATTACAGAACCTCACCATCTACTACAGTTTGTGTTAGATCATTCCACGTTAATTACAGAACCTAACCATCTACTACAGTTTGTGTTAGATCATTACACGTTAATTACAGAACCTCACCATCTACTACAGTTTGTAATAGATCATTACACGTTAATTACAGAACCTCACCATCTACTACAGTTTGTGTTAGATCATTACACGTTAATTACAGAACATCACCATCTACTACAGTTTGTGTTAGATCATTACACGTTAATTACAGGACCTCACCATCTACTACAGTGTGTATTAGATCATTACACGTTAATTACAGAACCTCACCATCTACTACAGTTTGTGTTAGATCATTACACGTTAATTACAGAGCCTCACCATCTACTACAGTTTGTGTTAGATCATTACACGTTAATTACAGAACCTCACCATCTACTACAGTGTGTGTTAGATCATTCCACGTTAATTACAGAACCTCACCATCTACTACAGTGTGTGTTAGATCATTACACGTTAATTACAGAACCTCACCATCTACTACAGTGTGTGTTAGATCATTACACGTTAATTACAGAACCTCACCATCTACTACAGTTTGTGTTAGATCATTCCACGTTATTTACAGAACCTCACCATCTACTACAGTTTGTGTTAGATCATTACACGTTAATTACAGAACCTCACCATCTACTACAGTTTGTGTTAGATCATTATACGTTAATTACAGAACCTCACCATCTACTACAGTTTGTGTTAGATCATTCCACGTTAATTACAGAACCTCACCATCTACTACAGTTTGTGTTAGATCATTACACGTTAATTACAGAACCTCACCATCTACTACAATTTGTGTTAGATCATTCCACGTTAATTACTGAACCTCACCATCTACTACAGTTTGTGTTAGATCATTCCACGTTAATTACAGAACCTCACCATCTACTACAGTTTGTGTTAGATCATTCCACGTTAATTACAGAACCTCACCATCTACTACAGTTTGTGTTAGATCATTACACGTTAATTACAGAACCTCACCATCTACTACAGTGTGTGTTAGATCATTATACGTTAATTACAGAACCTCACCATCTACTACAGTTTGTGTTAGATCATTCCACGTTAATTACAGAACATCACCATCTACTACAGTGTGTGTTAGATCATTACACGTTAATTACAGAACTTCACCATCTACTACAGTTTGTGTTAGATCATTCCACGTTAATTACAGAACCTAACCATCTACTACAGTTTGTGTTAGGTCATTACACGTTAATTACAGAACCTCACCATCTACTACAGTGTGTGTTAGATCATTCCACGTTAATTACAGAACCTCACCATCTACTACAGTTTGTATTAGATCATTCTACGTTAATTACAGAACATCACCATCTACTACAGTGTGTGTTAGATCATTACACGTTAATTACAGAACCTCACCATCTACTACAGTGTGTGTTAGATCATTACACGTTAATTACAGAACCTCACCATCTACTACAGTTTGTGTTAGATCATTCCACGTTAATTACAGAACCTCACCATCTACTACAGTTTGTGTTAGATCATTCCATGTTAATTACAGAACCTCACCATCTATTACAGTTTGTGTTAGATCATTCCACGTTAATTACAGAACCTCACCATCTACTACAGTTTGTGTTAGATCATTCCACGTTAATTACAGAACCTCACCATCTACTACAGTTTGTGTTAGATCATTCCACGTTAATTACAGAACCTCACCATCTACTACAGTGTGTGTTAGATCATTACACGTTAATTACAGAACCTCACCATCTACTACAGTTTGTGTTAGATCATTACACGTTAATTACAGAACATCACCATCTACTACAGTTTGTGTTAGATCATTACACGTTAATTACAGAACATCACCATCTACTACAGTTTGTGTTAGATCATTACACGTTAATTACAGAACCTCACCATCTACTACAGTGTGTGTTAGATCATTACACGTTGATTACAGAACCTCACCATCTACTACAGTTTGTGTTAGATCATTATACGTTAATTACAGAACCTCACCATCTACTACAGTGTGTGTTAGATCATTCCACGTTAATTACAGAACCTCACCATCTACTACAGTTTGTGTTAGATCATTACACGTTAATTACAGAACCTCACCATCTACTACAGTGTGTGTTAGATCATTCCACGTTAATTACAGAACCTCACCATCTACTACAGTTTGTGTTAGATCATTCCACGTTAATTACAGAACCTAACCATCTACTACAGTTTGTGTTAGATCATTACACGTTAATTACAGAACCTCACCATCTACTACAGTTTGTAATAGATCATTACACGTTAATTACAGAACCTCACCATCTACTACAGTTTGTGTTAGATCATTACACGTTAATTACAGAACATCACCATCTACTACAGTTTGTGTTAGATCATTACACGTTAATTACAGGACCTCACCATCTACTACAGTGTGTATTAGATCATTACACGTTAATTACAGAACCTCACCATCTACTACAGTTTGTGTTAGATCATTACACGTTAATTACAGAGCCTCACCATCTACTACAGTTTGTGTTAGATCATTACACGTTAATTACAGAACCTCACCATCTACTACAGTGTGTGTTAGATCATTCCACGTTAATTACAGAACCTCACCATCTACTACAGTGTGTGTTAGATCATTACACGTTAATTACAGAACCTCACCATCTACTACAGTGTGTGTTAGATCATTACACGTTAATTACAGAACCTCACCATCTACTACAGTTTGTGTTAGATCATTCCACGTTATTTACAGAACCTCACCATCTACTACAGTTTGTGTTAGATCATTACACGTTAATTACAGAACCTCACCATCTACTACAGTTTGTGTTAGATCATTATACGTTAATTACAGAACCTCACCATCTACTACAGTTTGTGTTAGATCATTCCACGTTAATTACAGAACCTCACCATCTACTACAGTTTGTGTTAGATCATTACACGTTAATTACAGAACCTCACCATCTACTACAATTTGTGTTAGATCATTCCACGTTAATTACTGAACCTCACCATCTACTACAGTTTGTGTTAGATCATTCCACGTTAATTACAGAACCTCACCATCTACTACAGTTTGTGTTAGATCATTCCACGTTAATTACAGAACCTCACCATCTACTACAGTTTGTGTTAGATCATTACACGTTAATTACAGAACCTCACCATCTACTACAGTGTGTGTTAGATCATTATACGTTAATTACAGAACCTCACCATCTACTACAGTTTGTGTTAGATCATTCCACGTTAATTACAGAACCTCACCATCTACTACAGTTTGTGTTAGATCATTACACGTTAATTACAGAACCTCACCATCTACTACAGTGTGTGTTAGATCATTCCACGTTAATTACAGAACCTCACCATCTACTACAGTTTGTGTTAGATCATTCCACGTTAATTACAGAACCTCACCATCTACTACAGTTTGTGTTAGATCATTACACGTTAATTACAGAACCTCACCATCTACTACAGTTTGTGTTAGATCATTACACGTTAATTACAGAACCTCATCATCTACTACAGTTTGTGTTAGATCATTACACGTTAATTACAGAACCTCACCATCTACTACAGTGTGTGTTAGATCATTACACGTTAATTACAGAACCTCACCATCTACTACAGTTTGTGTTTGATCATTCCACGTTAATTACAGAACCTCACCATCTACTACAGTGTGTGTTAGATCATTACACGTTAATTACAGAACCTCACCATCTACTACAGTTTGTGTTAGATCATTACACGTTAATTACAGAACCTCACCATCTACTACAGTTTGTATTTGATCATTACACGTTAATTACAGAACCTCACCATCTACTACAGTTTGTGTTAGATCATTACACGTTAATTACAGAACCTCACCATCTACTACAGTTTGTGTTAGATCATTCCACGTTAATTACAGAACCTCACCATCTACTACAGTTTGCGTTAGATCATTATACGTTAATTACAGAACATCACCATCTACTACAGTTTGTGTTAGATCATTCCACGTTAATTACAGAACATCACCATCTACTACAGTGTGTGTTAGATCATTCCACGTTAATTACAGAACCTCACCATCTATTACAGTGTGTGTTAGATCATTCCACGTTAATTACATAACCTCACCATCTACTACAGTGTGTATTAGATCATTCCACGTTAATTACAGAACCTCACCATCTATTACAGTGTGTGTTAGATCATTCCACGTTAATTACATAACCTCACCATCTACTACAGTGTGTATTAGATCATTACACGTTAATTACAGAACCTCACCATCTACTACAGTTTGTGTTAGATCATTCCACGTTAATTACAGAACATCACCATCTACTACAGTTTGTGTTAGATCATTACACGTTAATTACAGAACCTCACCATCTACTACAGTTTGTGTTAGATCATTACACGTTAATTACAGAACCTCACCATCTACTACAGTGTGTGTTAGATCATTCCACGTTAATAACAGAACCTCACCATCTACTACAGTGTGTGTTAGATCATTACACGTTAATTACAGAACCTCACCATCTACTACAGTTTGTGTTAGATCATTACACGTTAATTACAGAACATCACCATCTACTACAGTTTGTGTTAGATCATTCCACGTTAATTACAGAACCTCACCATCTACTACAGTTTGTGTTAGATCATTCCACGTTAATTACAGAACATCACCATCTACTACAGTGTGTGTTAGATCATTACACGTTAATTACAGAACCTCACCATCTACTACAGTTTGTGTTAGATCATTCCACGTTAATTACAGAACCTAACCATCTACTACAGTTTGTGTTAGATCATTACACGTTAATTACAGAACCTCACCATCTACTACAGTGTGTGTTAGATCATTCCACGTTAATTACAGAACCTCACCATCTACTACAGTTTGTGTTAGATCATTCTACGTTAATTACAGAACCTCACCATCTACTACAGTGTGTGTTAGATCATTACACGTTAATTACAGAACCTCACCATCTACTACAGTGTGTGTTAGATCATTACACGTTAATTACAGAACCTCACCATCTACTACAGTGTGTGTTAGATCATTCCACGTTAATTACAGAACCTCACCATCTACTACAGTTTGTGTTAGATCATTGCACGTTAATTACAGAACCTCACCATCTACTACAGTTTGTGTTAGATCATTACACGTTAATTACAGAACCTCACCATCTACTACAGTTTGTGTTAGATCATTCCACGTTAATTACAGAACCTCACCATCTACTACAGTTTGTGTTAGATCATTCAACGTTAATTACAGAACCTCACCATCTACTACAGTGTGTGTTAGATCATTACACGTTAATTACAGAACCTCACCATCTACTACAGTTTGTGTTAGATCATTACACGTTAATTACAGAACCTCACCATCTACTACAGTTTGTGTTAGATCATTACACGTTAATTACAGAACATCACCATCTACTACAGTTTGTGTTAGATCATTACACGTTAATTACAGAACCTCACCATCTACTACAGTGTGTATTAGATCATTACACGTTAATTACAGAACCTCACCATCTACTACAGTTTAAGTTAGATCATTACACGTTAATTACAGAGCCTCACCATCTACTACAGTTTGTGTTAGATCATTACACGTTAATTACAGAACCTCACCATCTACTACAGTGTGTGTTAGATCATTCCACGTTAATTACAGAACCTCACCATCTACTACAGTTTGTGTTAGATCATTACACGTTAATTACAGAACCTCACCATCTACTACAGTGTGTGTTAGATCATTCCACGTTAATTACAGAACATCACCATCTACTACAGTTTGTGTTAGATCATTCCACGTTAATTACAGAACCTCACCATCTACTACAGTTTGTGTTAGATCATTCCACGTTAATTACAGAACATCACCATCTACTACAGTTTGTGTTAGATCATTACACGTTAATTACAGAACCTCACCATCTACTACAGTTTGTGTTAGATCATTACACGTTAATTACAGAACCTCACCATCTACTACAGTGTGTGTTAGATCATTCCACGTTAATTACAGAACCTCACCATCTACTACAGTGTGTGTTAGATCATTACACGTTAATTACAGAACCTCACCATCTACTACAGTGTGTGTTAGATCATTACACGTTAATTACAGAACCTCACCATCTACTACAGTTTGTGTTAGATCATTCCACGTTATTTACAGAACCTCACCATCTACTACAGTTTGTGTTAGATCATTACACGTTAATTACAGAACCTCACCATCTACTACAGTTTGTGTTAGATCATTATACGTTAATAACAGAACCTCACCATCTACTACAGTTTGTGTTAGATCATTCCACGTTAATTACAGAACCTTACCATCTACTACAGTCTGTGTTAGATCATTACACGTTAATTACAGAACCTCACCATCTACTACAGTGTGTGTTAGATCATTCCACGTTAATTACAGAACCTCACCATCTACTACAGTTTGTGTTAGATCATTCCACGTTAATTACAGAACCTCACCATCTACTACAGTTTGTGTTAGATCATTCCACGTTAATTACAGAACATCACCATCTACTACAGTTTGTGTTAGATCATTACACGTTAATTACAGAACCTCACCATCTACTACAGTTTGTGTTAGATCATTACACGTTAATTACAGAACCTCACCATCTACTACAGTGTGTGTTAGATCATTCCACGTTAATTACAGAACCTCACCATCTACTACAGTGTGTGTTAGATCATTACACGTTAATTACAGAACCTCACCATCTACTACAGTGTGTGTTAGATCATTACACGTTAATTACAGAACCTCACCATCTACTACAGTTTGTGTTAGATCATTCCACGTTATTTACAGAACCTCACCATCTACTACAGTTTGTGTTAGATCATTACACGTTAATTACAGAACCTCACCATCTACTACAGTTTGTGTTAGATCATTATACGTTAATTACAGAACCTCACCATCTACTACAGTTTGTGTTAGATCATTCCACGTTAATTACAGAACCTCACCATCTACTACAGTCTGTGTTAGATCATTACACGTTAATTACAGAACCTCACCATCTACTACAGTGTGTGTTAGATCATTCCACGTTAATTACAGAACCTCACCATCTACTACAGTTTGTGTTAGATCATTCCACGTTAATTACAGAACCTCACCATCTACTACAGTTTGTGTTAGATCATTACACGTTAATTACAGAACCTCACCATCTACTACAGTTTGTGTTAGATCATTCCACGTTAATTACAGAACCTCACCATCTACTACAGTTTGTATTAGATCATTACACCTTAATTACAGAACCTCAGCATCTACTACAGTGTATGTTAGATCATTACACGTTAATTACAGAACATCACCATCTACTACAGTTTGTGTTAGATCATTCCACGTTAATTACAGAACCTCACCATCTACTACAGTTTGTGTTAGATCATTACACAATACAGACCATCCCATCCCCTACTTTAGATTAGTTCACAATACTGATCACCCCCGGCCTCTATGTCAGATAAGTCCACATATCAGATCAAACCCATTCTTTTTGTCAGATCAGTCCACACTACTGATCACCCCCGGCCTCTATGTCAGATCAGTTCACATTTCAGACCACCCCATCCGTTATGTCAGATCAGTCCACACTACTGATCTCCCCTAGCCTCTATGTCAGATCAGTTCACATTTCAGATCACTCCATCCGTTATGTCAGATCAGTCTACACTACTGATCACCCCTAGCATCTATGTCATATCAGTTCACGTTTCAAATCACCCCATCCTTTATGTCAGATCAGTCCACACTACTGATCACCCCTAGCCTCTATATCAGATCAGTTCACAATTCAGATCACCCCATCCTTTATGTCAGATCAGTCCACAGTGCAGATCAGACCATCCTCTATATCAGAAAAGTCGGCTGTACAAGGTTCAGTAGAGGCTACAATAAATTATATATATACGGCTAGACTGGTTACGGTTCAGAGGGTTTAACACAAAGAGCTGCACAGAGTGTCCCAGGAGAAGCGGCTGCGGGTTCCCTCTCGATGGTTGATTGACATGTTCTAACACTGAACAATTGATCATGATCTATAACAGGTAAGTGTTTGGAGAGTGTTACTCTCTATTTATGTTAGCAATCTTTTTGTAGATTTCGGGGAAAAGTAGATGAGTTGTAGCTGCAACAAACGTAAGATTTTTCGTCCTTACCCAACTCACCATGATTTTCACGTTTCAGTCGCGATTGGCTAATTGTCCCATCCCGCCTTAATTTCTGTATAATTCATATATATTGGTGAACTGGGTCTCATCCTCAATATGTATGACATATTTACCGCTGGGCGTTAAGAATCCATCAATCCATCAATCAACCAATTTTGACTATTAATAAAGGGGTCAAATATACGTCAGTGTTATTTAGTCATAGACATAATAAAGCTTTTCTGGTACTTAATTCATGTAGAACGATGGTTAGAAACGGCAACAATAAACGTGTGTACGTGATAGAGGACACTTTTGCTATTAGAATGACGCTTGTTTCTGCCCTTTTCAGACAATTTGTCAGTTGTTTTTGACTTTTTTGTTTTTTAACATTGTAGAATAAACACAATATATTGGTCGGGGAGTAGCTCTCGCCATTTTTTACGTTTTTTATCCAATATTTTTAAGAAGCAGTCGGGAAACCTTTGTTTCACCCCATTATTATTTTGCATGAACCATAACGATTTACCTACGAAATAAATTTTAATAGAGGAGAGTGCACGCTGATCGGGGATCCATTATTACGATGTTGCGTTTTTTAACAGAAAATGGGCGCAACAGAAGCAATTCTCGCCAACTTTCAGAAATATTGTTTTTTGTGAAGCTAAAGCATCAAAGGGAAAGAAAAACGACATTTTAGAAAATTAAAACCCTTTCTTAAAAAAGATTACCGGTTTTTGTGTTAGTTTGTAGAAAACTCTGATAATTATTCATCGCTGTGTAAAGGCTGTCATGCCATCCCCACGCCGCTCCCCCATTCCGTAAAATACATCCTTTTCAACAGTGGTTTACCTGATAATTTTCATTTTATTGATGAAAAGTAATAAATCCAGTTTTTTTAGAATTAATATTAATATTTTGTCCATCTTTTATGCCCAATGTGATAATATAGGATCCATGTATTAAATTAGCGGTCAAGGTAATTGATGACGTAAACAGTGCATCTTTGGAGAGCTTATCTGGCCTGTTTCTTAGCGAGTGCAAATGAATTATATATTTTCCAACAATGTACGTACTGGTCGGCAAGTAAAGGTGGCCATTTGCATTCACATGGAATCTATTTTCATTCTGCAACCGTGAGTATTTTGGATTGTAGGGATGAGTAATAAGGCAAAGTGTGAACCTTTTTAGAAAGATCTTAAAGATTTGTAGAGATAAATTGGAAATATGGTGTCACTAGATTCTCCGATGATCATTCCATGTGCTTTTCTATTTTAAGAGTACCAACACACGTGACCCCCTGTTGATGTTATGACAGAATGTGGGGTGCAGTAGGGTTTTTACCCGATTTTAACGATATTTCACAATGAAATTCGATAAAAATTAATACGAAGGATTGGAACGGCGTCCTTTAATGATGGGGAAAAAATCAGACGAAAATTCGCGAGCGCTCGCACTAAATGAGACAGTTGGCGAGAATTGCTTCTTGGCGAGAAATATTCCCCGACCAGTACGTACATTGTTGGAAAATATATAATTCATTTGCACTCGCTAAGAAACAGGCCAGATAAGCTCTCCAAAGACTCACATTTCTGACTGTTTCTGTAGCTCGTACAAATAAATTATATATTTCCGACAATGTACGTATATTATATTTTTATACTGATGTATATATGCCGTGATGATGCATTGTTGGTAATATTTGTACGTGTGTCTCAATAACATAATTTTGTTAGCATTGATAAAGTGTATATAGAGGTGGTGTTTAACAATGGTATGAAGAATAAATGGATCTAATAAATACGGCCAGCTGGAAGATACCAAAAGGGTGAATCAGAAGCCGGGAACCGAAGACGGACAATAACCGTAAGAAATAAATTATAAAAGAAGAACAATAAGTAACAAAGCACTACACAGAAAACTAACCATTGTGAAACACGAGTCCCTATAGAAACGGGAATGAACTCGTCCCTATATAAACGGGACTGAACTCGTGTGTACTGGAGGTGTAAGTAGTTCCTGTCCTACTAAAATGGCACTTAAGTGTTATAGATATGTTAATTTAATCTACAGAAATGGTGTTAAACAACGGTATGAGGAAAAATGGATTTAATAACTGTTGGAAGGGAGATAATCGTATATTATTTTTTGCTAAGACTATTAAGAGTTATCTATCTTTAGATAAGTAATAGCATTTAGATAGTGTTTATGGTAATCACAGAGATGCTGTTAGAACATTATAGATTATGGTGGTTTAAAAACGAAGAAAAAATACTGTTGGAATAGTTTCAAAATCCAATAGAAAAATTAGAAAAAGAGACAAATACATGACCGCGCAATTTCCTGGCACTTCAATAAAAATGTAGCAAGTTGAAACTGGTTTTATTGGACCAAGCCTCCCCTTTTAGTGAAACAATGTGACAAAAAGCTAAAAATAAGAGTAGTGTACAATTACTGTTGCTACCACAAAGCGAGGGTCGTCGTAGTCGTGATCGTATGGGATTGGGAGTTACAACTACATTTGCAATCAGTTCCTATCACCACTAAGTCCCACTCATGCGGAGCTGCAGTCGATACAATATCTTGTGAAAAAGTTTGTCAGTGGCTTACGGAAAAGTCGGTGGTTTTCTCCGGGTACCCCGGTTTCCTTCAGCAATAAAACTGGCCGCCACGATATAGCTGAAATATTGTTGAAAGAGGCGTTAAACACCATTACCCTAGTCATAATCCTCTACCGCAAAGCACAAAGTAAAGGTACATAAAAAAAGGAATGCAAGCGACAAGTGATGGAACGAGCTACTAATAAAATATGGTATCTGATGAGAGGTGAAAACAATTGTAAGGAACAAGTAATAGGGTAAACATGGCATTGGTAACAGGACACACCATAGGAGGTAATAGGGTAAACATGGCATTGGTAACAGGACACACCATAGGAGGTAATAGGGTAAACATGGCATTGGTAACAGGACACACCATAGGAGGTAATAGGGTAAACATGGCATTGGTAACAGGACACACCATAGGTTGTAATAGGGTAAACATGGCATTAGTAACAGGACACACCATAGGAGGTAATAGGGTAAACATGGCATTGGTAACAGGACACACCATAGGAGGTAATAGGGTAAACATGGCATTGGTAACAGGACACACCATAGGAGGTAATAGGGTAAACATGGCATTGGTAACAGGACACACCATAGGAGGTAATAGGGTAAACATGGCATTCGTAACAGGACACACCATATGAGGTAATAGGGTAAACATGGCATTGGTAACAGGACACACCATAGGAGGTAATAGGGTAAACATGGCATTGGTAACAGGACACACCATAGGAGGTAATAGGGTAAACATGGCATTGGTAACAGTACACACCATAAGAGGTAATAGTGTAAACATGGCATTCGTAACAGGACACACCATAGGAGGTAATAGGGTAAACATGGCATTGGTAACAGGACACACCATAGGAGGTAATAGGGTAAACATGGCATTGGTAACAGGACACACCATAGGAGGTAATATGGTAAACATGGCATTGGTAACAGGACACACCATAGGAGGTAATAGGGTAAACATGGCATTGGTAACAGTACACACCATAGGAGGTAATAGTGTAAGCATGGCATTCGTAACAGGACACACCATAGGGGGTAATGGGGTAGACATGGAATTGGTAACAGGACACACCATAGGAGGTAATAGGGTAAACATGGCATTGGTAACAGGGCACACCATAGGAGGTAATAGGGTAAACATGGCATTGGTAACAGTACACACCATAAGGGGTAATAGTGTAAACATGGCATTCGTAACAGGACACACCATAGGAGGTAATAGGGTAAGCATGGCATTGGTAACAGAACACACCATAGGAGGTAATAGGGTAAACATGGCATTGGTAACAGGACACACCATAGGAGGTAATAGGGTAAACATGGCATTGGTAACAGGACACACCATAGGAGGTAATAGGGTAAACATGGCATTGGTAACAGGACACACCATAGGAGGTAATAGGGTAAACATGGCATTGGTAACAGGACACACCATAGGAGGTAATAGGGTAAACATGGCATTGGTAACAGGACACACCATAGGAGGTAATAGGGTAAACATGGCATTGGTAACAGTACACACCATATGAGGTAATAGGGTAAACATGGCATTGGTAACAGTACACACCATAGGAGGTAATAGTGTAAGCATGGCATTCGTAACAGGACACACCATAGGAGGTAATAGGGTAAACATGGCATTGGTAACAGGACACACCATAGGAGGTAATAGGGTAAACATGGCATTGGTAACAGGACACACCATAGGAGGTAATAGGGTAAACATGGCATTGGTAACAGGACACACCATAGGAGGTAATAGGGTAAACATGGCATTGGTAACAGGACACACCATAGGAGGTAATAGGGTAAACATAGCAATGGTAACAGTACACACCATAGGAGGTAATAGTGTACACATGGCATTCGTAACAGGACACACCATAGGAGGTAATAGGGTAAACATGGCATTGGTAACAGGACACACCATAGGAGGTAATAGGGTAAACATAGCAATGGTAACAGGACACACCATAGGAGGTAATAGGGTAAACATGGCATTGGTAACAGGACACACCATAGGAGGTAATAGGGTAAACATGGCATTGGTAACAGGACACACCATAGGAGGTAATAGGGTAAACATGGCATTGGTAACAGGACACACCATAGGAGGTAATAGGGTAAACATGGCATTCGTAACAGTACACACCATAGGAGGTAATAGTGTAAACATAGCATTTGTAACAGGACACACCATAGGAGGTAATAGGTTAAACATGGCATTCGTAACAGGACACACCATAGGAGGTAATAGGGTAAACATGGCATTCGTAACAGGACACACCATAGGAGGTAATAGGGTAAACATGGCATTGGTAACAGGACACACCATAGGAGGTAATAGGGTAAACATGGCATTCGTAACAGTACACACCATAGGAGGTAATAGTGTAAACATGGCATTCGTAACAGGACACACCATAGGAGGTAATAGGGTAAACATGGCATTCGTAACAGGGCACACCATAGGAGGTAATAGGGTAAACATGGCATTCGTAACAGTACACACCATAGGAGGTAATAGGGTAAACATGGCATTGGTAACAGGACACACCATAGGAGGTAATAGGGAAAACATGGCATTGGTAACAGGACACACCATAGGAGGTAATAGGGTAAACATGGCATTGGTAACAGGACACACCATAGGAGGTAATAGGGTAAACATGGCATTCGTAACAGTACACACCATAGGAGGTAATAGTGTAAACATGGCATTCGTAACAGGACACACCATAGGAGGTAATAGGGTAAACATGGCATTCGTAACAGAACACACCATAGGAGGTAATAGGGTAAACATGGCATTCGTAACAGGACACACCATAGGAGGAAATAGGGTAAACATGGCATTGGTAACAGGACACACCATAGGAGGTAATAGGGTAAACATGGCATTGGTAACAGGACACACCATAGGAGGTAATAGGGTAAACATGGCATTCGTAACAGTACACACCATAGGAGGTAATAGTGTAAACATGGCATTCGTAACAGGACACACCATAGGAGGTAATAGGGTAAACATGGCATTCGTAACAGGGCACACCATAGGAGGTAATAGGGTATACATGCCATTCGTAACAGTACACACCATAGGAGGTAATAGGGTAAACATGGCATTCGTAACAGGACACACCATAGGAGGTAATAGGGTAAACATGGCATTCATAACAGTACACACCATAGGAGGTAATCGTGTAAACATGGCATTCGTAACAGGACACACCATAGGAGGTAATAGGGTAAACATGGCATTGGTAACAGGGCACACCATAGGAGGTAATAGGGTAAACATGGCATTGGTAACAGTACACACCATAGGAGGTAATAGTGTAAACATGGCATTCGTAACAGGACACACCATAGGAGGTAATAGGGTAAACATGGCATTGGTAACAGAACACACCATAGGAGGTAATAGGGTAAACATGGCATTGGTAACAGGACACACCATAGGAGGTAATAGTGTAAACATGGCATTGGTAACAGGACACACCATTGGAGGTAATAGGGTAAACATGGCATTGGTAACAGGACACACCATAGGAGGTAATAGGGTAAACATGGCATTGGTAACAGGACACACCATAGGAGGTAATAGGGTAAACATGGCATTGGTAACAGGACACACCATATGAGGTAATATGGTAAACATGGCATTGGTAACAGTACACACCATAGGAGGTAATAGTGTAAGCATGGCATTCGTAACAGGACACACCATAGGAGGTAATAGGGTAAACATGGCATTGGTAACAGGACACACCATAGGAGGTAATAGGGTAAACATGGCATTGGTAACAGGACACACCATAGGAGGTAATAGGGTAAACATGGCATTGGTAACAGGACACACCATAGGAGGTAATAGGGTAAACATGGCATTGGTAACAGTACACACCATAGGAGGTAATAGTGTAAACATGGCATTCGTAACAGGACACACCATAGGAGGTAATAGGGTAAACATGGCATTGGTAACAGGACACACCATAGGAGGTAATAGGGTAAACATGGCATTGGTAACAGGACACACCATAGGAGGTAATAGGGTAAACATAGCAATGGTAACAGTACACACCATAGGAGGTAATAGTGTACACATGGCATTCGTAACAGGACACACCATAGGAGGTAATAGGGTAAACATGGCATTGGTAACAGGACACACCATAGGAGGTAATAGGGTAAACATGGCATTGGTAACAGGACACACCATAGGAGGTAATAGGGTAAACATAGCAATGGTAACAGGACACACCATAGGAGGTAATAGGGTAAACATGGCATTGGTAACAGGACACACCATAGGAGGTAATAGGGTAAACATGGCATTGGTAACAGGACACACCATAGGAGGTAATAGGGTAAACATGGCATTGGTAACAGGACACACCATAGGAGGTAATAGGGTAAACATGGCATTGGTAACAGGACACACCATAGGAGGTAATAGGGTAAACATGGCATTCGTAACAGTACACACCATAGGAGGTAATAGTGTAAACATAGCATTCGTAACAGGACACACCATAGGAGGTAATAGGTTAAACATGGCATTCGTAACAGGACACACCATAGGAGGTAATAGGGTAAACATGGCATTCGTAACAGGACACACCATAGGAGGTAATAGGGTAAACATGGCATTGGTAACAGGACACACCATAGGAGGTAATAGGGTAAACATGGCATTCGTAACAGTACACACCATAGGAGGTAATAGTGTAAACATGGCATTCGTAACAGGACACACCATAGGAGGTAATAGGGTAAACATGGCATTCGTAACAGGGCACACCATAGGAGGTAATAGGGTAAACATGGCATTCGTAACAGTACACACCATAGGAGGTAATAGGGTAAACATGGCATTGGTAACAGGACACACCATAGGAGGTAATAGGGAAAACATGGCATTGGTAACAGGACACACCATAGGAGGTAATAGGGTAAACATGGCATTGATAACAGGACACACCATAGGAGGTAATAGGGTAAACATGGCATTCGTAACAGTACACACCATAGGAGGTAATAGTGTAAACATGGCATTCGTAACAGGACACACCATAGGAGGTAATAGGGTAAACATGGCATTCGTAACAGGACACACCATAGGAGGTAATAGGGTAAACATGGCATTCGTAACAGGACACACCATAGGAGGAAATAGGGTAAACATGGCATTGGTAACAGGACACACCATAGGAGGTAATAGAGTAAACATGGCATTGGTAACAGGACACACCATAGGAGGTAATAGGGTAAACATGGCATTCGTAACAGTACACACCATAGGAGGTAATAGTGTAAACATGGCATTCGTAACAGGACACACCATAGGAGGTAATAGGGTAAACATGGCATTCGTAACAGGGCACACCATAGGAGGTAATAGGGTAAACATGCCATTCGTAACAGTACACACCATAGGAGGTAATAGGGTAAACATGGCATTCGTAACAGGACACACCATAGGAGGTAATAGGGTAAACATGGCATTCATAACAGTACACACCATAGGAGGTAATCGTGTAAACATGGCATTCGTAACAGGACACACCATAGGAGGTAATATGGTAAACATGGCATTCGTAACAGGACACACCATAGGAGGTAATAGGGTAAACATGGCATTCGTAACAGTACACACCATAGGAGGTAATAGGGTAAACATGGCATTCGTAACAGGACACACCATAGGTTGTAATAGGGTAAACATGGCATTCGTAACAGCGCACACCATAGGAGGTAATAGGGTAAACATGGCATTCGTAGCAGTACACACCATAGGAGGTAATAGGGTAAACATAGCATTCGTAACAGGACACACAATAGGTTGTAATAGGGTAAACATGGCATTCATAACAGTACACACCATAGGAGGTAATAGTGTAAACATGGCATTCGTAACAGGACACACCATAGGAGGTAATAGGGTAAACATGACATTCGTAACAGTACACACCATAGGAGGTAATAGTGTAAACATGGCATTCGTAACAGGACACACCATAGGAGGTAATAGGGTAAACATGGCATTCGTAACAGGGCACACCATAGGAGGTAATAGGGTAAACATAGCATTCGTAACAGTAAACACCATAGGGGGTAATAGGGTAAACATGGCATTCGTAACAGGACACACCATAGGTTGTAATAGGGTAAACATGGCATTCGTAACAGGGCACACCATAGGAGGTAATAGGGTAAACATGGCATTCGTAACAGTACACACCATAGGAGGTAATAGGGTAAACATAGCATTCGTAACAGGACACACCATAGGAGGTAATATGGTAAACATGGCATTCGTAAGAGGACACAGCATAACAGGAAATAGAATAAGAATGGAAGCTGGAGGAAAACATTCGTTGTCTTAAATGACAACTAATCAAATCAATGGCCTATACGAATTTTTACATACTCATCTTTCTGGAGCATCACCAGAATTTAAAGAAGAACAGAGGAATTCCAAAATGCTAAGAATCAGATGATACTTAGTATGTTGTTTTTCACAAAGGAATTGTTTTTCACAAAGGAATGTAAGAACAAGAAGTGTACGGCAAATGGATTTTGGTGGAGAAATAGGCAACAAATGGTAAAGGATGATGATGAGGATGGCTTAATATAAACGATGATGAGGATGCTTAATATAAACGATGATGAGGATGTTTAATATAAACGATGATGAGGATGTTTAATATAAACGATGATGAGGATGTTTAATATAAACGATGATGAGGATGTTTAATATAAACGATGACGAGGATGTTTAATATAAACGATGATGAGGATGTTTAATATAAACGATGAGGATGTTTAATATAAACGATGATGAGGATGTTTAATATAAACGATGATGAGGATGCTTAATAAAAATGATGATGAGGATGTTTAATATAAACGATGATGAGGATGTTTAATATAAACGATGATGAGGATGCTTAATATAAACGATGATGAGGATGTTTAATATAAACGATGATGAAGATGTTTAATATAAACGATGATGAGGTTGTTTAATATAAACGATGATGAGGATGTTTAATATAAACGATGATGAGGATGTTTAATATAAACGATGATGAAGATGTTTAATATAAACGATGATGAGGATGTTTAATATAAACGATGATGAGGATGCTTATTATAAACAGAAATATCAAATGTAGTGCGCACGATGCTGGAATAACCTTCATTATGTACACTCAAGGCCAAAATATTTCAAAGCCTAATAAGACCGGTGGTACACTTATAATTGCCGAAACCGTACAGGAACTTTATTAAATAAATGAAGGAAAAGGTATCATAGGAAGAACCGTTTGAAGATACCAAAGGTGTAATCAGAAACGGTAAATCAAAGAAGAACAGTCAATACAATTGTCAAAAGATACCAAAGGTGTAATCAGAAACCGTAAATCAAAGAAGAACAGTCAATACAATTGTCAAAAGATACCAAAGGTGTAATCAGAAACCGTAAATCAAAGAAGAACAGTCAATACAATTGTCAAAAGATACCAAAGGTGTAATCAGAAACCGTAAATCAAAGAAGAACAGTCAATACAATTGTCAAAAGATACCAAAGGTGTAATCAGAAACCGTAATTCAAAGAAGAACAGTCAATGCAATTGTCAAAAGATACCAAAGGTGTAATCAGAAACCGTAAATCAAAGAAGAACAGTCAATACAATTGTCAAAAGATACCAAAGGTGTAATCAGAAACCGTAAATCAAAGAAGAACAGTCAATACAATTGTCAAAAGATACCAAAGGTGTAATCAGAAACCGTAAATCAAAGAAGAACAGTCAATACAATTGTCAAAAGATACCAAAGGTGTAATCAGAAACCGTAAATCAAAGAAGAACAGTCAATACAATTGTCAAAAGATACCAAAGGTGTAATCAGAAACCGTAAATCAAAGAAGAACAGTCAATACAATTGTCAAAAGAAACAGGACAAAAGGATAAACAACGATCTTCAAAACATACATATAAAGATAAAGATTGAGCAGCGCGAACCTCAAAGCCGGGGGTGAACTAATGCACTTGTGAAGGGTTAACAGTTCCTGCTTCACATCGTATTACTCTTGTCACAAACCCGGTGATAAGTCATAAATGAGGAAATCATCGGATTATGATTACCACAACCGGAACACATTCGTGATCATTTATGACACAGATATTGCAACACGGTTGACCAGATCATGGTGTCAACCGTAAAACGTTCTAAGTGATAACTTCAACTTAACCACTAGGAACCCTTGGTTCGGTAACGACCTTGCTAACTGCAACACACCATAAAGGAAATCACGATATGAAGCACAAGGTCAGGAATATCGGATCAAGTAAGTGATGTATACTCCAAATGCAGGTTCTGCTGGAATGTTGCTACATATAAATGGAAAGTTCACAATGGGAAAATTGAAATCATTTATTTTGTCGTAAATTTTCGTTCTTAACCGGACTTCACTGTCAAATTAGAGGTGTAGGTCAAGGTATGAAGGAGACCTATCTGTATCTGTGGTATCCTTTATTTAAAGTTCACTGGCGAAGAAGCGATGAATAGAATCAACACACTTAGAATTATTTAGTGAAAGGACATCATATATATAGCGAACGTGAAATTAAAGGATTGTGCGAGCTTCCTAAACTTGAGAACCCCCTGTATGAAGTATGCCTTGTACGTATAAAGGAACAAGTCGATGAGAAGAGGAGCACAGCTGTTACTCATAGAAATGCCGATTGTCTGCTGAAAAACACGTGGGCAAATTCAAAGAAGCGCTTGTGAAACACATCGAGAAGAGTACCAGCAGAAGATTTATTCATAGCGAAGTATATTGAAAAGAGCAAATGCGAACAATCGAGAGGAAACGAAAAGTGAAAAAAAAAAACTATTTGAAATTTAGGAAATACGAATTGGTTAAATTACTTGAAAAGCAAGCTGTCGAAGACGATAGAGATTCTATCAAGGATCAGCTGCTGGACTATTTGGTATGGTTAAAGTCAATGGTTTGAAGTAGTTTGTTGTACGTTATATTTTATAGAACCCATCCTAAAATCTGAGGTATCTTCATTGCTGCACAGACGGATTGAAAGCATTGAAGATATAAATTATGTTGCAAACGATGTTAGCGAATATGCGCAATGAAGACATAAGCGTGTTCCAATATGTAAAGAAACTTAATTAATTACCAACGTGATAGTTGTGGATAGGTGTTCAAATGAGACGAGAAATAAAAATCGACTCCTTGCACAGAATATGTTTCAAACATTCAAACATACGGGACAATCACAACCTCTACCTATCCTAGGATGTACTTCTCATAGCTGACAATTCCGAAATCTTCAGGTCGAATGTGGAATCCTTAATCACGGCGATTCGGATGGTCCTGGGATGAATTAAACTTGTTGATTCAAGAACAGACTTCCGCCCCTTACAAGATGGTTAAGACGAACAAGATATGATGGATCTGTGGTATGTGGACTCTTTTACGTGTGTCTTCTGAACTTATTGTTGATGATTTGGACATTTGATGGTGAAGTGTTCTCGTTAATATAATTACACAGGGAAGTTAGATGGAAAGAAAGGTTTGGGTATAATTAATTTACATCAGGACCTAAGCATGAATTTTAATCGCATCACAGAGCAGAGAACGCCAGAAAACATTGCTGATGATGTAGCGAAATGGTGGGTCATTCAATAATTTCACGACAGCATCAGGTAACATTGAAATCAGAGAGTAGTCCAATGTTGATGGAAAATAATTGGATGAAGAGTATGGTGAATCGGTCAAGAAAATGATCATGAAATATACCGATCAAAATCCAGGTTTTGTTGTGAGATGTGTGTAAAAATGTGGCGGTGTTAAACTATTTCTGAGATGCCAACCTTCTCCCCCTTAATAATGGAATGTTCAAGGTCAAAACAGATATAAACTATTTCTGAGATGCCAACCTTCTCCCCCTTAATAATGGAATGTTCAAGGTCAAAACAGATATAAACTATTTCTGAGATGCCAACCTTCTCCCCCTTAATAATGGAATGTTCAAGGTCAAAACAGATATAAACTATTTCTGAGATGCCAACCTTCTCTCCCTTAATAATGGAATGTTCAAGGTCAAAACAGATATAAATGAACAATATAAAAATCCAGCAGATTCATATCCACTCAGAAAAGATCACCCACTATTATAAAACTGAATCACGATATAGACATGGACATTATACTAACACGGTCAATGACTTCACGTAGATTACTGACTACTATTTACTGTCTACTATTCTATTTCTAACTAATATCTAATACTGAAAGCGTATTACCCGGTGTATTGAGCAACACCTACGTCTTCTGTGATACAACGTTTTGATTGGTTGATATGTAAGACAAGGATGTTTGCTCAGTTATATTTATCTTGTCATAAAGGGAAATTTAGACAGGTAAATTGTTTAACTGTTTGATAAACATAAAGAACTTATTCTATTCTTATACAACACGGGTATATTTCCTATCCATGTTATATTATCACGTGATATGTGTGTTAAATCAATTGAAGATCATTTGTATCCCCTTCTTTTCCTTTTTTTTTTTTTTACAAAAGTGTGAAATATATGGTCACCTAGAATTTTTTTTATTTTACTTTACTTCTCTTCCACAGAAATTAATCATCGAGAAATATAATTACATGTATATAGAGGCACCACTTAATTTGTCTGTTATTAAATCTTATTACTCGCTAATGATTTTATTATATCGATATCCACTAATACCATTGGATGATATATTTTGATTATCAATATTTTTATGAATGGAATACCTTACACTACCTACGTCGACGTAACATTGTGTATTACAATTTAACTCGAGTGAGAGAGTGATTGTTGTTTAACGCCAACTCAGCAATTTTTTCAACTATATCACGGCGAGAACAAGTTAATTTTCAATGAGATGATGATGAGATCTGTTTTGTTCTAGACGAACACGCTGAGTTGAATCTTTATAGTGCTAGCTCACTGAAAATACCGTCAGTGGAAAGACATGTCACTCCACTGGACACATTATTCTGATTCCGAGCCAACCAGTCTTGCTTTCTCCTTAATGCTGCGTGCTTAGCGGAGAAGCAACAAATACCAATGTAATAGTCTCTAGTTCAACCGGGACTCGAACTCACGATCTACAGCACTCGAGACGAACACGCTAACCATTACACCACCACGATCTACCGCACTCGAGACGAACACGCTAACCATTACACCACCGATGCGGTCAATTTAACTCAGAGTTGAGCGAAAATAAAAAACAAAACAAAAAAACTCACCATTATTATATTGTACTATATTTTTCTTCTAGGTCGTCGTAACTTTTCAATCAAATTTACAGGGAAGTGTTCCCGGACTTGAGGTTAAATTATCAGGCAATTTCCTCATTTCATTTTTCCCATTCACTTCATAATTTAATAATAAGTCTGGAGTAACGTGGAAAATGCACCCGGTTTATTTTACTAAGTATATACCGATAAAATTCATAAACAGTGACCTTTAAGCTTTAGGTTCTATTCCCATGTTGTCTTATTTGCACACGCGCAACTGAAATCTAGACATAAATAATTGATTCAGCGTTGCTTCCCAACGAAGAACGGAGAGCAAAGGTAACAGTATAGATTGTTCGGAGTTCAGTAATTTTGTTATTACCCTTATTAATCAGTATCTTGTTGTTGGTAATGACAAATCTTACTTTGTCAAAAACCATTCAAAATCTAATAATAAATATAAACAGAACGAGATCATTCAAGTGCAATCTTTTTTATGGACAACATATGTATACAATTTGGTTGAATAGCGTGTCAACAAACGATTCATATTCCTATGGGCGCAAATTGTGCTCCACTACCCGCTGATACGTTTCTACACGCTTATGAGACATACTTCCTTGATATATAAAGACAGAAATTTTCCTCAATTTTTCAATAAAGCTTCCGCTGTGTAGATGATGTTCCGTCACTGAATTACAATTCTCGATCCGATGATTATCTGCAGCTGCATCTCACCTATCTAAATGAGCCTAAAGTAAATGACACTACTGACACTCAAAGGTATGCTTCTTACCTTGACCTTCACATTGAAGTTGACAATGGAGGAAGCAAAATATTGGGGACAAACGTGATGACATCACTTTTCCAATAGTCAGCTTCCCTTTCATCAGCAGCCATATTCCAGCAGTACCAGCATATGGAGTTTACATTTCATAACTCATACGTTATTATATAACTTGTGGACAGAGCTCAGATCCTTCTACAACAATAGAGTTGCTCCTATGGTGCAGTCATCGATACGAACATTCCACGGTCGTCATCGCGAACTGGTTGACTATTACCAATTATCCATTTCTCAGATGGCAATGGATATATTCCCTTCCAGGAAGATTCTTCTTTCCTCTATCACCGACACGATTTTTTACGAGAATTGACTATATGAGTAACACATCGTATGTCAGTTGATACGATATTCCAGAACTTATGGTTCCTATCATGAGTTATTGATAGAAGATTGCTGCTAACAATGACGCTACTGAACCAAGGGTTCCTAGTGGTATAATTTGAGTCATCACTTCGAAATGTTTACGTTCACCACCATGATATGGTTAACCGTTACAGAGTATCTGTGTCACACATGACTAATGATATGTTCCATATGTCGTAATCGCAAAAAAATGCTTTCCTTATTCATGACTTATCATCGAGTTTGTAATAAGAGTAAGACGACGGGTGCCACTGGTGGAGCAGGAATGACTACCCGTTTGCAGCACAGTTCACCCCGTTTTTTGTGGGTTCGTGTTGCTCAATCTTTAGTTTTCTGCTTAGTGCTTTGTGTATCAAGTTTGTTTGTCCAGTTGTCCTTTGAGCCATTATATATCATTCTTCAAGTTACGGTTTCTGATTACCTCTTGGGTCTTAGAACATTTCTTAGGAGAAACACGATCTTTTAACCCTTCGGGCTCGTTTGATTTTCTATGTTGTGTGTTTTGTTTTGTTGTTCTTTGTCCTGTGTCTTGTGTCCAATGTTGTCTGTGTCTCTGGATTGTCCATTCTTGATTGCCTCTTCGGTTTTCTCTAACGTTTACTCATGTTGTCTGTGTCTTTGGATTGTCCATTCTTGATTGCCTCTTCGGTTTTCTCTAACGTTTACTCATGTTGTCTGTGTCTCTGGATTGTCCATTCTTGATTGCCTCTTCGGTTTTCTCTAACGTTTACTCATGTTGTCTGTGTCTCTGGGTTGTCCATTCTTGATTGCCTCTTCGGTTTTCTCTAACGTTTACTCATGTTGTCTGTGTCTCTGGATTGTCCATTCTTGATTGCCTCTTCTGTTTTCACTAACGTCTATTTGTGTTCCCAATATATGTGTACTACTGTTTGTTTCTATCGCGTCAAGTCTGATGTGTATGTATATTATACAATTATAGCATGTTGATGAGATCGATACATGATTTTATCGCACTGATCAAGAATAACAATATCGACCTCGGACGAATTATCGCACTGACCACAGAATAACAATATCGACCTGAGGACGAAGTCCGAGGTCGATATTGTTATTCTTGGTCAGTGCGATAAAATCATTTGGACGATGTTGCATTTATTTGACGACCTATGATTGGATAAAATAATCCCTAAAAATAACGATAGAAGGCAGAGCCATATATGGAAATCAAGAGAATAAGATTAATACGCTTTACTGGCCAGTCGAAAATTCCATATGCCAGGTGACTGCAGCATTGTGTAATCTATTATTGCATAATTTGACCTTGAGGCTGTCCGAAATAAAAAAAATATTGTAATCGATAACTGAGACGACGCATGTCAAGTGTACTTGATCAGGCTCACTATATATATGTGTGTGTATTTTGATTTAGCATAAATAAACACAACTTTTCTCCATTGTGTTACCTTAGTCCGTTACACACCGATGCAGACGATAGATAAACGTGAAGTTACGAAACGACGCAGAAGGAAAATTACAGAAGGTCACTGGGCGGTGCTTAATTATGTTTAGTGACCATTATGTCTTTAGCCTTAGAACTTCCAAGAATGTCCGCCAAACATAGTTCGTGGAAAAAACTTAGCTACTGTTTCAAGTTATAGATCAGCAGCATCGTACAAAAATGTTCTAAGCTCCCGTGACCGACTATGATTATTTAGACGGTAAGTAAATTGTTGAAAGGTGAGCGCTTAGACGGTAAGTAAATAGTTGAAGGGTTCGCGCTAAAGCGCTCACCTTTCAACAATTTACTGACCGTCTAAATAATCATAGTCGGTCACTAGGGAGCTTAGAACTTATAATAGCATGCTACACATGTTTTCTAGTTTGTTACGTGTCATGTGCTAATCCAATAGAAAAACGGAATTTATATAGAAAAATAATAAACATTGTAATACGTTTATCTAACATGTGTTTACCACACGACACTCTGACATTCAACATAGTTATATGCATTACATGTAACAATATTTATTAAAACTTTTTATTCACCAGTCGCAGTCACTCAAATTAGAAAATCATTGATCTACGTTTTATGGGGAGGATTTTATAGTTCTAATTGTTAATGATACAGTTCCCTACACCATGAAACAAACCTTTAAAGTGATTCTTTGAATAATGCCTAAATGTGATTCCACATATATTTTCGAATACTTCATGAGGTTTTTCTAGCATTCCAAAATGACGACGTTACGAAAATTGTTCCGACGACTAAAGTATCTCTATATGAAACAATAGTTGTATATGATGGCTTCAATTCTTAATTTTAATAAAATACATACTTAATGTTAAATAAATAGATAAAACGTGTGGCTTTCTACGTCAAAACCTTAACATCAGTACGATCTCCATAAAGGACCAAACCTAAATATCTCTAGTAAGACCATCACTTGAGTCTGTTTATTTTACCTGGGACCACTACAATAAAGGCGAAATAGATCAACTCGAAATGGTCCAGCACAGGAATGTCATATTCATCATCAAGTGAAAACGGAAGACATCCTCAAGACAGGCGTAATTATTTTCGACTTTTAGACTTAAGCCAATATTGAGAGAATCACGACAGATTTATTCCTGGTCTTAATTGTCCTTCCTTGTAACAGACAAGAATCGTTTCCCTTCGTGCGATATCTGACTGGAACCGGCTGTAGCAGCGCATAGCTATGAATATCTTCTATCAAATACTAGTTTATGAAACTTGTAAATATTTTCAACCCTTTGGTACCATTCAGCATGGAAGATTAATCATTAGTTCCATAGACATGAAATCTAATATATTTTTTCAAACGATTCTGCAATTGTGCGAACCCAAAATTCGCTATTACAGAACCATTCAACTTTTATCTTTGTTTTAATTTTTTATTCTTAATATTTTCAAATTTCCGAAAACCATCCAAGGCAGTCATCTTTCTTAACAACAAGCACCGCTTGACGCACTTTGTATTCCATAGCCTCCTGTCCATTTATCAGGGAGCATTCATGCAAATCTAGTGTGAACCTGCATGTTTATCTGTCTATTATTCTAGTTCTATGTGTTAAAACATTATATGTCATATATAACATGGTTCAACAAAGTTTTACATCATCAATTAAATATTTACCTGAGTTTGCGACGAATTTTCATTCATTGTCATTGTTTTTAATATGTATAAATTATGACGTCATGTATGATGCCGACGCGTACGTTTATGTGCACATGTACAGCCTACACTAATTAACTGATCACCTTGGGCGTATCGTAGTAATCCATGATGACAACTCAATAGCCTTATAACAATAATATTTGAGTAGATAGGTTCACATTGATACCTGGACGATGATCCTATACACCTCCGGCATAAACAACGTGCGTTATAAACATTCTTAGGGTATCTGTTTTCGTTGACGTCCGTTTCTATCACCCAAGGACATGTAGAACGTAGTCTTTGTGGATCAGTATGCAGTCTCCGTGTTCTAGATGGGCATGGTATATTTTCAGATGATTCAGGCAGTGGTAGTATTGTTATATTTAACTCTACCCTTACCCTGTCAAAAGCATTTTCTATATTTGCTGGTCTCTGACAATTTCCTACGTGTATGGTCCGACTTTGAGTTAACATAACATTCAAGATATCCAGGAGTCCAAGTTGTATCTGCAGATAAACAAATATGTATTGTAAAAAAAGGTTGATAGGGACGGAACTTTGTGTTCTGTAAGTTACCAACAACGATGCTCCCTGGGACAGTTGTTAATAGATGTCATTACGCATATGGAGCGAATAGCATTTTCTGAACACGCGGTACTCATTTACATTCCATACTTGGAGCTAATCTTATGAAATTTCCATGCCGGTAGCACTTTTTGTTAAGCTGTGTTTTGTGGAGCAAAATACTTCTTAATACTATGAACATGGATCAAATAACTCAATGTAGGATTCACCAACTATTGTCAATTGGCATCTAAAGGAACAGACTTTAATAAAATTCTGACCCCATGAAAAGACAACATACAAATATAAAATAAAACTAAGCAAAAACAAATAACCAAACACACAAAAACAAACCAAAGATAAGTTTGAAGAAACCAAAGGGGTATCCAGAATCCATCAATCGAAGGAGGACAGACAACACAATGGCCAAAAGAAAAAGTACAAGAGGACAAACAGCGATCTACAAAACGCTACACAAAAACAAAAGATCCGACAAATCTATCTAAATATTATATAGTATAAAAACCCATCGAAAAACATAATAGTGAAACAATAGTCAACTTTGAGCCAAAATCTAATTGACAATACAATCTTTCGTTATCTGTACGCAACTGACAGAGGAAGAGTTTGAAGATGTCAAGGGAGCAATGAGAATCCGTATATCGAATAAGAACAGACAGCACAATGGCCAAAAGACAAAGTACAAAAGCACAAACAACGATCTACAAAACATACATATAAAACTAAAGATCGAGTAACACGAACCCCACTAAAAACCGGGGGTGAACGCAGGTGCTCCGGAAGGGTAGGCAGTTCCTGCTCCACTAATGACACCCTTTGTATTAATCTAGTTACAAACCCGGTGATAAGTCATGAATGAGGAAAGGACCGGGAAGTGTTTACGACAAGTGGAACATATCCGTGGTCATTTGTGATACAGATATTCCATAACGGTCAACCAAGTCATACCTTTTAACAAGGTATTGATAACTTCCAAAAACGTTTTCAAAGATAAGATGAGACGATATCTTATAAAATCCTTGACTTAATTGTTTAGTACTGAGAATACGGTAACGTTGTAGAAAGTCTTAATACAAACTGCCGAGAGTAGCGTATGAGTTGTGAAACATAAACCATGCCGAGAGTAGCGTATGAGTTGTGAAACATAAACTATGCCGAGAGTAGCGTATGAGTTGTGAAATATAAACTATGCCGAGAGTAGCGTATGAGTTGTGAAACATAAATTATATATGCTGGAGAGGTTTGGTATATTACTATCAAGGTGTTGACAATTTATAATGTCAAAATTGAAGGCGTCTCTTTTGTCGTAATGTCTGCTAGGAAGTTGACAATTGGTGTCGTATTCAAAGTAAATGTCAAGAAATGAGGCAGAGGAAGCTGTTTCTGTTGTGTCCTTTATCTCACGTTCTTTGATGTATATTAATGGAACCTAGATACGTTACCAAAGTTTGGATTATTAAGAGACATCATCAATATACCTGAAAGTGAGATGGCTTTAGCTTCTGTAATTTGTTTTGTCTTTGAAAAGCCTCACAGAAGTATAGGGCAAGATCGGCAAGGAGAGGGGCAGAGTTTGTTTCCATAGTGATGGCGATGATTTGTTGAACAATGTGCCCTCCGAACTCGACACATATGCTATCGATAAGGAACTCCAACATACTGATGACTTCATTTTCTGAGTAGCATGTTTGGATTTCGTTTCATGATTGGCAAAATAAGTTAATTTGTGACGAAACTACAAACTTGAGTCTGTCTACCATTTTTAAAATAAAATGCCTTATGAATAATTTCCGTTAAACGAGGTTTTATTTTTTCATGGTGAATGGTAGTGTATAGAGTATAAAAGTCAAATATTTGGATAGATGAAATATTCGAAAAGGTACGATAATTGAAATGATCCATAAGTTCTTTAGAGTTTTTCAGTATCCACATTTGATTAATGTTAACGTGATTATACTTCATCACAGTATGATTATAAACTTTTTTGTCATACTTATAGAGAAGTGACATGTTTTAATGCTATTACATGAGGAGATGGACCTTAATTGTATGTACTCTAACATGATTGTACTCTAACATTATCTTTAGAATTTTCCACACCTGATTCACACCATCCCTCGAGTAGCTAGTGTCACAGTAATTCTGGAGCCGGTTTTAGCCGCTGATAGAATAGATGTTAATTTGGAAAGAGGTTTCGTGGAGCATCTGGCAGACCCAGCAATATCACGTTGTTTCTAAGGAAACTTGGTAGGTAATCTTTGGTTGAAATTCCAAAGGAACACAATACAGACCCATGATTGTCCAAGACTTCCATTTCGTCAGTGTCGTCGGGGTTGCCAATTAAATTATTAATACCTAATTCCTTTATCAAGCATTAATATAAGATATAACAGCAAATCCAGGAGATTGCTAAATTACACAGAACACCACCTTTCTCACTTCTTTCATTCCCAAAAATAGCCAATAAAGTGCAAATCAGCTATGCTAATGTTAATGAAATAGATTCGAATTCAATAATGGTAAAGTATAGATGTTCTTATTTATCTTTTGTAGTGCAGACTTTTCTTGGAATTGGTTGAAATCACTTAATTTTTACTGAAACATCATTTATGATACTATTTTATCAGAGATTTTGCAATGAAATTATATATATATATATAAAATGTGCATAGATTGGGTAGATATAGAGAATATTTTAAAATCTAAAATATTCAGTTATCGGAAGAATAATCTGATTGGTCACACATTGACAAGGATGTTTACTTACATTGTATGTAATCTTTTTGATCGAGAAAACAAAGTTCTACTTTACCTGGAAAAAATAGTTATTCCTGTCTACGGTCATAAATTAAATGTTAACTTTCTGAAAAATCTCCGTTAGAGGGTAAGTAATATCGATTTTAAGGTTTACATTTGAATAAAAATGTTGAAGGCTTTGATCTTGTTGGAGAACGTTTTTTTTTCTTATTCAAAAATTCAAAATTAAATGCTTTTTCGGGACTTGTATTGTATATAATTATGAGAAAAATCAATTCGTGTCAGATTTTGATGATTTTGTTACGCATTGTGCGTTCTTAATTAGATGTCTACGTTTTTTTATCAACAAAAGAAGAACTTGATGTAGTTTTACTAGTTAATATGGAATATTTATGTAATATTAATGTTGTTATTGATAAGAATGTTATTTTAAATATTTTAAATATATTTTATGACAAATTTAAAGAGAAATGGTATAATGATTTAATGTTAAACGATCACAGTAAATTAAGCATGTACCGGTATATAGATTGTTTAAAAATGAATATGGTAAAGAAAATTATTAGCTGAAAAATATACCTGGAAAATATAAATGTGCATTTGCCAAATTTAGATGTGGTGTAACACCATTAAAAATAGAAACTGGAAGATATGAAGGTCTTTTAGTTGAAAATATAATTTGTTTTAACAATGTTTGTCACATAAATAATTGTATTGAAGACGAAAAACATGTCATATTGGATTGTCCAGTATATGAAGATTTGCGTCAATATTTATTTAACCAGGCTTTTCTATAGAATAATAATTTTACGCATTTGTCTGATGCTGATGAATTTATATTTTTATTTACTAATAACAATAGGTGCTATTATTCTGCAAAAATCTCTTATAAGATTTCAATGAAAAGAAAACATATTTCATATCGATAATTTTTCATATGTACATAATACCAGGATATTATTGTATAGATAACAATAATCTCTCGTAACTCTTGTCAGAGTGGCTCCTGTATGTTTTTACTATGTCTGTGTTCTATTTGTATACATATGTTGTAAATCAAGAGATGAGACTTTAATAAAGGTTTTTTTCTTGTCTTGTCTTGCCCATAAAATTAGTCAACCTGTGACCTTTGATTGAAGTGCCTGTATCAAGCCATGAGAGTGACCCGTCATGTGTGACTTTGGAGTGTCGAGTGACCCGTCATGTGTGATTTTGGGGTGTCGAGTGACCCGTCATGTGTGATTTTGGGGTGTCGAGTGACCCGTCATGTGTGATTTTGGGGTGTCGAGTGACCCGTCATGTGTGATTTTGGGGTGTCGAGTGACCCGTCATGTGTGATTTTGGGGTGTCGAGTGACCCGTCATGTGTGATTTTGGGGTGTCGAGTGACCCATCATGTGTGATTTTGGGGTGTCGAGTGACCCATCATGTGTGATTTTGGGGTGTCGAGTGACCCGTCATGTGTGATTTTGGGGTGTCGAGTGACCCGTCATATGTGATTTTGGAGTGTCGAGTGACCCGTCATGTGTGATTTTGGGGTGTCGAGTGACCCGTCATGTGTGATTTTGGAGTGTCGAGTGACCCGTCATGTGTGATTTTGGAGTGTCGAGTGACCCGTCATGTGTGATTTTGGGGTGTCGAGTGACCCGTCATGTGTGATTTTGGAGTGTCGAGTGACCCGTCATGTGTGATTTTGGAGTGTCGAGTGACCCGTCATGTGTGATTTTGGGTGTCGATTGTACCTCTGTTTCTAAGATTTCTGATTGGAATGGAGAACTGTTTCGATGGTGTGTTTATTTCTTCATTTATTGAAAATTTGAACTTTAGCAAACGAGTCTTCATCGTATACGTACCTGTACTCATGTCTTAAAGTGTTATAAATTATCTAAATATGGCACGGTGCAAATATTGGTATGTAAAGCATGCGCAAGATTGTATGTTAAACAATGGTGGAATTTTCTTTATTTTCATATGAGCCATTCTGATTGGTTAGACTTTCAGTTACAAGGAGGTTTATATCTTACATGATTATACAAAGACCACATAGCGTTGTACCTATTATACATGTGGTGTTTGATGGCATTCTATATTCTGATTTATGAATAGAAATTAGCTTGAAAACTTGGGTATGTATCTTTAAACGGAATGAAAAATAAAGTTGTAAATAAATGAGAAATATCAAAGTAATATTCGCCAAGTTGTAAACACTTGAGAAATAGCAAAGTAATATTCGCTAAGTTGTAAATATTTGAGAAATAGCAAAGTAATATTCGTCAAGTTGTTAAATAAATGAGAAATATCAAAGTAATATTCGCCAAGTTGTAAACACTTGAGAGAAATATCAAAGTAATATTCGTCAAGTTTTTAATAAATGAGAAATATCAAAGTAATATTCGCCAAGTTGTAAACACTTGAGAAATATCAAAGTAATATTCGCAAATTTTGTGAAAATATTCCTTAAATAAATCTTTCTGCAGATATTACAGAAATAATTCATTTACATCGTTTTGTTTATGTTGTCATAGACACAAACATTAATTAATTGTACACAATATCTTATTTTCCCAACAGATATATTTGTTCCTCAATCATGCAAAAAAAATACATCATTCATTAATTTTTGCAGTCCAAAAAGGTCAAAATAATAAAACGAAACCGGAAAAAGTTTGACCGTCGTCACTGTATCAATATTACAAAATACTCAAATAGTAAACGAATGGTAAAGAAAAACATATGATAAAATAAAATAAAAAACTTAAAAAGCATGTTCAAAATTAAGAAAGATAAAAGTGTGTCATAATAGTTACATATCCGTTCAAATTGTAGACATTAGTCAAATTTACTTTAACTGATGATAATATAAAGAAACAAACTATACCGGAGGAACTTTCTACAGATGGTACACAAATTATTTATTTACATACTTTTGTTTATGTACACGATATTTATTTTTTCAACAAATATGCTACAAAAATGCAATATTCATGCCAAAAAATTTCAACGGTCCAAAAAAAGTAGAACTAGCGAAAACGAAAAATAAACTTGACCGCCGTCATGTAGTAATATTGCAAAATGGTCATATATAGTAAATGAATAGCAAAAAAGATAATACCCCCCCCCCCCCCCAAAAAAACCCCCATATGATTAAATAATTAAATAAAAACAAACATATATTGGTTTTGTAAAGTTAGAAATATCAAGTGATTTAAGTCAAAATGGGAAAAGATAAAACAGTTTGCAATAAGCTTACGATTTAAACAAATATATTTTAAGAGGCATACCTGCAGAAAAGTTTTGATGTCCATTTGAAATTTAAATTGTTTCTATCAAACTATGGCCGAGTTTCAAAGATCAAATTTTCATATGGCAAATTTCTTACTGAACGAAATCGCCAACTCATTATAACTAAATATACTATATATAGGTAAATATAATCCCAATAAGTTTATTGCATGATTTCCTGAAAACTGATACTGATTGGACAGGTGGGAACCCGGAAAAGTTCAGAGGAAGTTATTATAATTTGTCTATTGACGGCTTTTGTCTACAACGTCAGATAATCTGTTAATGTTCAACATTATAATAAAAATTTGTAAATAAAAAACATACAAATAAATCATGTTGACTATTTATGTTATATCCGTGACGCGGAGTTTCGTTTAATGGAGATATAAAACCTATAATAGTTGAATACTTTAAAATCAGAAATGACAAAGGTAAAAAAAAAAAAAAAAAAAAAAAAAAAAAAAAAAAAAAAAAACATGTCCACAAACAGCAACAGCACGAACCATTTCCCAGATTAACCACTATAAACTCCCAGACTAACCATTATAAACTCCCAGACTAACCATTATAAACTTTCAAACTAACCATTATAAACTCTCAGACTAACCATTACAAACTCCCAGACTAACCATTATAAACTCCCAGACTAACCATTATAAACTCCCAGACTTACCATTATAAACTCCTAGATTAACCATTTTAAACTCCCAGAATAACCATTATAAACTCCCAGTTTAACCATTATAAAGTCCCAGATTAACCATTATAAACTCCCAGATTAACCATTATAAACTCCCAGACTTACCATTATAAACTCCCAGACTTACCATTATAAACTCCCAGATTAACCATTATAAACTCCCAGATTAACCATTATAAACTCCCAGATTAACCATTATAAACTCCCAGATTAACCATTATAAACTCCTAGATTAACCATTATAAACTCCCAGATTAACCATTATAAACTCCCAGATTAACCATTATAAACTCCCAGATTAACCATTATAAACTCCCAGATTAACCATTATAAACTCCCAGACTAACCATTACAAACTCCCAGACTAACCATTATAAACTCCCAGACTTGCCATTATAAACTCCCAGATTAACCATTTTAAGCTCCCAGATTAACCATTATAAACTCCCAGATTAACCATTATAAACTCCCAGATTAACCATTACAAACTCCCAGACTAACCATTACAAACTTCCAGACTAACCATTATAAACTCCCAGATTAACCATTATAAACTCCCAGACTAACCATTACAAACTCCCAGACTAACCATTATAAACTCCCAGATTAACCATTATAAACTCCCAGATTAACCATTATAAACTCCCAGACTAACCATTATAAACTCCCAGACTAACCATTATAAGCTCCCAGATTAACCATTATAAACTCCCAGACTTACCATTATAAACTCCCAGATTAACCATTATAAACTCCCAGACTAACCATTATAAACTCCCAGACTAACCATTATAAACTCCCAGATTAACCATTATAAACTCCCAGACTTACCATTATAAACTCCCAGATTAACCATTATAAACTCCCAGACTAACCATTATAAACTCCCAGACTAACCATTATAAACTCCCAGACTAACCATTATAAACTCCCAGATTAACCATTATAAACTCCCAGATTAACCATTATAAACTCCCAGACTAACCATTATAAACTCCCAGACTAACCATTATAAACTCCCAGATTAACCATTATAAACTCCCAGACTTACCATTATAAACTCCCAGATTAACCATTATAAACTCCCAGACTAACCATTATAAACTCCCAGACTAACCATTATAAACTCCCAGATTAACCATTATAAACTCCCAGACTAACCATTATAAACTCCCATACTAACCATTATAAACTCCCAGATTAACCATTATAAACTCCCAGATTAACCATTATAAACTCCCAGATTAACCATTATAAACTCCCAGATTAACCATTATAAACTCCCAGACTAACCATTACAAACTCCCAGACTAACCATTATAAACTCCCAGACTTACCATTATAAACTCCCAGACTTACCATTATAAACTCCCAGATTAACCATTTTAAACTCCCAGATTAACCATTATAAACTCCCAGATTAACCATTATAAACTCCCAGATTAACCATTATAAACTCCCAGATTAACCATTATAAACTCCGAAATACAAACATAAGACAAGTTTGAAGATACTAAAGGAGTAATCAGAAGCCGTCAATCAAAGAAGGACAGACAACACAATGGTAAAAAAATATCAAGGGGGTAATCAGAATTCGTAAATCAAAGGACAGACAACACAATGGTCAAAAGAAAAAGCACAAAAGGACAAACAATGGTGTACTAAGCATTACACAGAAAACTAAAGATGGAGCAACAAGAACCCCACTAAAAACCGTCTGTGCACCCAGGTGCTCAGGGAGGATAGACAGTTCCCGCTCCACTAGTGCCATCCGTCGTGTTATTCTTGTTACGAACCAGGTACTAATGAAGCGAGGGGATGGAAATCACACTGTCCTGGTTTGAGACAGGAACAAACATGTGCTAAAACTCTTTACTCTCAACGGAGGCAAAACACAAACAATGAGCAAAGACACGTGCAATTTAACTTGTATTTAAAATATGACCTGTCATTCACAAGATTAACAAGGCGTTATATGGAGTCATCTTCTTATTCATCTATATTATATACAGTTATTCTATTGTTGAGAGTGTGAGGAGGAACTGTGACAAGAAAGAATGGTAAGGATTCTGATATTTTTTTTAATTCAAGTCTTCAGAGTTTGAAAAGACATTTTCCGAAACCCATGATGTCCTATACGTAATCTATATCTCCATGAAAAGTACATACAAAAATGTACTTGAAATATAAGATCTTATAAGGTGCCTATTTAAGTATTAATAACTTTGGTTTTGACTATCACCAATACGGTTGTTTCGAATCATTTCCATTCCGTCAAACTTTTGTTATTTTCGTCTGCCAGATCACGTGATTTTGATGGACTAATCGGCATTGAACTTCCGGTGTCAATGTACACAACAAAAACTCCAATCGATATGTGCCGTTTTAACGTTCGATCCTCAACTTAAACAAATCTTAACATTTTCTGTAAAAGACAGATATCTATTAAATTATTTTATTTGTATCAAAGACTGCAATGCGGAAACAAATACTTCTTTAAAATTAAATTTGTTTTCTTTCTTTATTTGCAGCTGTCAGCATCATCAAAGGAAAACGATCTGCCTTTATGTATATATTTTTGATATCCGACAGATAGTGGGGAACCGAACACCAGTATTTATTCAGCGGTTTCCTTGGCGTCTCCATATTACAATTACTTATAATCTACCGCATCTACGACTATGATATGCTGACGTCATAGTAATAGCGTAAACACCGGAAGTCGCCTGCCGATTTGTTCAGACGTCAAGACAAGAAAAAGACGGAACGTGGTCGGAATTGACATGATTCGAAACAACCGTATTAATGTAGTACTTACAAGACAAAGTCAATCTGAAAGTCCCATACGAAAGACATTTTTGTCCCATGTGTAAGGTAGACAATTTTCTCTTAAATTCCTTTACTGACTTACATTCTTTGCATCATTACATCTCTAGTACACTGGTTACTACATAGACATAGGTTTAACTCCTTATATACATCCAAAATGTTGTTTATAGAGATGTAAGAGTGTTTTGCTCTTTCTTCCCAAACTTAACAAAATATTCCCATTTTTTCAAGAATAAGTTAAATAAACTGTCACATTTGTAAATAAATAAATAGTAGAAAACTAAAATTTAAGAATGCATTTCATTACTTTCTAAATTAAATGTAAGTGAAATCCACAAAAAAATGAATATTGCAAACTTTTGTCCCATACGTAAGATATGTTGGGATTACACTATATGTGCCTGTATGTGACAACAAATATCATGTTTTATCAGGATTTCCAGCAATTTTATGAATTCTTAGTTATTATTTTCCTTAAGTTAAACAAATACATCCATCGACATATTTAGAAGACAACTAAGAAGAAAATTAAATACAAGTAGAAGATGTAGACAAAACTAGTTAAAGATATTAAAGAGTTATGCCCTTTATAAAAGTAGAAGAAACAATACAGATGTAGATGTAGACAGAACTAGTTAAAGATATTAAAGAGCTATGCCCTTTATAAAAGTAGAAGAAACAATACAGATGTAGATGTAGATAAAACTAGTTAAAGATATTAAAGAGTTATGCCCTTTATAAAAGTAGAAGAAACAATACAGATGTAGATGTAGATAAAACTAGTTAAAGATATTAAAGAGTTATGCCCTTTATAAAAGTAGAAGAAACAATACAGATGTAGATGTAGATAAAACTAGTTAAAGATATTAAAGAGCTATGCCCTTTATAAAAGTAGAAGAAACAATACAGATGTAGATGTAGATAAAACTAGTTAAAGATATTAAAGAGTTATGCCCTTTATAAAAGTAGAAGAAACAATACAGATGTAGATGTAGACAGAACTAGTTAAAGATATTAAAGAGCTATGCCCTTTATAAAAGTAGAAGAAACAATACAGATGTAGATGTAGATAAAACTAGTTAAAGATATTAAAGAGTTATGCCCTTTATAAAAGTAGAAGAAACAATACAGATGTAGATGTAGATAAAACTAGTTAAAGATATTAAAGAGTTATGCCCTTTATAAAAGTAGAAGAAACAATACAGATGTAGATGTAGACAGAACTAGTTAAAGATATTAAAGAGCTATGCCCTTTATAAAAGTAGAAGAAACAATACAGATGTAGATGTAGATAAAACTAGTTAAAGATATTAAAGAGTTATGCCCTTTATAAAAGTAGAAGAAACAATACAGATGTAGATGTAGATAAAACTAGTTAAAGATATTAAAGAGTTATGCCCTTTATAAAAGTAGAAGAAACAATACAGATGTAGATGTAGATAAAACTAGTTAAAGATATTAAAGAGTTATGCCCTTTATAAAAGTAGAAGAAACAATACAGATGTAGATGTAGATAAAACTAGTTAAAGATATTAAAGAGTTATGCCCTTTATATAAGTAGAAGAAACAATACAGATGTAGATGTTGATAAAACTAGTTAAAGATATTAAAGAGCTATGCCCTTTATAAAAGTAGAAGAAACAATACAGATGTAGATGTAGACAAAACTAGTTAAAGATATTAAAGAGTTATGCCCTTTATAAAAGTAGAAGAAACAACACAGATGTAGATGTAGACAAAACTAGTTAAAGATATTAAAGAGTTATGCCCTTTATAAAAGTAGAAGAAACAATACAGATGTAGATGTAGACAGAACTAGTTAAAGATATTAAAGAGTTATGCCCTTTATAAAAGTAGAAGAAACAATACAGATGTAGATGTAGATAAAACTAGTTAAAGATATAAAAGAGTTATGCCCTTTATAAAAGTAGAAGAAACAATACAGATGTAGATGTAGATAAAACTAGTTAAAGATATTAAAGAGTTATGCCCTTTATAAAAGTAGAAGAAACAATACAGATGTAGATGTAGACAAAACTAGTTAAAGATATTAAAGAGTTATGCCCTTTATAAACGTAGAAGAAACAATACAGATGTGGATGTAGATAAAACTAGTTAAAGATATTAAAGAGTTATGCCCTTTATAAAAGTAGAAGAAACAATACAGATGTAGATGTAGACAAAACTAGTTAAAGATATTAAAGAGCTATGCCCTTTATAAAAGTAGAAGAAACAATACAGATGTAGATGTAGACAGAACTAGTTAAAGATATTAAAGAGTTATGCCCTTTATAAAAGTAGAAGAAACAATACAGATGTAGATGTAGACAGAACTAGTTAAAGATATTAAAGAGTTATGCCCTTTATAAAAGTAGAAGAAACAATACAGATGTAGATGTAGATAAAACTAGTTAAAGATATTAAAGAGTTATGCCCTTTATAAAAGTAGAAGAAACAATACAGATGTAGATGTAGATAAAACTAGTTAAAGATATTAAAGAGTTATGCCCTTTATAAAAGTAGAAGAAACAATACAGATGTAGATGTAGACAGAACTAGTTAAAGATATCAAAGAGTTATGCCCTTTATAAAAGTAGAAGAAACAATACAGATGTAGATGTAGACAGAACTAGTTAAAGATATTAAAGAGCTATGCCCTGTATAAAAGTAGAAGAAACAATACAGATGTAGATGTAGATAAAACTAGTTAAAGATATTAAAGAGTTATGCCCTTTATAAAAGTAGAAGAAGCATTACAGATGTAGATGTAGATAAAACTAGTAAAAGATATAAAAGAGTTATGCCCTTTATAAAAGTAGAAGAAACAATACAGATGTAGATGTAGATAAAACTAGTTAAAGATATTAAAGAGTTATGCCCTTTATAAAAGTAGAAGAAACAATACAGATGTAGATGTAGATAAAACTAGTTAAAGATATTAAAGAGTTATGCCCTTTATATAAGTAGAAGAAACAATACAGATGTAGATGTAGATAAAACTAGTTAAAGCTATTAAAGAGCTATGCCCTTTATAAAAGTAGAAGAAACAATACAGATGTAGATGTAGATAAAACTAGTTAAAGCTATTAAAGAGCTATGCCCTTTATAAAAGTAGAAGAAACAATACAGATGTAGATGTAGACAAAACTAGTTAAAGATATTAAAGAGTTATGCCCTTTATAAAAGTAGAAGAAACAATAGAGATGTAGATGTTGATAAAACTAGTTAAAGATATTAAAGAGCTATGTCCTTTATAAAAGTAGAAGAAACAATACAGATGTAGATGTAGACAAAACTAGTTAAAGATATTAAAGAGTTATGCCCTTTATAAAAGTAGAAGAAACAACACAGATGTAGATGTAGACAAAACTAGTTAAAGATATTAAAGAGTTATGCCCTTTATAAAAGTAGAAGAAACAATACAGATGTAGATGTAGACAGAACTAGTTAAAGATATTAAAGAGCTATGCCCTTTATAAAAGTAGAAGAAACAATACAAATGTAGATGTAGATAAAACTAGTTAAAGATATAAAAGAGTTATGCCCTTTATAAAAGTAGAAGAAACAATACAGATGTAGATGTAGATAAAACTAGTTAAAGATATTAAAGAGTTATGCCCTTTATAAAAGTAGAAGAAACAATACAGATGTAGATGTAGATAAAACTAGTTAAAGATATAAAAGAGTTATGCCCTTTATAAAAGTAGAAGAAACAATACAGATGTAGATGTAGATAAAACTAGTTAAAGATATTAAAGAGTTATGTCCTTTATAAACGTAGAAGAAACAATACAGATGTGGATGTAGATAAAACTAGTTAAAGATATTAAAGAGTTATGCCCTTTATAAAAGTAGAAGAAACAATACAGATGTAGATGTAGACAAAACTAGTTAAAGATTTTAAAGAGTTATGCCCTTTATAAAAGTAGAAGAAACAATACAGATGTAGATGTAGATAAAACTAGTTAAAGATATTAAAGAGTTATGCCCTTTATATAAGTAGAAGAAACAATACAGATGTAGATGTAGACAAAACTAGTTAAAGATATTAAAGAGTTATGCCCTTTATAAAAGTAGAAGAAACAATACAGATGTAGATGTAGATAAAACTAGTTAAAGATATTAAAGAGTTATGCCCTTTATAAAAGTAGAAGAAACAATACAGATGTAGATGTAGACAGAACTAGTTAAAGCTATTAAACAGGTATGCCCTTTATAAAAGTAGAAGAAACAATACAGATGTAGATGTAGACATAACTAGTTAAAGATATTAAAGAGTTATGCCCTTTATAAAAGTAGAAGAAACAATACAGATGTAGATGTAGATAAAACTAGTTAAAGATATTAAAGAGTTGTGCCCTTTATAAAAGGTTTAATTTACTATTTCTACCACATTACTACTCTGAGACACTTAAGATTTAAATAGGATGTTTCTGAATTCTTTAATTTTACTTATAAATATGGGCTATAAAATCTTACGTTTGGGACAAAATTGTATAATTAGCTTAAGTATTATTTTATCATTAACAGAATGAGTCAAATGCTACAATTTTAATTCTGAACGCTATAAAAAAAACAATATATAGACTTCATAATGTAATCAGCTTATTCAGTAAAAAAATGTTTATTTTTTGCCAGAAACAGGGGTGAACATAAGTGTTGTTTCTGTTTAGGTAAACATACTTATTTGGTGATTCTTAATGATATTTGGCTTTTATATCAAATTTATGTAAAAGGTTTAGTTTACAATTTTCATCACCTGATTTCTTTGAAGAATTGGAAGACTTCAATAGAATGTTATTGTTTCATTTAATTTTATTTCTAAACATGGTCAATTAAATCATACGTATGGGACAAAAATATGGAAAATTAAACATTTTAAAAATAGTCTCTTATGAATTGTATGTAGCAGTTATCTTATTTGTTAAAAGAATAGTAAAATTTTGATAATCACTATGTTAAATGAAGAATAGTTTAGCTTGTGTGATTTTTAAAGAGAATTTTTTTTTTTTAAATTGAAATTATTTTGTGGAAGCTTGAAAAATGGGGAAATTATAAAAAGATATCTTACCAGAAAGCACTGGTCAACGTGTTGCAAGCAAACTAGTTCGGATTTCAAAATATAATAAAACAATTGATAAAGTCTTTAGAGGAAAACATATTAATAATTATAAGTGATTGTCCCATATGAACAAATTTGTTGACAGCATTATCTTTAAAGGCATACAGGCTGTCAGAATTGATTTTTGTTATTGAGAGTTGCCAATATTCGATGTTTTATACTAATTGCAGTTTAAATTTTTCATAATATCATACGTAAATAGCCTAGAACGAAGGAAATACGTCGCTGTTTGATTTTCTTGTAAAATTTTCCAGTAAAATCATCCAGTAAAATTTCAATGTTGACCCGCGCAATATTCATACGACCTGACAGTGAACTCATTCGGGAAAGCGTTTGCGCATGTGCGAATTTGTTAAATTGAGGAGAAAACGATAGGTGATATCTCTTTTAAATTAGAGACTCAAATAATGAACTTCATGTCTGTTTTTTTCTAAAAAAAAATATAATCAAGTCAACTCAAGTGTTGTCAATAATTATAGATTAATATATGGCCTTTTTCATATTGCCTTTGTGATCAGCACGAGACCTTGATATCGGCCCCGAGGGCTTTAGCTCGAGGGACGATATCAATCGAAGGCTGATGACAAGGGCAATATGAAAAAGGCCATGTATTATATTATAGTCTTTTGTTGAGGTCAATACTAGTTTCTATGCGCCTTAAAAACGATATTCACCGAAGCCTTTAGGCTGAGGTGAATATTGATTTCAAAGGTCCATAAAAACTCGTATTGACCGATACAAAAGACTGTAATTGTTTTATTACATTAAAATGAAAAGTGAAAGTGAAACCAAGTCTCCGAGATTTCTGCAAATCCCCGTTTGACTTCTGCAAGCCCATCGCCTGCGTCGGACATGATGATTACTTGTTCATTCTAAAGTAACGCTAATACGACGATTCTGATTGGACGAAATTTCACATTACCTTTATGTCCATTGGTCGAATAGAAATAGAATTCACGTGATTCTTTTTATAGATTTCGTTAGAAAACGAAAGTCAAACCAAGTCAATACGAGTTTCAATCAAACAATATCAAATTTTACGGAATGTCAGGTGACAGCATGATAGCCAATAAAATTGTTTAAATAAAATCATCATGTAATAAATCTATTTATCACATATTTTGCGAGGGCAGATAACATGTTATTGTCCTTCACAAAAGGGCAGATAACATGTTATTTCCCTCGTAAAATGCTATTGCCCCGGAGGCAAATAACACGCCGCAAATTCTGCTTTTATTACACATGCAAATTCGGTGTTTTTTCAATAAAATTTGTGATAATATGCAATACAATTTGTTTACAATTTCCCCTTTATCAGGCCTCTTTGCAGAGTTTGGGTTTGGTTTTTTTGATTTCATCACGTATTTCCGATTTTAAGTGTCATTCTTACTAAATACCATTTATATAATAATGTGGTCTTGTCCAGGTAATATGTCAAAATATTACCCAGGTCTGAGAGACATATTACCCTTCCACCACGCATATACATGCCCACTCACTTTCCTGTATCCCTAACACACATACACATGACCATTCACTTTCCTGTATCCCTACCACACATATACATGACCACTCACTTTCCTGTATCCCTACCACACATATACATGACCACTCACTTTTCTGTATCCCTAACACACATATACATTACCACTCACTTTCCTGTATCCATAACACATATACATGACCACTCACTTTCCTTTATCCCTACCACACATATACATGACCACTCACTTTCCTGTATCCCTAACACACATATACATGACCACTCACTTTCCTGTATCTATACCACACATATACATGACCACTCACTTTCCTGTATCCCTAACACACATATACATGACCACTCACTTTCCTGTATCCCTAACACACAGATACATGACCACTCACTTTCCTGTTTCCCTAACACACATATACATGACCACTCACTTTCCTGTATCCCTACCACACACATACACAACCACTCACTTTCCTGTATCCTTACCACACATATACATGACCACTCACTTTCCTGTATCCCTAACAAACAAATACACGACCACTCACTTTCCTGTATCCCTACCACACATATACATAACCACTCACTTTCCTGTATCCCTAACACACATATACATGACCACTCACTTTCCTGTATCCCTAACACACATATACATGATATACATGATATACATGACCACTCACTTTCCTGTATCCCTAACACACATATACATGACCACTCACTTTCCTGTATCTCTACCACACATATACATGACCACTCACTTTCCTGTATCCCTAACACACATATACATGACCACTCACTTTCCTGTATCTCTAACACACATATACATGACCACTCCCTTTCCTGTATCCCTAACACACATATACATGACCACTCACTTTCCTGTCTCTCTACCAAACATATACATGACCACTCACTTTCCTGTATCCCTAACATACATATACATGACCATTCACTTTCCTGTATCCCTAACACACATATACATGACCATTCACTTTCCTGTATCCCTAACATACATATACATGACCAATCACTTTCCTGTATCTCTAACACACATATACATGACCACTTACTTTCCTGTATCCCTAACAAACATATACATGACCACTCACTTTCCTGTATCCCTAACACACATATACATGACCACTCACTTTCCTGTATCCCTAACACACATATACATGACCACTCACTTTCCTGTATCCATAACACACATATACATGACCACTCACTTTCCTATATCCCTAACACACATATACATGACCACTCACTTTCCTGTATCCCTAACACACATATACATAACCACTCACTTTCCTGTATCCCTACCACACATATGCATGACCACTCACTTTCCTGTATCCCTAACACACATATACATGACCATTCACTTTCCTGTCTCTCTACCACACATATACATGACCACTCACTTTCCTGTATCCTTAACACACATATACATGACCACTCACTTTCCTGTATCCCTAACAAATATATACATGACCACTCACTTTCCTGTCTCTCTACTACACATATACATTACCACTCACTTTTCTGTATCCCTAACACACATATACATTACCACTCACTTTCCTGTATCCCTAACACATATGCATGATCAGTCACTTTCCTGTATCCCTAGCACACATATACATGACCACTCACTTTCCTGTATCCCTAACACACATATACATGACCACTCACTTTCCTTTATCCCTAACACACATATACATGACCACTCACTTTCCTGTTTCCCTAACACACATATACATGACCACTCACTTTCCTGTATCCCTACCACACACATACACAACCACTCACTTTCCTGTATCCTTACCACACATATACATGACCACTCACTTTCCTGTATCCCTAACAAACAAATACACGACCACTCACTTTCCTGTATCCCTACCACACATATACATAACCACTCACTTTCCTGTATCCTTAACACACATATACATGACCACTCACTTTCTTGTATCCCTAACACACATATACATGATATACATGATATACATGACCACTCACTTTCCTGTATCCCTAACACACATATACATGACCACTCACTTTCCTGTATCTCTACCACACATATACATGACCACTCACTTTCCTGTATCCCTAACACACATATACATGACCACTCCCTTTCATGTATCCATAACACACATATACATGACCACTCCCTTTCCTGTCTCTCTACCAAACATATACATGACCACTCACTTTCCTGTATCCCTAACATACATATACATGACCATTCACTTTCCTGTATCCCTAACACACATATACATGACCATTCACTTTCCTGTATCCCTAACATACATATACATGACCAATCACTTTCCTGTATCTCTAACACACATATACATGACCACTCACTTTCCTGTATCCCTAACAAACATATACATGACCACTCACTTTCCTGTATCCCTAACACACATATACATGACCACTCACTTTCCTATATCCCTTACACACATATACATGACCACTCACTTTCCTGTATCCCTAACACACATATACATGACCACTCACTTTCCTGTATCCCTAACACACATATACATAACCACTCACTTTCCTGTATCCCTAACACACATATACATGACCACTCACTTTCCTGTATCCCTAACACACATATGTATGACCACTCACTTTCCTGTCTCTCTACCACACATATACATGACCACTCACTTTCCTGTATCCCTACCACACATATACATAACCACTCACTTTCCTGTATCCCTAACACACATATACATGACCACTCACTTTCTTGTATCCCTAACACACATATACATGATATACATGATATACATGACCACTCACTTTCCTGTATCCCTAACACACATATACATGACCACTCACTTTCCTGTATCTCTACCACACATATACATGACCACTCACTTTCCTGTATCCCTAACACACATATACATGACCACTCCCTTTCATGTATCCATAACACACATATACATGACCACTCACTTTCCTGTCTCTCTACCAAACATATACATGACCACTCACTTTCCTGTATCCCTAACATACATATACATGACCATTCACTTTCCTGTATCCCTAACACACATATACATGACCATTCATTTTCCTGTATCCCTAACATACATATACATGACCAATCACTTTCCTGTATCTCTAACACACATATACATGACCACTTACTTTCCTGTATCCCTAACAAACATATACATGACCACTCACTTTCCTGTATCCCTAACACACATATACATGACCACTCACTTTCCTATATCCCTAACACACATATACATGACCACTCACTTTCCTGTATCCCTAACACACATATACATGACCACTCACTTTCCTGTATCCCTAACACGCATATACATAACCACTCACTTTCCTGTATCCCTACCACACATATACATGACCACTCACTTTCCTGTATCCCTAACACACATATACATGATCACTCACTTTCCTGTCTCCCTAACACACATATACATGACCACTCACTTTCCTGTATCCCTAACATACATATACATGACCACTCACTTTCCTGTATCCCTAACACACATATACATGACCATTCACTTTCCTGTATCCCTAACATACATATACATCATCACTCACTTTCCTGTATCCCTAACACACATATATATGACCACTCACTTTCCTGTATCCCTAACACACATATACATGACCACTCACTTTCCTGTATCTCTAACACACATATACATGACCACTCACTTTCCTGTATCCTTAACACACATATACATGACCACTCACTTTCCTGTATCCCTAACAAATATATACATGACCACTCACTTTCCTGTCTCTCTACTACACATATACATTACCACTCACTTTCCTGTATCCCTAACACACATATACATGACCACTCACTTTCCTGTATCTCTAACACACATATACATGACCACTCACTTTCCTGTATCCCTAACACATATATACATGACCACTCACTTTCCTGTCTCTCTACCACACATATACATTACCACTCACTTTCCTGTATCCTTAACACACATATGCATGACCCACTTACTTTCCTGTATCCCTAACACATATATACATGACCACTCACTTTCCTGTCTCTCTACCACACATATACATTACCACTCACTTTCCTGTATCCCTAACACAGATATACATGACCACTTACTTTCCTGTCTCTCTACCACACATATACATGACCACTCACTTTCCTGTATCCCTAACACACATATACATGACCACTCACTTTCCTGTATCCCTAACACATATATACATGACCACTCACTTTCCTGTCTCTCTACCACACATACATCACCACTCACTTTCCTGTATCCCTAACACACATATACATGACCACTCACTTTCCTGTCTCTCTACCACACATATACATTACCACTCACTTTCCTGTATCCCTAACACACATATACATGACCACTCACTTTCCTGTATCCCTACCACACACATATATGACCACTCACTTTCCTGTATCCCTACCACACATATACATGACCACTCACTTTCCTGTATCCCTAACACACATATGTATGACCACTCACTTTCCTGTGTCTCTACCACACATATACATGACCACTCACTTTCCTGTATCCCTAGCACACATATACATGACCACTCACTTTCGTGTATCCCTAACACACATATACATGACCACTCACTTTCCTGTATCCCTAACACACATATACATGACCACTCACTTTCCTGTATCCTTACCACACATATACATGACCACTCACTTTCCTGTATCCCTAACACACATACACAACCACTCACTTTCCTGTATCCTTACCACACATATACATGACCACTCACTTTCCTGTATCCCTAACAAACAAATACACGACCACTCACTTTCCTGTATCCCTAACACACATATACATGACCACTCACTTTCCTGTATCCCTAACACACATATACATGACCACTCACTTTCCTGTATCCCTAACACACATATACATGACCACTCACTTTCCTGTATCCCTAACACACATATACATGACCACTCACTTTCCTGTATCCCTAACACACATATACATGACCACTCACTTTCCTGTATCTCTAACACATATATACATGACCACTCACTTTCCTGTATCCCTAACACACATATACATGACCACTCACTTTCCTGTCTCTCTACCAAACATATACATGACCACTAACTTTCCTGTATCCCTAACATACATATACATGACCACTCACTTTCCTGTATCCCTAACACACATATACATGACCACTCACTTTCCTGTATCCCTAACACACATATACATGACCACTCACTTTCCTGTATCTCTAACACATATATACATGACCACTCACTTTCCTGTATCCCTAACACACATATACATGACCACTCACTTTCCTGTCTCTCTACCAAACATATACATGACCACTCACTTTCCTGTATCCCTAACATACATATACATGACCATTCACTTTCCTGTATCCCTAGCACACATATACATGACCACTCACTTTCCTGTATCCCTAACATACATATACATGACCAATCACTTTCCTGTATCTCTAACACACATATACATGACCACTCACTTTTCTGTATCCCTAACACACATATACATTACCACTCACTTTCCTGTATCCCTAACACATATGCATGATCAGTCACTTTCCTTTATCCCTAGCACACATATACATGACCACTCACTTTCCTGTATCCCTAACACACATATACATGACCACTCACTTTCCTTTATCCCTACCACACATATACATTACCACTCACTTTCCTGTATCCCTAACACACATATACATGACCACTCACTTTCCTGTCTCTCTACCACACATATACATGACCACTCACTTTCCTGTATCCCTAACACACATATACATGACCACTCACTTTCCTGTATCCCTAACACATATATACATTACCACTCACTTTCCTGTATCCCTAACACACATATGCATGACCACTCACTTTCCTGTATCCCTAACACATATATACATGACCACTCACTTTCCTGTCTCTCTACCACACATATACATTACCACTCACTTTCCTGTATCCCTAACACACATATACATGACCACTCACTTTCCTGTCTCTCTACCACACATATACATGACCACTCACTTTCCTGTATCCCTAACACACATATACATGACCACTCACTTTCCTGTATCCCTAACACACATATGCATGACCACTCACTTTCCTGTCTCTCTACCACACATATACATGACCACTCCCTTTCCTGTATACATACCACACACATACATGACTACTCACTTTCACGTATCCCTAACATACATATACATGAACACTCACTTTCCTGTATCCCTAACACACATATACATGACCACTCACTTTCCTGTATCCCTACCACACACATACATGACCACTCACTTTCCTTTATCCCTAACATACATATACATGACCACTCACTGTCCTGTATCCCTAACACACATATACACGACCACTCACTTTCCGGTATCCCTAACAAACAAATACACGACCACTCACTTTCCTGTATCCCTAACACACATATACATGACCACTCACTTTCCTGTATCCCTAACACACATATACACGACCACTCACTTTCCGGTATCCCTAACAAACAAATACACGACCACTCACTTTCCTGTCTCTTTACCACACATATACATGACCACTCACTTTCCTGTATCCCTAACACACATATACATGACCACTCACTTCCCTGTATCCCTAACACACATATACATGACCACTCACTTTCCTGTATCCCTAACACACATATACATGATCATTCACTTTCCTGTATCCTTAACACACATATACATGACCACTCACTTCCCTGTATCCCTAACACACATATACATGACCACTCACTTTCCTGTATCCCTAACAAACATATACATGACCACTCACTTTCCTGTATCCCTAACACACATATACATGACCTCTCACTTTCCTGTATCCCTAACATGCATATACATGACCACTCACTTTCCTGTATCCCTACCACACACATATACATTACCACTCACTTTCCTGTATCCCTAACACACATATACATGACCACTCACTTTCCTGTATCCCTAACATACATATACATAACCACTCACTTTCCTTTATCTCTAACACACATATACATTACCACTCACTTTCCTGTATCCCTAACACACATATACATGATCACTCACTTTCCTGTATCCCTAACACACATATACATGACCACTCACTTTCCTGTATCCCTAACACACATATACATGACCACTCACTTTCCTGTATCCCTAACACACATATACATGACCACTCACTTTCCTGTATCCCTACCACACATATACATGACCACTCACTTTCCTGTATCCCTAACACACATATACATGACCACTCACTTTCCTGTATCCCTAACACACATATACATGACCACTCACTTTCCTGTATCCCTAACACACATATACATGACCGCTCACTTTCCTGTATCCCTAACACACATATACATGACCACTCACTTTCCTGTATCCCTAACATACATATGCATGGCCACTCACTTTCCTGTATCTCTAACCCACATATACATTACCACTCACTTTCCTGTATCTCTAACACACATATACATGATCACTCACTTTCCTGTATCCCTAACACACATATACATGATCACTCACTTTCCTGTATCCCTAACACACATATACATGACCACTCACTTTCCTTTATCCCTACCACACATATACATGACCACTCACTTTCCTGTATCCCTAACACACATATACATGACCACACACTTTCCTGTATCTCTACCACACATATACATGACCACTCACTTTCCTGTATCCCTAACACACATATACATGACCATTCACTTTCCTGTATCCCTTAAAACACATATACATGACCACTCACTTTCCTGTATCCCTACCACACATATACATGACCACTCACTTTCCTGTATCCCTAACATACATATACATGACCACTCACTTTCCTGTATCCCTAACACACATATACATGACCACTCACTTTCCTGTATCCCTAACACACATATACATGACCGCTCACTTTCCTATATCCCTAACACACATATACATGACCACTCACTTTCCTGTATCCCTAACATACATATACATGGCCACTCACTTTCCTGTATCTCTAACACATATATACATTACCACTCACTTTCCTGTATCTCTAACACACATATACATGATCACTCACTTTCCTGTATCCCTAACACACATATACATGATCACTCACTTTCCTGTATCCCTAACACACATATACATGACCACTCACTTTCCTTTATCCCTACCACACATATACATGACCACTCACTTTCCTGTATCCCTAACACACATATACATGACCACTCACTTTCCTGTATCCCTAACACACATATACATGACCACTCACTTTCCTGTATCCCTAACACACATATACATGACCACTCACTTTCCTGTATCCCTAACACACATATACATGACCGCTCACTTTCCTGTATCCCTAACACACATATACATGACCACTCACTTTCCTGTATCCCTAACATACATATGCATGGCCACTCACTTTCCTGTATCTCTAACCCACATATACATTACCACTCACTTTCCTGTATCTCTAACACACATATACATGATCACTCACTTTCCTGTATCCCTAACACACATATACATGATCACTCACTTTCCTGTATCCCTAACACACATATACATGACCACTCACTTTCCTTTATCCCTACCACACATATACATGACCACTCACTTTCCTGTATCCCTAACACACATATACATGACCACACACTTTCCTGTATCTCTACCACACATATACATGACCACTCACTTTCCTGTATCCCTAACACACATATACATGACCATTCACTTTCCTGTATCCCTTAAAACACATATACATGACCACTCCCTTTCCTGTATCCCTACCACACATATACATGACCACTCACTTTCCTGTATCCCTAACATACATATACATGACCACTCACTTTCCTGTATCCCTAACACACATATACATGACCACTCACTTTCCTGTATCCCTAACACACATATACATGACCGCTCACTTTCCTATATCCCTAACACACATATACATGACCACTCACTTTCCTGTATCCCTAACACACATATACATGACCACACACTTTCCTGTATCTCTACCACACATATACATGACCACTCACTTTCCTGTATCCCTAACACACATATACATGACCATTCACTTTCCTGTATCCCTTAAAACACATATACATGACCACTTACTTTCCTGTATCCCTAACACACATATACATGACCACTCACTTTCCTGTATCCCTAGCATACATATACATGACCACTCACTTTCCTGTATCCTAACACACATATACATGACCACTCACTTTCCTGTATCTCTACCACACATATACATGACCACTCACTTTCCTGTATCCCTAACACACATATACATGACCACTCACTTTCCTGTATCTCTAACACACATATACATGACCACTTACTTTTCTGTATCCCTACCACACACATACATGATATACATGACCACTCACTTTCCTGTATCCCTAACACACATATACATGACCACTCACTTTCCTGTATCTCTAACACAGAAATACATTACCACTCACTTTCCTGTATCCCTAACACACATATACATGACCACTCACTTTCCTGTATCCCTAACACACATATACATGATATACATGACCACTCACTTTCCTGGCATGGTACAGACACTACAATAAAGAGTGACAGGATAAAACTAGTTTTATGGGAACAAACTTAAGTGAAGTGATGCGGCGGCCATGTTTTTCACATGTGAGTAAAATGATCACTCTCATACATAACTGAGCGAACAGCTGTTGTCATAGAAAAACGCTGTAATCTTGATATCATGCATAATATATTTAATCTTTTTGACGCATAAGTTGTCATATATAAAATATTAGTTCTGTGAACGAGAGCTGATGGCCTCAGCCATCATATAAACATTAGATAATACACAAGGTCATAATAGCGAAACAGCACTCAACTTTTAAATAAAATTCATTGCCAATACCATTTTAGTTATCTATACGCAAGTATCAAAATACTTTTCAACAACATGTTGATATTTTCTTCCGAGAACCTGCTTAGAAGATAAGATAACACGATTTTATAAAAATCCTAGACTTAATTTAGACTAGTACACAGTAGACGTCAATAAAACACAAGAAAGTCTGAATACAAAATGTAGGCTCGAGCGTAACGAATGAGTTGTGAAATAAAACGTGAAAAACTAATGAGTCAGAGTACAATGTATATACAAAAGTTGTAATTAATCAGAGTTACCATGACGCTTGTAACGAAGCATTTAGTAACATAGGAATCGGTTAACATTTTGACTTCATTTAGTTTATAATTATTATATTTGATCAATGATACAAAGAGGATCAGACACAAGTTTTACAAACTTATGGAGTCTTATCCTATATACCGGGTGTACAATTATTATTGGGGCCCGGGCGGCTCAGTGATTTAGGTAGTTGGATTACCTAACAACTCATACAAGCCTATCACCAATACGGCGTGGGTTTGCGCCCGGCTTTGTAAATTACAAAAAGGGTGCACTCGACTCGCAGCTGCAAGTGATAAGGTTTACCAGTTGCTTGCCCATGGTCGGTGGTTCTCTCCGGGTACTCCGGCTTCCTCCACCACTAAAACTGGTCGCCATGACTGATAGCTGAAATATTGCTGAAAGTGGCGTAAAACACAATCAATCAACCATTATTATTACATTATATTGAGTATGCACTACAGGGGCGGATCCAGGATTTCAAGTTAGGGGGAGGGTGTCACACTTAAAAAATTTCGCCGAGCGGAGGGAGGCGCGAACAATTTTGGGGTATTTCATGTGAAAAATCACGATTTTACGCCAAAAAATCATATTTTTCCGATTTTAGGGGGGGGGGGCGCGCGCCAAGTGCACACCCCCCCCCCCCCCCTTGCATCCGCCCCTGAAATGTATAACTTTTCTATTAACATTTACACTTTTAGATACAACTTTTTTAGGTTTTCATTTCATTGGTTAATTATGTAATGAGATAGTTGTTTAAACTTTTCCGTTCTGTTCAATTTATTCATAATTATATACTTTAATTTTCAGTGAAAGCAAAACACATTGTAAAAATGAAGCCAAAGTATTTATTAATAGTGTTACAGATTTTAAAGTACTCGACCAATCAGAGTATTTTATTAATGCAATTTTTCTGAAAACGTGTACGGGAAATAAGCGGTAAAAGCATTGTGGATGGAGTCATTGTGGGTGGAGTCAAGAAATTACTGTTCAGTATTTTCTTAATTTAACATTTGGTATTAAGAAAAACGAAAAGAAACTATCCATATTTTTTAATTTCATGTTCCGCTATATAGATGACGTCCTTTCACTAAATAATTCTAAGCTTTGTGATTTTGTTTATCGCATCTATCCTACTGTGCTTGAAATAAAGGATACCACAAATACAGTTTGGTCTGCTTCCTACCTTGATATATACCTCGAAATTGTCAAGAACGAAATTTTACGACAAAATAGATGATTTCAATTTTCCCATTATGAACTTTCCATTTATATGTAGCAACATTCCAGCAGAACCTGCATTTGGAGTACATGTATATATCACTTACTTGATCCGATATTCAAGAGCTTGTTATTCCTATCATGATTTCCTTCATAGAGGATTGCTGCTAACAAATAGCTACTGAACCAAGGGTTCCTATTGGTTAAGATAAAGTCATCACTTCGAAAGTTTTCGGTCGCCATCATGACTTGGTTAACCGTTACGGTATATCACAAATGACCACGGATATGTCTCACTTGTCATAAGCACGCCCCTGTCATTTCCTCATTCATTACTTCGGGTTTGTAACTGTAGTAACACGACGGATATCACTAGTGGAGCAGGAACTGCCCACCCTTCCGTAGCACCTGAGTTCACCCCCGGTTTTTAGTAGGGTTCGTGTTGGTCGATCTTTAATTTTTTGTATGGTGTTTTGTAGATCGTTGTCCTTTTTCTTTTGGTCATTGTGTTGTCTGTCCTTCTATTAGCGGTTTGTGATTACTCCTTTGGTATCTTCAAACACTTCCTGCCTATAAAGAACACGTACTCCTTTGGTATCTTCAAACACTTCCTGCCTATAAAGAACACGTACTCCTTTGGTATCTTCAAACACTTCCTGCCTATAAAGAACACGTACTCCTTTGGTATCTTCAAACACTTCCTGCCTATAAAGAACACGTACTCCTTTGGTATCTTCAAACACTTCCTGCCTATAAAGAACACGTACTCCTTTGGTATCTTCAAACACTTCCTGCCTATAAAGAACACGTACTCCTTTGGTATCTTCAAACACTTCCTGCCTATAAAGAACACGAATTGTACACTTTAGTGTAACTAACAAATGTAATTGTGCTTAAAACGTTGCAAATAGATTGGATATATATTTCTGAAATTTGAAATAAATGAATAGAGGGTTATCGAATACCTCAGCTAACTCCCATATCGATAAAATATGAAAGGTACCACCATTCCCGAGAAATATATCAGCAATGAGTTGATTGAAGGTTGAAAAGTCATCATTGTCAAAATTAAACTACACATGTTTATGAATAAAAAAAATTGCCCTGTTCTACAGCAGAAAATCTTGTATTTTCAGATCTCAATTCAGTTTATAACAGAAATTGGTCAATATACAGTATATTCAGTGTACTGAGGACTGTGTCCGAGTGCTATATTTAATGTCTCTGCACTGACCTCATTTCATTGTTATGCATTTTGTCTTCATTTTGATATACATTAAATGTCTATGAAGGTAAGTTACTGCAGGTGTTATACTTATATTTTACTTATTCAGGTATTATTTAGTAATTATGTGAGGATTTAGTTTTAACTGATCAGCAGCCTACAACACTAAATATTCCTACAGTTAGTCCTAGCAAAATGTTTTATTACTGCTAAAATATTACATATTATTAAAGACTTGACTGATACATATATTTAATTCATAAATTCTGCGTACAAATGTAGATATAAAACGTAGTGCGAGCAACGCGTTCTTAAATTACGCTCAAACCAAAGAAGGTGTATATTCATGTATCTTTATATTTTGCTCAATGTTGCCACCACCTGGGTACTTGTATGATTTCCCTTTTTTTCTCTGTGTGTCATGGTATTTTCCAAAATGTATTTGTCCTTTTGATCCTCGCGAGCCTCAACCAGCCAAACTCATTCAGAATCTTTCTTCTTGACAGTTCTACGTAATGTTTGTATTTGTTTAAATTAGAAAATCATAAGTGTTATAATCTAAAAGTGAAACGTACGATAACATAACACTGCATAAAGTAAAGCGTTCCTGTGGCAAACATGAAAAACAAAAATATTGATGAGGGTAAACGAACATTGTTTTACTAATTTAACAGTTGTTGTGAATGATACTCTGTGTAATTAAACTGCTTTATCATGCTTGGGAGGGGTATTTGAGAAAATTAACCATCTTGAGATTAAGCTTTCACTCGCCTGTCGACTAGGGTGATTTTTTTTTCGAATACTCCTGCTAAAAATGATCTATCTATTCAAAATTTCAGCTCAAGGTACATGTATATTGACATGTTCATACCACACCTATATCCTCACTCCAGATAAAACACACGTCACATTGTTGAAAGTGAAGCTAGTTTTGTAATGCAAAAAATGGCCTTTCTAGTCTTTAAAGTAATACTGTACTATATACTTATGTTATTTATGTGACATGGTTTCTCTGTAGCACCTAATGTGTACGTGTTTTATATATACTCTTTAGCTAACCTGAGCCAGAAGCTCCGTAGAGATTTCCTTATGAACAAATATCCGTCTAGCAAAGCCCAACTACCTAAACTATCAGTCCCTACTGTGATAAAACTGATGTTTACAATAATCTTATTACTACCTATAGATTAGCAAAGTCACAAAGGTCAACAATATAATGAGAATGTCACTACAATAGATTGTCACTACTATTATAAGGTCAACATTGTGTTTCTACCAATTACAATGTGACTACAATAGATTGTCACTACTATTATAACGTCAACATTGTGTTTCTACCAATTACAATGCGACTACAATAGATTGTCACTACTATTATAAGGTCAGCATTGTGTTTCTACCAATTACAATGTCACTACAATAGATTGTCACTACTATTATGAGGTCAGCATTGTTGTTTCTACCAATTACAATGTCACTACAATAGATTGTCACTACTATTATAAGGTCAGCATTGTTGTTTCTACCAATTACAATGTCACTACAATAGATTGTCACTACTATTAAGGTCAACATTGTGTTTCTACCAATTACAATGTCACTACAATAGATTGTCACTACTACTTTAAGGTCAACATTGTGTTTCTACCAATTACAATGTCACTACAATAGATTGTCACTACTATTATAAGGTCAACATTGTGTTTCTACCAATTACAATGTCACTACAATAGATTGTCACTACTATTATAAGGTCAACATTGTGTTTCTACCAATTACAATGTGACTACAATAGATTGTCACTACTATTATAAGGTCAGCATTGTTGTTTCTACCAATTACAATGTCACTACTATTATGAGGTCAACATTGTGTTTCTACCAATTACAATGTGACTACGATAGATTGTCACTACTATTATAAGGTCAACATTGTGTTTCTACCAATTACAATGTGACTACAATAGATTGTCACTACTATTATAAGGTCAGCATTGTGTTTCTACCAATTACAATGTGACTACAATAGATTGTCACTACTATTATAAGGTCAGCATTGTGTTTCTACCAATTACAATGTGACTACAATAGATTGTCACTACTATTATAAGGTCAGCATTGTGTTTCTACCAATTACAATGTGACTACAATAGATTGTCACTACTATTATAAGGTCAGCATTGTTGTTTCTACCAATTACAATGTGACTACAATAGATTGTCACTACTATTATTAGGTCAACATTGTGTTTCTACCAATTACAATGCGACTACAATAGATTGTCACTACTATTATAAGGTCAGCATTGTGTTTCTACCAATTACAATGCGACTACAATAGATTGTCACTACTATTATAAGGTCAGCATTGTTGTTTCTACCAATTACAATGTCACTACAATAGATTGTCACTACTATTATAAGGTCAGCATTGTTGTTTCTACCAATTACAATGTCACTACAATAGATTGTCACTACTATTAAGGTCAACATTGTGTTTCTACCAATTACAATGTCACTACAATAGATTGTCACTACTACTATAAGGTCAACATTGTGTTTCTACCAATTACAATGTGACTACAATAGATTGTCACTACTATTATAAGGTCAACATTGTGTTTCTACCAATTACAATGCGACTACAATAGATTGTCACTACTATTATAAGGTCAGCATTGTTGTTTCTACCAATTACAATGTCACTACAATAGATTGCCACTACTATTATAAGGTCAGCATTGTGTTTCTACCAATTACAATGTCACTACAATAGATTGTCACTACTATTATAAGGTCAGCATTGTGTTTCTACCAATTACAATGTGACTACAATAGATTGTCACTACTATTATAAGGTCAACATTGTGTTTCTACCAATTACAATGTGACTACAATAGATTGTCACTACTATTACAAGGTCAACATTGTGTTTCTACCAATTACAATGTGACTACAATAGATTGTCACTACTATTATAAGGTCAGCATTGTTGTTTCTACCAATTACAATGTCACTACAATAGATTGTCACTACTATTATAAGGTCAGCATTGTGTTTCTACCAATTACAATGTCACTACTATTATGAGGTCAACATTGTGTTTCTACCAATTACAATGTGACTACGATAGATTGTCACTACTATTATAAGGTCAACATTGTGTTTCTACCAATTACAATGTGACTACAATAGATTGTCACTACTATTATAAGGTCAGCATTGTGTTTCTACCAATTACAATGTGACTACAATAGATTGTCACTACTATTATAAGGTCAGCATTGTTGTTTCTACCAATTACAATGTGACTACAATAGATTGTCACTACTATAATAAGGTCAGCATTGTGTTTCTACCAATTACAATGTCACTACAATAGATTGTCACTACTATTATAAGGTCAGCATTGTGTTTCTACCAATTACAATGTCACTACAATAGATTGTCACTACTATTATAAGGTCAGCATTGTGTTTCTACCAATTACAATGTGACTACAATAGATTGTCACTACTATTATAAGGTCAGCATTGTGTTTCTACCAATTACAATGTCACTACAATAGATTGTCACTACTATTATAAGGTCAACATTGTGTTTCTACCAATTACAATGTGACTACCACTAATTACAATTAATTAGTTGATGATATATATATAGGGATTATTATGATTACTAGAGGCTCAGTGGACTGTCGCTCACTTTTCATTCTGCTTTGAGGAAACTTAATACAGAACCTTTCACTGGTGCTTCTCACCAAGTTTTGGTCATTTGGCTAAACAGTTACAAAGAAGAAGATATTTAGAAATCGACCAATCAGAAACAAGAATGGCCTGTGGCGGCCATGTTTATTGACGGATCGGAACTAAATGAGCAATCCTTATAGATGACCTTCCAAGGATGCTTCCTACCAAGTTTCGATTCATTTGGCAAAGCGGTTTCAGAGAAGAAGATTTTTTAGAAATCAACCAATCAGAAACAAGAATTGCCTTTGGCGGCCATGTTTGTCAACGGATCGGAACTAAATTAGCAATCGTTATAAAGGACTTTCCAAGTTCCTTCCTACCAAGTTTCGATTCATTTGGCCAAGCGGTTTCAGAGGAGACAATTTTTTTAGAAATCAACCAATCAGAAACAAGAATTGCCTGTGGCGGCCATGTTTGTTAGCGGATTGGAACTAAATGAGCAATCTTTATAGAGGACCTCTCACGGATGCTTCCTACCAAATTTTGATTGATTTGGCCAAGCGGTTACAGAGAAGTTTTTTTAGAAATCAACCAATCAGAAACAAGAATTGTCTGTGGCGGCCATGTTTGATAACGGATCGGGACAAGATGAGCAATCTTTATAGAGGACCTGCCATAGATGCTTCCTACCAAGTTTCGGTTCATTTGGCCAAGTGGTTTCACAGAAGATTTTTCAAATCGGCCAATCAGAACCAAGAATTGCCTATGGTGGCCATGTTTGTTAACGAATCGGAATTAAATTAGCAGTCTCTATAGAGGACCTTCAAAGGATGCTTCCTACCAAGTTTCGGTTCATTTGATTAAGCGGCTTCAGAGGAGAAGATTTTTTAAAAACAAGAATTGTTTGTGGCGGCCATGTCTGTAAACGGATCGGAACTAAATGAGCAATCTTTATAGAGGACCTTCCAAGGATGCTTCCTACTAAGTTTCGATTCATTTGGCCAAGCGGTTTCAGAGGAGAAGATTTTTTAGAAATCAACCAATCAGAAACAAGAATTGTCTGTGGCGGCCATGTTTGTAACCGGATCGGGACGAAATGAGCAAGCTTTATAGAGGACATGCCATAGATGTTTCCTACCAAGTTTCACTTCATTTGGCTGAGGGGTTTCAGAGGAAAAAGTTAACGGACGACAGACGACGGACACCAAGTGATGGCAAAAGCTCACATTGCCTTTGGCAAAGTGAGCTAAAAAAGGTCAACACTTTGTACCTTCTAATCAGAATGTGACAATAAGTTTGATAGCTGATAAGTATGTCAATGTATCATACTAATATTGATGTTTAACTTGTTTATCATATTAGATATACCAGTCCTGTTTTAATAAACTGATAATCTATTGTTAAAGTCTATTATTATGTAAGGACTTACATACTCAACAATGCATCGGTACATTAAGATTTCTTTTGTTTGCTTCTTTGGATTTATTGCAATATCAGGAATTCTAAATTTACTTTTATTGACCTGGCTAAGTTATTCAGTCATTATTTATCTTCCCAAGCCGGTTATCAATCTGCTAAGCAGAACAGGGTTAGGGGAAGCAGCTATGAGCCATGGCGATTTTTTACGTCGTGATTTAGATGATTTTTATAACAATAATTTTATCGAAAGGAAAACAGGAATATTTAGTGAACGCACATGGAATGGTTCCAGAAATACCAGCGTAAGCAGAGAATCTCTTCTTACGAAAATCTCTGACAGAAAGGTGTTGATGGAGCAGGATATCTGTAAAGGAGATAACATTACACTAGTAATACTGGTCTTCTCTAATCCATCATATGTAGAACGTAGAAATGTTATACGTGAAACATGGCTATCTGATGTCAACTCTCTTCAGCGATATATATTTGTTGTGGCAAAGAGTGATATTCAAAAAGAGCAAAAACAATTAGAGACAGAAAGCGAGGAATACAAAGATATTGTACAATTTGACTTCAGCGATTCTTACAGGAATTTAACATATAAAACAATCTCCTCCTTTAAGTGGGTAATTAAGGCGTGTGCACGTGCAGCATACGTTCTTAAGATTGATGATGATATGTGGCTCAATAAGAGCTTTATCTAGTGTTCTTGCGCGTGGATCCCTGGGAGAAGCTATAGGTGGCAGTTGTATGCAAGGAGCAAATCCTATTCGTGATCCAACGAATAAATATTATATTCCATGGAACGTTTATCCGTACACTGTATACCCTACCTTCTGTTCAGGTACAGCATATATAGCTGACATACAAGTCATCAAAAATATTGTGAAAGTTTCCAGAGACGTTCCATACTTTCCACTGGAAGATATATATGTTGCTTTCTGTATAATGCAACTACACATTCGCGTGATTAACCTGTATGGATTCAATTCTATTCACGTCCGAGCAAATCCTTGCTGGTTAAAGAGTGACTGGTTAATAACAACACATGAATTTGTACCATTTGAACTAAGGATAATATGGAAGACTAGATGTAATGGCTTAAATCAAATTGAGTCAGATGATTTCGGATTGAACCCAGAGACTGGCAGTTCTTTAGCTTTTAAAAAACAGCAAATAAGCAAATTAAATATGATACAAATGTTTCAACGTCGTGCAAGAAAGAATTTAAGATTCAGAGAAAGCCGCGTGAATATGAAAAAACGCTTCCTTAAGTTCAACTGACAAACATATGAAAATAAAAGAAGAGTTTCAGTAGCATATCAACATTCCAATGAGTACCAAGTGTACATGTGCACCCTAACTTGACATATCAGATGATGTCGTTTAACAGTAACACGACGGGTGTCACCAGTAGAGCAGGAACTGTTGGCCATTGTATGGTCGGCTCTTCCTCAATTTTCGACTTACGATTACCCCTTTTATCTTCAAACTTCTGTGGCCCACTTCATATTCATATGTAATTATGAAGCATTAAAACAAAGGATTCCAAAGAGAGAAAGAAATGTTAGATCAGATCGTTTAATTTCGAAGTATAGATGTCTTGTCAGTGGACAACCCAAGATTCCGAGAACACTTAATCCAGTGATCTTGAAATTCAATGACCCAATGGTTACCAGCTTTACATATAAACTCATATCTTCAATGTAACACAGAGAGATTGTAATTGATGACAAAGGTGATGAATTGGATTGGTTCATCTAAATTTCCTAATTCACAAGAAATGGATTTTCAGAGAAGATTTTTAGAAATTGACCAACCGGATACAAGAATTGCCTATGGCAGTCAAGTGAGGCTTTTGACAAGTGAGCTAACCAGGACATATTTAAAAGGAAAACTAGGAATTTATCATCAGTCCTCTCATTCATAACTATATCAAAGACAAACATTTTACTGACTGAGTGGCCTGATGTATCATTTCTCTAAATGCAGCTAGGGATGATTTTGTTTAGAAAATAAAATAACTGAAAAACAACTAAAACTATCAAAAAGTCCATTTTGACCTGATCTGACTTAAATCAATTAAAAAATTGAGGAAAATCCTCCCTGTGAATTTCAAGTATTAAATTCAATAATTACATCTATCCAATTGTCTTTGTGTTTTTTCCTAATTTGTTATATCTGAAATTGTTAAATTTTTCACAAACTTTGTGATGAGTAATTCTGTAGATTCTATATGTTAAGTAATTCTGTAGATTCTATATGTTAAGTAATTCTGTAGATTCTATATGTTAAGTAATTCTGTAGATTCTATATGTTAAGTAATTCTGTAGATTCTATATGTTAAGTAATTCTGTAGATTCTATATGTTAAGTAGTTTCTGAGACACAACTTGTACCAACATTTGAACAATGCATTGGCAGCCATGTTTTATCCCAAGTCCTGGTGGTCATGTTGTAGAATTTCACGAATTGAGAATTGAAATATTTTATATTAAGTAGAGCTAAATAAAAGCTAAACTTTCACTAAGTCATACTATATGTTTATTGATAATTCCATACAGGTGATAGCTGTTTCTTTTCATCTCACTTTTAAGTCCTTCATAAAAATGAATTCCATGCAGGTAAACATTATTCTTTCGAAATTTCATTTTTTTTTAATTTAATTTTATATCATTATTTAATAAAAAAAAAAGCTATTACAAACAACAACATAAATTATACTGTAAATAATTATTTTATTATGGAAGTATATAACTAATTAAAAAAAACATAATCAGTGGTACAGTAAGAAAATACAAGTGTTCTGGTTATAACAGTTCTTATGAAATATAGTATAAAACAGAAAAATAAACTAGTGTTGATCAAATTGTATTGAAATTAAATGTTTTATATAACAATTCCAAAAGAAATTGAAATCGTATAATATAAACAATATATGTCTCAAGTAAATTCCACAGGAAATCCTGATTCAAGACCTTACTGTGACTGTGAAATAGAGAAGAGTAATAACAGTGCTGTTCCTTTACTTTACTTTGTGTCGTACAGTTTCTTACTAATTCAGGTCAATAGTTCATCCATAGTAAGCTCATGTATGGATTTCATGAAATAATTACCTGAACACAACAAGTATTGATTTGTATACAAAATTAGATAGTCCCTCAAGTTCATTTACATCCATATCCTTTTTTACTAATCGTTTATCAGAGTTTGTCTGTCATGCAGTGTATTGTGACCTATTCATAATAACATATATATGACCAATTTATAGTCAAATTCATTTGATATAACTTATAAACACTACAATCTTTACTGACATTACAAATAAATTTTCAAATATTTTTGTCAAGTTCATAAGTTGAAAAATATACTCTTTAGTAGTATGAAATCTTTATATACAGATCTACAAATTATCGCAGATGGAAATGGAAAGTGTCCTTTGTGAAAATAGGTAGTGCTTTGTGATCTATATAAATGTCCATCAGGGCGGTGATTCTACATATTGTATTATTTTTAATTACTCCATAGTCTATTACGCTGATACAATCATCAGTACAATATAAATATATAAACCTATATTAAATACAGTATAAAACATGGAACAAACCATCATTACCAGTAAACGTCACACTTATCAATAGCATGATAATATAATCTTACCAGTTAAAACATGTAGCCTTACACCACTATCTTAAACCACTATCCTAAATGACATTACAATGTTACTGTGTAACAAAAGTTTAAAGATACCAAAGGGGTAATCAGAGGCCGTAGGTCAAAGAAGGACAGACAACACAATGGTCAAAAGAAAAATGACAAACAATGACGTATAAAGCACTAAGCTAAAGATCGAGCAACATGAACCTCACTACAAACCGGGAATAAACTCAGGTCCTTCGGAAGGGTAAGCAGTTCCCTGATGAGTGGAGTTGAAAATATCCATCACATTCACCAATCTACAGGTAGGACTAGAGAGAATACCTTATACCATCAATGTTGTCATCACAACCATAGAATGTTGCAGTCCCTAATTCTTGTATCCAGTAGTCTTCCTTTTATCTATGGTGAGGTGTTGTTAGAGTTAGAGTGTTAGTCCTGTGCTATATTTTTACGATGATACAAACTCACATTGAAATGATCAAATTGATTCAGTTACTACATTAGGTCACTATTAGTATTGTATACTTGACCTTTATACACCCATTCTTCAAACAAATACATGTATCAGATTATAGCACAGCATATCATTCATTAATTCTATTTATACATTATCTTATAAGATAAATAAATTACAGTACAATAGATACAACACAGAAAATAAACAGATGCTGAGCTTCCATTTGTTCTCATGTAATGTCACAAGGACAATAAAACAATGTTTAAGTATATAAGACTTTGATCCAGGATTTCTCAATTAGACACCAGCACATATATCATACTGAAATGTAAAAAAACAACAATTTAATCACATCTAGAATTTCTTATACTTCAATACATTTAACATAACAAATTTTGGATTTCATCAGCTTTTTAACATTTTTCCAATGGTGTTCTATGTTAATGAATGATGACCAGATGTGATGGACATCCTGATTTTTTAATCTGACATAAAAAACACAAACTTTTTAAAGTACCATTAAATAATCATTAATTGTCAGTTCAGTAGTTTCTGAGAAGAAGGTATTTCAGCAGTAAACTATCTTCAGCACAAGTGGCCATCTTGTGTAGAAGGTTGCAATGATTTAAAAAAAAGACTACATAAGGGCTATCTCAGTCAAATTAAGCTTAATTTAACTCAGAGGTTTCAGAGGACAAGATTTGTTTGTTGTTGTTGTTAAAATGGACCTAATTTACATATTCTGCAAAATATCATTTTAATAGCCAAATTAGCAATGTACATTATGTTTCACCAAAATCTGTAATACCTTTCATTAAAATGGACCTTCTGTGTATATGGTGTATATGTATATGTATATGTATATGTATATGGTGTATATGGTGTATATGTATATGTATATGTATATGTATATGACTCATTGTGTTAATGATTGTATGCATGATTTTGGGCCCTGTTATTACATCAATAAAATATCTATTCTTGTTCTTATTTGATCATAAATTTTATCTTATTTGGTAAACAAGAAGCTCATATGAGTCTGCATATATAACTCACTTGAGTATTGATACACAATTTATCTTCAATTAAGTCTAAAAATTTGAGAAATATTATTCCATTCATTTTCACATTAAGGGCCCTATATCAAATTTGAACCCATTTCAATATGACTATAAATAAGATTTAGTAATTTTGGGAGTTGGTCGTGTGGTTCTCTCATATCTCTGAAAAGGCAATAGCTAAAACAAATCTGTTGATATACTTCAGACATGAATGTTTCTTGGAAATACAATGTAACAAAAACTGCATACAGACTTAAACAAAGTTATACTTTTTAATGTTGTTCCCATTTAGTTCCATTTGACTCCCTTTACCTCAGAAACCATAAGAACTAGGTCGAACTGAAAATCACAGGCAGGAAATTTCACAAGTTAAACTAAAGCAATAATAAATTAAAATTTGAGTGCTGACCCGATTTTGACCCCCTTTTATCTTGGAAACAGTAGGTACTATGGAAAATCTGTTTACAAAGGAATTAAATGGACAAACTGCAGACAAATCTGTCATAAAATAAAACCAGAGGCTCACAGGAGCTTGTATCGCTCACGACAAAAAATCTGAAAGTCCTCATCTGAGTGCTTAATCCCCAATGTTCTATTATCTGTAAAAGCAGCCATGTTGGTTGGTGGGATCACCAAAGACATGCCCTGATGATAACTCAGACCAAGATTACTTTATAGTAACCACTCCACATGTAAACAATTAAAAAACACCCTTATAGATGCCTTTGGTCTTGTTTTTTTCTTATGTGCATTTCTGATAAAAAAAAACCATAAAAGTTCATAGAACCATCCAATGAACATTCTTATTAAGCTAGGTTCTAATGGCCCAGTGGTTTTATATTTGTTGATTGACTGATGATTGCTTAACGTCCAGTAAGCCATACCTGCCAACCTTTGAAACCTTCAATGAGGGAGATCTCCCCCTCAGCTATGACAGCTGAGGGGGAGATTTTGCGCAGACAACATTTTCAGCCTAAATATAAATAAAATCAAAATAAAATAAAATAATTTTTATTGATCTAAAAATCCAAACAAAGGATTATCATCAATACAGAACATGACAAACACAACTAAGACAACTTTAAGTACACAATATTTGATAACATAATACACAATATTTAATAACATAACAGCTGAGGAAAGACAGAGTTATCTCCCATACAATACAAATGTATAAAATTTCAAGTTACCTCCCATTGACAATTAAAGATCAGTAAAAGTGACATTTTATATTATCATCCTCTAAAGAGCTAACATCGTGGGTTAAGCTGCAAGTACAAATCTTTTGTAAGGCACGCCTGCGGCTTGCCTTACAAAAGATTTATACTTGCAGCTTAACCCACGATGTTAGCTCTTTAGAGGATGATAATGTTTTTGTCTTCTGTGTAGCATTTTTTTAGTGTTCGTGTTCTATATTGTCATCTGTATAGTGATTTTAGTGCAGCTGCTGTATAATAAATGACCCATTTCCATGTGACCTTCACCAGTGTTTTAAATAACATGCCACAGCTTGTGTTGATGTGAGTGTTCTAAAAATAGCCATAGGTGACCTAATACCACAGTTCAGATATCTTGCATAATATATCACACTGCACACATGATACACGTTACAGTATAATTGTATGCAATATTTTTGCCAGTTTCTGCTGCTTTATTTTGTTTTATTGTTCTTTCGGCATTTAATTTCAAACATTTTTCTTCAATTTCAGCTTCTGTTGTTGTAGCAAATCTTTTACAACCTTTACTCTCCATTGTTTTACTTTCATTGATTATAAATGCACTCAATACACAGCATGACCTAATTCTTGTGCTTGGTCATCCTGTCAATCTGGGAGAGGCGTGTCTTTGATGAAAATTCATTGATAGAACCCACGTGGCTGCATTTTTGTAAGTAGAAATACGGGGTATAAATAATTTCGTGCACATACACCGGTGTTTGTCCACGCTGCATAAACCAATCACCCTTTAGAAAAAAACACTACACAGAAGACAAAAAAAATTAAAACCATTGATTAATCTTGTTTTTTAGACTGATTTAGACTATACAACTTATTGACACCTAATATACACATTTTACATATGTCTAGATCATTACTACTAAATATAAATTTAAATTTGTCAAAGTCAGACATATTAATAAATGAAGGCACAACATCACAGATATCCTTGAAAAATTCTTCATGACAAGACTGTAATTTTGAACATATAATAGTAAAATGGAATTCGTCTTCTACTCCAGAATTACACAATTTACATATCCTGTCTTCAGGAGGAGTATTTAAATATCTGCCCTTTTCAATATTTAAATTACTATTACTTATTCTGATTTTAACAAATGTTGATATAGATTTTTTATTTACATCTGCACATAAATAGTTTTCCAAATCAAACTGTGTTTTTAATTTTCTATATGTTCTTAAATTATTGCCTAAATATATGACCTGTACACTATATACATCAACAAAACACCAATAAGAGTTAATAAATATACTTTATTTCTTCAATTCATTGTTATAATCTATACAAGCTGTTTTTGCCTTTTTCAATACATGTACCTCTGAGTCAGGACAATACTCATAACATTCCATATTTTGATTTTGTTTGGCACAAATAAGTGAGCATATAGTTCATTTGCCAATTCTGACCTATGTTCAGTTTGAATTTTTTTTAGCATCGAGAAAATACGTTCACTATCTGCATTACTATTTGGCAGAACAACACATGCCAGGGCTAACTTAGACAAATTGGGATATCTAGGTTGTTTTGAAAATAACTCCTTTATATCACACATTTCCCCCCAAAAAGTTCCAACATCCAAAAAGTTGACTGAACATAATGTGCAAAATGAAGATCCATTGCCGAGTGAACTTGGTCGTAAAAATTGAAAATCCTTCATCCAATCTGCTTGAAATTTGCAGTTATAATTCTTCTTTTTTACAAGTAATCCTACATTGCCGCTTGGTCCAGACAAAGATCTCTTTCTTGTTGGAGTTGACATGGCAGAAATGATTATCGATGACTTATAAATCGAACATGAAAACTACTCGCCAAAGTTTTCAAATGATCGCCCATTGTTTGTTTACTTCTATTGACAGTAATGAAAAATCCCGAGAAATACGAATGCGGGTCATTGCGGGTTAAAATATCCGAATGCGGGAGATTCTATACTCCCGCGCGGGAGCAGACCGGCAAGTGGGAGATTTCCGGAATTTCGTCGTTTGTGCGGGAGACTCCTGCACAAAACGGGGGGGGGGTTGGCAGATATGCAGTATTTCAGTACATTCAGGACAAGAACAAATTCAACAACATACATGCCAACCCTACCGATTTATGCGGTAGTCTACCAAATTTTTAAGTCTTCTACCACCTACCGATTTTAGATGTTTTCCTACCGATTTAAAAAAAAAAAAAATGTAAAAAAAATTATCGTGAATTGTTCATATGATTATTCTTGTAGATTTCTACGACGTATAAATGAGTACAAATACAAATTATTTAGGCCCTTTCCGTAATCGTTTCCTTCTTAATTTGTACTAGAAACTTCCATTGGTCAATTCTTTATCATTAAACCAATCAGAAATGGTATTTAAAATAAAGTTTTGAAGCACTACATTTTCATGGCGTCAGAAACACTCTTTGCAGACTTCTTACCAGCAAAATAAATGTGTTCAAGGGCACAAACTGTCATGAATGGAAACCATCTGGTGACCTCTTAGTAAGTTGTAAATCTGCAACATATCAGGCTCTTAACTATTAAAACATGTCATGCTTATTGTATCTTGGAAATGACGTACATCTATTTTGATTAGATTACATGTCACAGTATGTGTTATTAAAACTCGGACAAATATATATATGTAAAATGCTAATTTCCATTTTTTCATGGTTTTTTCATACTATATTTAAAGATTTGACTGAACAGATTTTATATCCAAAATACAACAGAATGCACCTTTTTGCGTCCTTCTGAAAAAAATTCCATTTTTTCATGGTTTTGTCATACTATATTTAAAGTTTTGACTACACAGATTGTATATCCAAAATACAACAGAATGCACCATTTTGCGTCCTTCTGAAAACAGACCCCCTCCCTCCCTACCGCTTTTAGTCTCTCGAGGGTTGGCATGTATGCAACAATACAGTAGAACTTCGCTCGCTCGAACTTGAAGGGACTGTCAAAATCTGTTCGAGCTATCGGAAGTACGTACCACTCGTAATTTTAGAGAGAAAAAAATCCGGTTCTGACCCGGGACAGTTTCATTACGTTATGATAACTGATGCACAGTAAAATGGGCCTTTCTCGTAAAAAATATTTAATTCTTTAGAAAGTTCTCAAAGACTACGGCTTCTGAATGCCTCTTTGGTATCTTCAAACGTACCTTAGAAACGTTTTTTTCACTTTGTTCATGATCTATTTTATAAACAGGAAATACAAAAATGTACGAGGTCGGGTATTAACACTTGGATCGATATGTCATTAGGATCTGGGACAAGTGTTGTAGCCTTCCCTCCTCTAATGTCACTAGGATCTGGGACAAGTGCTGTAGCCTTCCCTCCTCTAATGTCACTAGGATCTGGGACAAGTGCTGTAAGCCTTCCCTCCTCTAATGTCACTAGGATCTGGGACAAGTGCTGTAAGCCTTCCCTCCTCTAATGTCACTAGGATCTGGGACAAGTGCTGTAGCCTTCCCTCCTCTAATGTCACTAGGATCTGGGACAAGTGCTGTAGCCTTCCCTACTCTAATGTCACTAGGATCTGGGACAAGTGCTGTAGCCTTCCCTCCTCTATTGTCACTAGGATCTGGGACAAGTGCTGTAGCCTTCCCTCCTCTAATGTCACTAGGATCTGGGACAAGTGTTGTAGCCTTCCCTCCTCTAATGTCACTAGGATCTGGGACAAGTGCTGTAGCCTTCCCTCCTCTATTGTCACTAGGATCTGGGACAAGTGCTGTAGCCTTCCCTCCTCTAATATAACTAGGATCTGGGACAAGTGCTGTAGCCTTCCCTCCTCTAATGTCACTAGGATATGGGACAAGTGCTGTAGCCTTCCCTCCTCTAATGTCACTAGGATCTGGGACAAGTGCTGTAGCCTTCCCTCCTCTAATGTCACTAGGATCTGGGACAAGTGCTGTAGCCTTCCCTACTCTAATGTCACTAGGATCTGGGACAAGTGCTGTAGCCTTCCCTCCTCTATTGTCACTAGGATCTGGGACAAGTGCTGTAGCCTTCCCTCCTCTATTGTCACTAGGATCTGGGACAAGTGCTGTAGCCTTCCCTCCTCTATTGTCACTAGGATCTGGGACAAGTGCTGTAGCCTTCCCTCCTCTAATGTCACTAGGATCTGGGACAAGTGCTGTAGCCTTCCCTCCTCTAATGTCACTAGGATCTGGGACAAGTGCTGTAAGCCTTCTCTCCTCTAATGTCACTAGGATCTGGGACAAGTGCTGTAGCCTTCCCTCCTCTAATGTCACTAGGATCTGGGACAAGTGTTGTAGCCTTCCCTCCTCTAATGTCACTAGGATCTGGGACAAGTGCTGTAGCCTTCCCTCCTCTAATGTCACTAGGATCTGGGACAAGTGCTGTAGCCTTCCCTCCTCTAATGTCACTAGGATCTGGGACAAGTGCTGTAGCCTTCCCTCCTCTAATATAACTAGGATCTGGGACAAGTGCTGTAGCCTTCCCTCCTCTAATGTCACTAGGATCTGGGACAAGTGCTGTAGCCTTCCCTCCTCTAATGTCACTAGGATCTGGGACAAGTGCTGTAGCCTTCCCTCCTCTAATGTCACTAGGATCTGGGACAAGTGCTGTAGCCTTCCCTCCTCTAATGTCACTAGGATCTGGGACAAGTGCTGTAGCCTTCCCTCCTCTAATGTCACTAGGATATGGGACAAGTGCTGTAGCCTTCCCTCCTCTAATGTCACTAGGATCTGGGACAAGTGCTGTAGCCTTCCCTCCTCTAATGTCACGCTGTAGCCTTCCCTCCTATAATGTCACTAAGATCTGGGACAAGTGTTGTAGCCTTCCCTCCTCTAATGTCACTAGGATCTGGGACAAGTGCTGTAAGCCTTTCCTCCTCTAATGTCACTAGGATCTGGGACAAGTGCTGTAGCCTTCCCTCCTCTAATGTCACTAGGATCTGGGACAAGTGCTGTAAGCCTTCCCTCCTCTATTGTCACTAGGATTTGGGACAAGTGCTGTAGCCTTCCCTCCTCTAATATAACTAGGATCTGGGACAAGTGCTGTAGCCTTCCCTCCTCTAATGTCACTAGGATATGGGACAAGTGCTGTAGCCTTCCCTCCTCTAATGTCACTAGGATCTGGGACAAGTGCTGTAGCCTTCCCTCCTCTAATGTCACTAGGATCTGGGACAAGTGCTGTAGCCTTCCCTACTCTAATGTCACTAGGATCTGGGACAAGTGCTGTAGCCTTCCCTCCTCTAATGTCACTAGGATCTGGGACAAGTGCTGTAGCCTTCCCTCCTCTAATGTCACTAGGATCTGGGACAAGTGCTGTAGCCTTCCCTCCTCTAATGTCACTAGGATCTGGGACAAGTGCTGTAGCCTTCCCTCCTTTAATGTCACTAGGATCTGGGACAAGTGTTGTAGCCTTCCCTCCTCTAATGTCACTAGGATCTGGGACAAGTGCTGTAAGCCTTCCCTCCTCTAATGTCACTAGGATCTGGGACAAGTGCTGTAAGCCTTCCCTCCTCTAATGTCACTAGGATCTGGGACAAGTGCTGTAAGCCTTCTCTCCTCTAATGTCACTAGGATCTGGGACAAGTGCTGTAGCCTTCCCTCCTCTAATGTCACTAGGATCTGGGACAAGTGCTGTAGCCTTCCCTACTCTAATGTCACTAGGATCTGGGACAAGTGCTGTAGCCTTCCCTCCTCTATTGTCACTAGGATCTGGGACAAGTGCTGTAGCCTTCCCTCCTCTAATGTCACTAGGATCTGGGACAAGTGTTGTAGCCTTCCCTCCTCTAATGTCACTAGGATCTGGGACAAGTGCTGTAGCCTTCCCTCCTCTATTGTCACTAGGATCTGGGACAAGTGCTGTAGCCTACCCTCCTCTAATATAACTAGGATCTGGGACAAGTGCTGTAGCCTTCCCTCCTCTAATGTCACTAGGATATGGGACAAGTGCTGTAGCCTTCCCTCCTCTAATGTCACTAGGATCTGGGACAAGTGCTGTAGCCTTCCCTCCTCTAATGTCACTAGGATCTGGGACAAGTGCTGTAGCCTTCCCTACTCTAATGTCACTAGGATCTGGGACAAGTGCTGTAGCCTTCCCTCCTCTATTGTCACTAGGATCTGGGACAAGTGCTGTAGCCTTCCCTCCTCTATTGTCACTAGGATCTGGGACAAGTGCTGTAGCCTTCCCTCCTCTATTGTCACTAGGATCTGGGACAAGTGCTGTAGCCTTCCCTCCTCTAATGTCACTAGGATCTGGGACAAGTGCTGTAGCCTTCCCTCCTCTAATGTCACTAGGATCTGGGACAAGTGCTGTAAGCCTTCTCTCCTCTAATGTCACTAGGATCTGGGACAAGTGCTGTAGCCTTCCCTCCTCTAATGTCACTAGGATCTGGGACAAGTGTTGTAGCCTTCCCTCCTCTAATGTCACTAGGATCTGGGACAAGTGCTGTAGCCTTCCCTCCTCTAATGTCACTAGGATCTGGGACAAGTGCTGTAGCCTTCCCTCCTCTAATGTCACTAGGATCTGGGACAAGTGCTGTAGCCTTCCCTCCTCTAATATAACTAGGATCTGGGACAAGTGCTGTAGCCTTCCCTCCTCTAATGTCACTAGGATCTGGGACAAGTGCTGTAGCCTTCCCTCCTCTAATGTCACTAGGATCTGGGACAAGTGCTGTAGCCTTCCCTCCTCTAATGTCACTAGGATCTGGGACAAGTGCTGTAGCCTTCCCTCCTCTAATGTCACTAGGATCTGGGACAAGTGCTGTAGCCTTCCCTCCTCTAATGTCACTAGGATATGGGACAAGTGCTGTAGCCTTCCCTCCTCTAATGTCACTAGGATCTGGGACAAGTGCTGTAGCCTTCCCTCCTCTAATGTCACGCTGTAGCCTTCCCTCCTATAATGTCACTAAGATCTGGGACAAGTGTTGTAGCCTTCCCTCCTCTAATGTCACTAGGATCTGGGACAAGTGCTGTAAGCCTTTCCTCCTCTAATGTCACTAGGATCTGGGACAAGTGCTGTAGCCTTCCCTCCTCTAATGTCACTAGGATCTGGGACAAGTGCTGTAAGCCTTCCCTCCTCTATTGTCACTAGGATTTGGGACAAGTGCTGTAGCCTTCCCTCCTCTAATATAACTAGGATCTGGGACAAGTGCTGTAGCCTTCCCTCCTCTAATGTCACTAGGATATGGGACAAGTGCTGTAGCCTTCCCTCCTCTAATGTCACTAGGATCTGGGACAAGTGCTGTAGCCTTCCCTCCTCTAATGTCACTAGGATCTGGGACAAGTGCTGTAGCCTTCCCTACTCTAATGTCACTAGGATCTGGGACAAGTGCTGTAGCCTTCCCTCCTCTAATGTCACTAGGATCTGGGACAAGTGCTGTAGCCTTCCCTCCTCTAATGTCACTAGGATCTGGGACAAGTGCTGTAGCCTTCCCTCCTCTAATGTCACTAGGATCTGGGACAAGTGCTGTAGCCTTCCCTCCTTTAATGTCACTAGGATCTGGGACAAGTGTTGTAGCCTTCCCTCCTCTAATGTCACTAGGATCTGGGACAAGTGCTGTAAGCCTTCCCTCCTCTAATGTCACTAGGATCTGGGACAAGTGCTGTAAGCCTTCCCTCCTCTAATGTCACTAGGATCTGGGACAAGTGCTGTAAGCCTTCTCTCCTCTAATGTCACTAGGATCTGGGACAAGTGCTGTAGCCTTCCCTCCTCTAATGTCACTAGGATCTGGGACAAGTGTTGTAGCCTTCCCTCCTCTAATGTCACTAGGATCTGGGACAAGTGCTGTAGCCTTCCCTCCTCTAATGTCACTAGGATCTGGGACAAGTGATGTAGCCTTCCCTCCTCTAATGTCACTAGGATCTGGGACAAGTGCTGTAGCCTTCCCTCCTCTAATATAACTAGGATCTGGGACAAGTGCTGTAGCCTTCCCTCCTCTAATGTCACTAGGATCTGGGACAAGTGCTGTAGCCTTCCCTCCTCTAATGTCACTAGGATCTGGGACAAGTGCTGTAGCCTTCCCTCCTCTAATGTCACTAGGATCTGGGACAAGTGCTGTAGCCTTCCCTCCTCTAATGTCACTAGGATCTGGGACAAGTGCTGTAGCCTTCCCTCCTCTAATGTCACTAGGATATGGGACAAGTGCTGTAGCCTTCCCTCCTCTAATGTCACTAGGATCTGGGACAAGTGCTGTAGCCTTCCCTCCTCTAATGTCACGCTGTAGCCTTCCCTCCTATAATGTCACTAAGATCTGGGACAAGTGTTGTAGCCTTCCCTCCTCTAATGTCACTAGGATCCGGGACAAGTGCTGTAAGCCTTTCCTCCTCTAATGTCACTAGGATCTGGGACAAGTGCTGTAGCCTTCCCTCCTCTAATGTCACTAGGATCTGGGACAAGTGCTGTAAGCCTTCCCTCCTCTATTGTCACTAGGATTTGGGACAAGTGCTGTAGCCTTCCCTCCTCTAATATAACTAGGATCTGGGACAAGTGCTGTAGCCTTCCCTCCTCTAATGTCACTAGGATATGGGACAAGTGCTGTAGCCTTCCCTCCTCTAATGTCACTAGGATCTGGGACAAGTGCTGTAGCCTTCCCTCCTCTAATGTCACTAGGATCTGGGACAAGTGCTGTAGCCTTCCCTACTCTAATGTCACTAGGATCTGGGACAAGTGCTGTAGCCTTCCCTCCTCTAATGTCACTAGGATCTGGGACAAGTGCTGTAGCCTTCCCTCCTCTAATGTCACTAGGATCTGGGACAAGTGCTGTAGCCTTCCCTCCTCTAATGTCACTAGGATCTGGGACAAGTGCTGTAGCCTTCCCTCCTTTAATGTCACTAGGATCTGGGACAAGTGTTGTAGCCTTCCCTCCTCTAATGTCACTAGGATCTGGGACAAGTGCTGTAAGCCTTCCCTCCTCTAATGTCACTAGGATCTGGGACAAGTGCTGTAAGCCTTCCCTCCTCTAATGTCACTAGGATCTGGGACAAGTGATGTAGCCTTCCCTCCTCTAATGTCACTAGGATCTGGGACAAGTGCTGTAAGCCTTCCCTCCTCTAATGTCACTAGGATCTGGGACAAGTGCTGTAGCCTTCCCTCCTCTAATGTCACTAGGATCTGGGACAAGTGCTGTAGCCTTCCCTCCTCTAATGTCACTAGGATCTGGGACAAGTGCTGTAAGCCTTCCCTCCTCTAATGTCACTAGGATCTGGGACAAGTGCTGTAAGCCTTCCCTCCTCTAATGTCACTAGGATCTGGGACAAGTGCTGTAGCCTTCCCTCCTCTAATGTCACTAGGATCTGGGACAAGTGCTGTAAGCCTTCCCTCCTCTAATGTCACTAGGATCTGGGACAAGTGCTGTAGCCTCCCCTCCTCTAATGTCACTAGGATCTGGGACAAGTGTTGTAAGCCTTCCCTCCTCTAATGTCACCAATAAGTGCAATTACAAGATCTTCCAAAAAGCTTTGAAATGTTGGCCACATAGAATATGCTTGGTCTGGATTGGTATCTCGCGCTATGATGTACGCATTGTATGCCGACACTTCCATTAAGTAAAAACATATTCTTCTCCATCATTTTTTGGATCTGTGGTTGAGTAAATAATATTCAACCGTTTGGTCACAGAGATCCACTCCTTTCATGTTTTTCTGATAGTCACTCAACATTTTCGGCACAACAACCGGTCTCTGAATGTTCATTCCTGAACGTCTATTTACAGTCCTTGCGATTTCAGGATCATGGAAGTTGGACAGAACACAAACAGCTTTAGTGTCCTGCCAAACACAGAATGTTAACTCATCCTTCTGGGCAACTTTAAACTCATGTTTATTAAGTTTTAGCTTCTTTGGGAGCAATTGCTTTGGAAGTCCTTTGTGATTTGTACGGTACCACAGGCTAGAACACCTCGTGTGTGCAAGTCCTTCAACAATTCCGCGCTTGTATAAAAGTTGTCAAAATAAACTCGAAGGTTTTTGCCAAGCATATTGGAACATAAATCCATCACTACTCTGTACAACAATCCTTTTTCTTGAGAATACTCTTTTCCAGTATATATTTGGAAATGGTGCATATATCCAGTGTCACTGTCTGCCATGTTCCACAATTTTCCACCCCACTTTGTTGGTTTTGCTGGCAAGTATTGTCGGAATGACAGTCTGCCTTTAAATTTAATCATGCTTTCATCAATGGTTGCATTAGTCTTTCAACTCTTTGGAATAAAATTGCATGAAAATTTTTGATCCAAATAGTCTAAATACCACCTAATCTTTCTTAATTTATCTGGCCTCTCTTCATCCACAGGCACAGCTTCATTGTCCTGGAGATGTAAATACCTCCAAATCAAATCAAACCTGTCACGAGACATTACTTTGTTAAATGATGTCACAAACATAAATTTAATAGTTATGTCTTGAGGGTAGTCTCAGTATGCCCATTGCAAAGCATAACCCTATAAAGGCCTTCATTGTCGGTACATCGATGAGTGTCCATTTTGGAGCCTTCGGTTGAGGGGGGTTCTTTCTGCACTCTTGTTTGGCATACCTGTTGGTTTCATCCACCAATTTTTTCCATAAATCGTCACACCAGAGCAGTTCATAATAATGATGGGCCTCTGCTTCCTCTGGGTGTTGAACCGTTGCACCCCCGATCAATTTGAAACGTGATGGAAGTCGAGACACAAAATTATTTTGAGTCCAGTCTTCTTGGAATCCCTCGATTTCCATATCATTGTCTGAATCACTATCAAACATCGCTTCTAGCCATTCATCGGCATTTCTATTGACTTCACGTAATTCAAAATCATCATTTGCATCATAATTTTCATCAAAATTTCCTATATCAATGTCGCTACCATCACTGTCAACATCAGAGTTATCCTCCATGATTTTATAGATTGATTTCCAATCGATTTAAACACCTTTCTGACCACATGTGCTGATAATGTCGTTGCGCAAGCGTAGATCGTTTATTTCCTTATTTGGGTACAAAATACAAAATTATTGTGACGTATAACACAGCTCAAGGGTGCGTGTATACAACTACGTCAAAAACTACGACTGTAGTAGTATTCAGGATAAAATGGGAGACTACGACTGCAGTCGTATTCAGGATAAAATGGATTAATAAAGTTTATTACGATTGTTAACATTTGATTGTTTTAATTATTGTCGAGTGTAGGCTCAGCTTGGTACAATCAGCGACGCGAGTCTCAGGTTCAATAATCATTCTTTATTAATCGTAATTAATGGTTAATAATCAAGCCACAGCTGAATTTAATGACTAATTAACACAAATGATGACAAGTTTATCCCTCTACCTGTAATTGTTAAGTAAACAATTATCTGTTGGTAATCTGACATTTATCACACCTTGCAGTAAGCACATTCAATCGTAACAAATATCTGTCAGTTAAATTGCGATGTTCGAGTTTGACATGGTAAAACTCGTGATTTTATTATTGACAGGACCATTTATTGAGTTCGACTGTTCGAGGTATCGGTGTTCGAGCGAAAGAGTTTTTTTTTACTTAGAAATATAAAGAAAATTGACGGGACTTTCAAATCAGTTCGAGCCATCCATGGTATTCAACCCATCCGAGTTCAAGGGACCAAGGTTTGACTATATGAAAACTGATATGTAAGAGAAGGGTGGGCCAACCTGGGTAATGGCATCTGAGGAGTTATACTACTCCACTTACCTGTAAAGGTAGTAAAAGAACGATATAAGATAAAATGCTAATTTGATCCAGCCTTCTTTTTGAGCTCTACTCAATTCATCAGCATTCATGATAGATGTAGGGTCATACAGCCCTGGACTACTCATTACTGGTCTGTTCATGTATCTACAAAATACAAACAAATATGTCATACAACCCTGGACTACTCATTACTGGTCTGTTCATGTATCTACAAAATACAAACAAATATGTCATACATATGTGGTCTTTTAGAGTGGAAGTGAATCTATGCAGGTTTTTTATCGTTTGTTAATATATGTTTTGCTGTTGGAGATCCATTTATCAAGAGGGCAGGGTTGGGATGCTATTAACCAGTTTAAATCCACTACCTTTTTATGCCTGTCCTAAGCCTGGACTTCCAAAGTTCTATGTCATGTTTTTATTGTGTTCAATGAGTTCAGTTAAGATGAGTGGTGGGTGATTGTTTGTTTTGTTGATATTAGTGGAATTAATGACCATCACTTTTATCAATACAATTTACACCTTCAATGCTTCCAAGATGACCTCATATCCTATGTGATGACCTCATTTCAAGACATGACCTTATAACCTATGTGATGACCTCATTCCAAGACATGACCTTATAACCTATGTGATGACATCATTCCAAGACATGACCTTATAACCTATGTGATGACCTCATTCCAAGACATGACCTTATAACCTATGTGATGACATCATTCCAAGACATGACTTTATAACCCATGTGCTAGCTATAGGCCTATTTTTGCATACAATCAAATACAAATCAAACCTCCCAAACAAGAATATATTTTCACGATTATTATTAATTATTAAAATTTCATTTATTTGTGATTTAACAGTAATTAATGTTATTACAATAATCAATTTTTACCTTCTAACATGATATGCAATCAGTGGTATATTCATAATTAATGTCCCCCACTGCGCCGAAAATACAAATAACACCGTATACAGCACATGAATTAAATATTCTGGTAAAACAAGCTGAAATATACAACAGTACATAATAAATTTAAATTCAGTAACAACAAATCAATATCACTTAAAGATCAACATTATATAAGAGTATTCTAATATGACATCATTTTTATATAAAACATGCTATGAAAAAAATCCAAATATATTTTACTTTGCACATGAGTATTGATGGACAAATTATGGACATAATGCATTAATACTTTCAAATATTCATAGAGAACCATGATAAATACAAATATTCATAGAGAACCATGATAAATACAAATATTCATAGAGAACCATGATAAATACAAATATTCATAGAGAACCATGATAAATACAAATATTCATAGAGAACCATGATAAATACAAATATTCATAGAGAACCATGATAAATACAAATATTCATAGAGAACCATGATAAATACAAATATTCATAGAGAACCATGATAAATACAAATATTCATAGAGAACCATGATAAATACAAATATTCATAAGAGAACCATGATAAATACAAATATTCATAGAGAACCATGATAAATACAAATATTCATAGAGAACCATGATAAATACAAATATTCATAGTGAACCATGATAAATACAAATATTCATAATATGTTTCTTTACTTATTAAATTTTTTCCAGAAAAAATACTAAAGGTCGATCGACTTCAAATATTGTAAATTGTCGTTTTCCTGTGACATTGTTTGCAAGCAATGCTGGTGACTTTGACACCTTGTTACTGATTTATTTTACAATTTATTTGTTTAATTTTCTGAAATGAAAATGTAAATTACAATTCTGGGTACTTTATAGAGAAATCAACTCTATGATGAGAGTTAGTCGATTTTGCTATGAGATTCATATCCTACAATAATGTCTTCTACTTAAAAAAAAAAATCAGAATGGTTGCTATTGAGTGTGCATGTAATGGTAATTATATGATTACCTAAACACAGGAATGAAATGGGTTTTATGGATTCATTTCAATGTTAGTTCTACATGCATGACGAATTAGGAATGTCAAATTTGCCTGTGTTTATGTACGTGTACAGAATCAGTATAAGAATTTAAAGAACATCTACTTTCAAATAACACATTATGTTACCAGTTCTCACAATGAGTACTTCTCCTCCGGCCCAAGACCAGTAAAAGTTTGTTCGGACCAGTAAATTTTTCAGTTTTTATTTAGAACTATATAAAAAGAAATTCAAGAATATGATTGGGACCGTTAAATTCAAATGTTCATTTCGATGACTGTAAGTGTGTTACTGGGACTTGACAAACTTGTGCAAATCCTCCCATTTCAGAAGCAAAAGATTAATCTCTAAAGAATAAACGAGTTTCCAAAAATGTTATTCATAATGAATGATTTTATTGCTTGTCCCGTCAGTAAAAATGACCAACAGAAGTTACCTGGTCAACCGATTTTTGAATTGGTACCAGACAAGTAGACAAATGTTACTGTCAAGGCCTAATACAATTTTAGATATTAATCATCATTTTACAAAGACTACATAACTGTTTGCAATACTTACAGGATTTAGACTTTTACATTGGTCAACTGGATTCTTGTAATCTGTTTTCAGTTCATCAAATGCAATTATCTACAGAACAAATCAAAATGTAAACTACATTTGTACCAGGATATTACATGTGGTTTTTAATGTAAACTACCAGGATATTACATGTAGTTTTTAATGTACATGTAAACTACCAGGATATTAAATGTGGTTTTAATGTAAACTATCAGGATATTACATGTAGTTCTTAATGTAAACTATCAGGATATTACATGTAGTTTTTAATGTACATGTAAACTACCAGGATATTACATGTAGTTTTAATGTAGACTATCAGGATATTACATGTAGTTTTTAATGTAAACTATCAAGATATTACATGTAGTTTTTAATGTAAACTACCGTGATATTACATGTGGTTTTTAATGTAAACTACCAGGATATTGCATGTGGTTTTAAATGTAAACTACCAGGATATTACATGTAGTTTTAATGTAAACTACCAGGATATTACATGTAGTTTTTAATGTAAACTACCAGGATATTACATGTAGTTTTTAATGTAAACTACCAGGATATTACATGTGGTTTTTAATGTAAACTACCAGGATATTGCATGTAGTTTAATGTAAACTACCAGGATATTACATGTAGTTTTTAATGTAAGCTATCAGGATATTACATGTAGTTTTGATGTAAACTACCAGGATATTATATGTGGTTTTAATGTAAACTACCAGGATATTACATGTGGTTTTTAATGTAAACTACCAGGATATTACATGTGGTTTTTAATGTAAACTACCAGGATATTACATGTGGTTTTTAATGTAAACTACCAGGATATTACATGTAGTTTTAATGTAAACTACCAGGATATTACATGTAGTTTTTAATGTAAACTACCAGGATATTACATGTAGTTTTTAATGTAAACTACCAGGATATTACATGTGGTTTTTAATGTAAACTACCAGGATATTACATGTAGTTTAATGTAAACTACCAGGATATTACATGTAGTTTTTATTGTAAGCTATCAGGATAGTACATGTAGTTTTAATGTAAACTACCAGGATATTATATGTGGTTTTAATGTAAACTACCAGGATATTACATGTGGTTTTTAATGTAAACTACCAGGATATTACATGTAGTTTTAATGTAAACTACCAGGATATTACATGTAGTTTTTAATGTAAACTACCAGGATATTACATGTAGTTTTTAATGTAAACTACCAGGATATTACATGTGGTTTTTAATGTAAACTACCAGGATATTACATGTAGTTTAATGTAAACTACCAGGATATTACATGTAATTTTTATTGTAAGCTATCAGGATATTACATGTAGTTTTAATGTAAACTACCAGGATATTATATGTGGTTTTAATGTAAACTACCAGGATATTACATGTGGTTTTTAATGTAAACTACCAGGATATTACATGTGGTTTTTAATGTAAACTATCAGGATATTACATGTAGATTTTAATGTAAACTACCAGGATATTACAGAGTAGACGGGGAAAAAAAATTCTGTCTGACATTGGGTCAGACAGGAACTGGGGTTCTGTCCAACCATTTTTTTTTGTAATATTGGATATATTTTTTTTATACAGAACTGAATGCAAGATTACATATAGTCATGATCATTAAACAACTCAATTAAATAATTTTCTGTATACATATTTTTATCTAAAAAGATAAGGCAGATATAGCCAACAATCCGTATATAATGGTCCGATCATGTTCCGAATATTATACATCAATGTCAGTTTCCGGTTTACCTACATTTTAATTTCAGTTAAAAATATGAATCTGTTGTCATCTTCAATATAAAGCATCTCAAAACATATTTAATTAAACACAAACAATCTTTGATACTTGGGGAGTGTGGAAGTCAACTTATTTCTGTGCTCAGTAATATATTTCAGTTTTAATGTTCCACGTTTTGCAGGTGCTCATTCCTACTTAAAGGATGTTTACATTTACGTATAGGAGTTTTGATAACAAAGAGGAATGTGTCGGTCTGACAGAATAAATAAACAAATTTCAAGTCTCTGTCCGACATTTTAATAAAACTGAAAACGGAATTTAATGCCATTGGCAGTGGAAACTGGGAGTGAATAAATTTCAATCACCAACTGGACGACCACAAAGTAATATTTTCGTGACAGACATGGTTCATTAATTAATCAGATCGACCGTTATTCTGCCAATCAGGTCCGAAGATTTTCGCCAACTCTGATATTACATGTAGTTTTTAATGTAAACTACCAGTATATTACATGTAGTTTTAATGTAAACTACCAGGATATTACATATAGTTTTTAATGTAAACTACCAGGATATTACATGTAGTTTTTAATGTAAACTACCAGTATAGTACATGTAGATTTAATGTAAACTACCAGGATATTACATGTAGTTTTTAATGTAAATTATCAGGATATTACATGTAGTTTTTAATGTAAACTCAACTACCAGTATATTACATGTAGTTTTTAATGTAAACTGCCAGGATATTACATAGTTTTTAATGTAAACTACCAGGAAATGACATGTAGTTTTTAATGTAAACTATCAGGATATTACATGTGGTTTTTAATGTAAACTTAACTACCAGGATATTACATGTACATTTGTAGTTTTTAATGTAAACTACCAGGATATTACGTGCAGTTTTAAATGAAAACTACCAGTGATTATATTACATGTAGTTTTTAATGTAAACTACCAGGATATTACATGACCATGGACATGGATACATTTGTACACATTTTTGCTTTGGAAGAAATCTCTTTTTCCTACATATGAATCACACTATTTTTTCACATTGACTTTATAATTATATGTCATGTACATTTTGCATGTAAATTGATTTGTATATTAATAAAGTGTAGTATCCTGTCAATAAAAATAAGATTATCAATGGGAATATATATATTAATACCAGTCACCAATGTAGTTTATTTATTGATATCTGGTCTTACTATTGATAGTTTTATATACTGAACAGGCTGAATCTAGGATTTTATGAAAAAGGGTCAAATCCCTGGACTTCGTAATGAAAAACAATTTGTTGAGGATTTGTGTACATACATGTACATGTACTGTAGGGTTGTAAAAATGTGTACAAATGAGAATTTTGTGTGGTCAATGTATGAAATAGTGTATTTTCAAAATAAACTCATTGACACAATCCTTCAAGTTCCTGAAGATAGTCTGTGATTGATTGATTATTGTTTAATGTCCAGAGCAGTATTTCAGCTATATGCAGGACGAAAACTAATCTCGTTGCGATTTGACTTCCAATGAAATTTTATGCTCTGTATCTCCAAGACTAATCTAGATCTCGATCTTTAGTTTTATATGTATGTTTGTTAATCGTTGTTTGTCCTTTTGTACTTTTCTTTTGGCCATTGTGTTGTCTGTTCTTCTTCGACATACACAGTCTTCACAATAAACTTTTTAACTTACCAGCCAGGGGGACTTGTGCCAATGGAATTTTTACAAGTCCCTCCTGGAATTTACAAGTCCCCCATATCAAGACAATTTTTTCCAAGGTTTAGATCAACGACTGAAATAAATAAGTTCAGTTGGGTTTGAGATGTTTGGTTGTACCTAGATTGATAATACTGGTGTGGCTTACTACTTTCGTGCTGTTTGACAGCATCAAGTTTGAACTTATTTAATCCTTTGACAAACATGCTGTCGACTTCATGATTTCTGCACCAGTTGCAGAACATCAATTGCTTGTATTCCTTGTAGGCCAGCCAAGAACGATCTTTAGTCCATTGAGGAAGAAATTTTCTTTCCCTGGATTCTTTATCATACTTTTTTTTGCCACCTGTCTTTCGTCCGCCGATGCCGGTCTTTTCAATTTTTTGCTGGGGATAGAGCCCTCGATATAGCATAGAAAGCTCATGGCTGAGATTTACTTAGCCATACTTGTTGTTTACCATGACTTGACACTTTTATTATATTATTTATCTCCTTTTACAGTTTCAACCAATCAAAAATTCCGATACATAATATTCCATTAAATTGACCAATCAGCGTAGCGGAAGCAAAAAAGAAATATTTCGACTGACAAGACTGTCGTAAAAAACCCGAACTATATATCGTGCTAGACTTTTGTTGCTAGGCAATGCAACACGCTTTTTGTCCAATCGCAACGGTCTCGACAGATCACGGAAAACAAGATCAGAGTTATGCAAGAAAAGTAGTCACAGCTGAAAAAAATTGTCACAAGCCAGTAGGACTTCTCATATGTCAAATTTCACAAGTCCCTAATAAATTTCACCAGCCATTGGCGTCGGACTTGTGGCTAAATTCGCAGACTGCATACAGATTCTGATTGCCCCTTTGGTATCTTCAAACTCTTCTTCCTAGTCACAGGCCCTAGGAAAGGTATTATTCATTTCATTAATGGGGCGATCTTCATTAACATGGGACAATTTTGTTAAATGTTGGGGGAAATCTGACTTGAATTCGTGACGAATAATTTAGTCTTTTGCAGCAGCTACAATCCAATGTGCCTACAATAAAATACTACTTTTCGAAATGTACAAATGAGGTCTTTAGCATGCAGGGAGTGGTGGCACTCTCCAAACATGTTACCCACTATGATTCAAGGTTGGGCTTTCTATATTATAACCTGACAACCCCATCGATAGTGCTACCTCTATCCGTCACCCGGGAAGCCAGGGCCAAGGGCAAGGGGGAGATTTGGTTGTGCACCGGTAAGACAGTATTATGTACAAGGACAGGATACGGTTGTGATTCGAGCAATTAACGTATAATCTTACGTGGAATATAGCAAAAAATATCAAAACAGCTGCTAAAATCAATGCAAAAATAAAACAAAATGCTGTAAAAGTAAATGCCATTTTCTTCAACTCATTCGAAATAGACCGGAAGTGCGAATAACGATATAAATTTCTGACAATATAGGAGTTAAACTAAAAATTCCGGATATCGGCATCGAGTAAAAACTTCGTGTGAAACGGAACAAGAATTTACCTTTCCGCTTTCATAAGTGCCTCTGGCTCTGCATATGAGTGTACAGATTAGACTGAGGTCAATTGTGAAGTTTTGATTTCCGAAATATTTGGTCCCCGGCCGGCATCTATATGCAGTATGCACGGTACAGTAAAAACTCTTTCAGATTTGCTGCATCTACATTGTGGAACAGCCTCCCAGATCATTTCAGGACTGAAAATAGTTTCTCTCAATTCAAGAGTCTTTTGCAGTCCTGGAATGGGTCCAAATGTTGCTGTTCTGCATGTAGATGATTCAAATTTTGCTTCTGGTTTGCTTGATTTTAATTTTTAATTTTAATAATTAAAATTTTTTTTTTTGGTTTGGCTTGAAAATTTTATATTCTTTGATTTTTTAGTTAGACAGTGCTACTTTTACTGATTATGTTGGTACCAGTTTTAAATATTCAGTATTATTATTTCATTATTTTTTTTACCTGCTGCTTCTTTTTAAATGCTGCTTTATGTTGGAGCATCTGTGTGTGGATCTTGAACAAGAGTCCAAAGAGGCACTTGCCACGTGGGTTCTTGTTCAGATCTATACACAGTCCTCCTTTTTATGCCTATATGTCTTAGCTTATTTTAGTTTGTAACTTTGCATGTGACTTGTGTTGTTTTATTGTTAATGTATATTCGGTAAAAAGCTCATTAGAGCTTATGTTGTACTGTTTTATTATGTGCCGAATCAAAATAAAGTTTTCTTATTCTTATTCTTATTATTATCACAAAGCTTTGTTTTATATATTCAAGCTGGGAGTAATAAAATTTACCGTGGCTACAAAAACACACGATTTCTTATTTTTTCAATTTTTAAACATTAAAATTTCATAAGTGACCTAACGGAGTCTTGATTTCATTGGTCCAAAGAATATTATTTGTCGAAATTAGTTCAAAGTCGACTATAAATATCAATTATATCAGTGACATGATATTAGATACGATAATGTAATCCTCAGTCTGCTTTTGCTCCCAGCGAGGGTTACGAATCGGTCCCATTCAACGTATGGGAGCAGCGCCCGGAGTGATTCACACCGGGCGGTTTTTTGTTCTTAATCCGTTGTAAGTGGTTGGAAAAATTAACGGGGGTGAAAGATAGATATATTTAGGTAAATCTTGAGGTGTAAGTAAACGCTGCATCAATCCATGGTAGACTTATATCCTTCTGAAAATTTGAATGCATGAAATTTTCTTTCTGTCCGACATTTTGTTTACAAGTTGCTATTTCACGTGCACTTGCCTCGTTTTGGAGATATCCTTATTTGGATCAATCGTAGTAAAACATTATAGTAAAGTTTTTCATATTTGGCATTCAGATCCATATATGGATAGGCTCCACCCATCACGAGAGTATACGTAAGGTGCCATTGCGGACAAGAAACAATGGATAATTTGAAGCAGCCGGCCGCGATACTGGTACTACAATACTGGTACACAATACTGGTAATACCAGTATCTTCCAGTATCTGCAATACTGGTACAGATACTGGTAAATACTAGTATCCCAGTATCTTCCAGAATTTTCCAGTATCTGCAATACTAGAAGATACTGGTCATTGCCAAAATATGAGTATTGTAGATACCGGAAGATTCTGGAAAATACTGGTAATACCAGTATTGCAGATACTGGAAGATTCTGGAAAATACTGGTTATACCAGTATTGCAGATATTGGAAGATTCTGGAAAATACTGGTTATACCAGTATTGCAGATATTGGAAGATTAGGTAGAATTCCGGTTAACCCGAGTTTTTATGTCTACATTATACTAAAAGAATTGAATATAATTCATACTCATACGTCATTTCTGCTGTACATAACATAAGAGGCAAAAGCCCTGTAATGTCAAAATATTTTGTATGGTCCCTTAGAGTTTGATATATATTGGTCAGTAAGGTAATTTGACATGACTGGGCGGAGCCTAATACTAACGGTAAATACAATGAGCTGTGATTTACAATTAGAATTAGGCTCTGCCCACTGGTGTCAAATTGCCAGATACTAGAGTTTCCAGTATTGTGTGTTTTACAATACTAGTATTACCAGTATTGCTGGATGAAGAATACTGGAGCTTCCAGTATTGTGTGTTTTACAATACTAGTATTACCAGTATTGCTGGATGAAGAATACTAAAGTTTCCAGTATTGTGTGCTTTACAATACTAGTATTACCAGTATTGTTGGATGAAGAATACTGGAGCTTCCAGTATCGTGTGTTTTACAATACTAGTATTACCAGTATTGTTGGATGAAGAATACTGGAGCTTCCAGTATCGTATGTTTTACAATACTAGTATTACCAGTATTGTTGGATGAAGAATACTGGAGCTTCCGGTATTGTGTATAGATCAACGCTTCTGGTATTCCAGTATTGTAAATGCACGATACTGGTACATCCAGTATTGTATATGTACGATACTGGTATTACCAGTATTGTAACATTACAATACTGGTATTTCTAGTATTGTACAGTGTTACAATACTGGTATTACCAGTATTGTAATATTTACAATACTGGTATTTCCAGTATTGTGAATATTATAATACTGGTAATACCGGTATTTCCAGTATTGTGAATATTATAATACTGGTAATACCAGTATTGTAAATATTACAATACTGGTAATACCAGTATCGCGGCCGGCTGCTTCATATTATCCGAAACAATTTTCGAATACTAAATCGATCGTGAAGGTAGAAACAGGTATTGTAACACTTATTTCGTATCGCCATTACTTAAAAATTGTAGGGAATAATAAGTTATGACCAGATATGCAAAAAGAAAGTTGAAATATTCACTTAACGAAAATTTTAATTTGCTCCCATACGTTGAATGGGACCGATTCGTAACCCTAACTGGAGCACAGGCGGAATGAGGGTTACGTTATCGTATCTAACATAATATGTGTCTGGTTTATACCGGTATACAAACTGTATAACCGTGTTACACACATGTTTGTAAAGATTAATAGGTTCTTACACGAGTCCCTATTGAAAATCTGGGATTTCTTCCACGAGTGTGAGAAATTCCGTATTTTCACGAATGCAGCGTAGCGGACCCAGCAAACACGTAACGTAAGTGTAACGTTAAAGTAACGTTATAGTTAGGTAACGTACAAAAATAACGTTATTATAATGTTATATCGACGTAAAAAATAAACGTTACCTAGTGACCTAATTACAATGTTAAATTTTAATGTTTTTTAAACGTTTTTGCAACGTCCTATTATTAACGTTTAATATTAAACGTTGTACTTACGATTAACTAACGTTTAGTGTTTTACGTTATGTATTAAACCAAAATATAACGTAAAATAATAACGTTTGTACAACGTATAACTTACGTTACATGTTATACGTTTTTTTTTGTAACATTTATATAACGTTTGAATAACGTATATGTTTACGTTTACTTATAAACCTTGCAATAACGTTAAAATATAACATTATTATAACGTTTTTTAACGTGTAAAATAAACGTTGCATCGAAACAGATTAAGTAACGTTATAGTTAGGTAACCCACAAAAATAACGTTATTATAATGTTATATCGACGTAAATAATAAACGTTACCTTGTGACCTATTTACAATGTTAATTTTTAAACGTTTAAAAGTATTTCTCACAAATTGAAAGAAAGGCTAAAATAGTGTTTAGCAGTCAGCAACTCTACATGGTCAAAGAAATAAAGAAGTTGGTGCAAAAAGAGCAAAATCCCTATTTCACTTGAAGGCCAACCCCTTCATAATTTTATTTTCATGCACCCTCCCCCTTTTTTTTCCCTCAGACACATCCCTTAATTTAAATCAGAGCCAAATATGTCTCTGTTTCAATTTAATATAAGTCTCTTACTGGGACTTCCTTCCTACTAGTAACCACCACGTATGCGTTGAACTGTCAATCGAATCCGTAGGTAAAATTTCGTTTTATCATTTTAAAATTTTCGCGGGCTAGAAACAGGAAGTAACAAAATTCGTACATGCGCATTGCCGAACGGTTTAAATATCGAGCTCGCATATCAACACAGAGACATGAAGAAGCAGACAGTAATTGATTTTTAGTATCCTGAAGGTGTTGTTTTTGGTGAAAACTGTTTTGGAGAGGTAATTTGCATATCACAAAGCACCACCACCAAGATGTTCGTTTTAAACTGGTTAAAAAGCAGTGCTCGTGTCGTGTTTGAAACTTTGCAAAACAGGCTCTGAGGCTGCACAAAAAAACCACTTTATATATAAATAAATAAAGTGTATATATAGGTTTGTGACTTCCTACTTACTGTCTGTTAATGTGACTCATGAAAATGAAAAAAAACAAAAACGGCAGATAATACAACATGTTAAAACACTATTTTTGCAAGTATAATATCGATAGGGGCACCCTATTTTGGAGTAGTTATTCGTTGTCGTTCATCTGTGGACACATTGGTTTGTGTGCATTTACTTATTCTAGTTGACCAATTTTGCATTATGTTTTACCCTTGTCCGTCTGTCTTTCCCTCCGTCATGTTTTGGTTTCCCTTCAATAACTTGAGTTTGCCTTGGACTTTGTCAAATGTTTTGAAATTTGTCTGTGTTAAGAATCACAAAAGGTCTGTCAACTTTGATTTAAACAAGAGTGGGGTATCTGTGTTGCATGTTCACCTTTTTTTTCCATTTTATTATATTTTTTGCTGGTAAAATACATGTGTAAATTTGCTGACCGACTGACTCACTTCAGTATGTATGGGTCAACACCTGCCATACAAAAATTGTTTAATTAAGGTGTTGCCTGATTGTTGAGCCACTTTTTCAACAGTTATAGAGCGTTAGAATAAGTTGCAAAATGTACAACAAATACCGAAGTTGGAGAAAAAAGATGGCTTTATAAGATACAATTCCAAAAAGTTGACCATAATATAGGTCATACAACAAAATTTCATATGTGAAAAGTACAAACTGGAAATTATACAGACTTCTAAGAAATTAGCAAAATTGTTGTTATTTAATGTCAAACTTCTTTCCTTCATGACTCAATTGATCGCAAAGTGTGTATATTAACACCATGTAAAGGCTTAAAATCTAGTACACTATCACATAACTTTGTGTGAGGATTACAAAATATTTAAATTTGTTTCTTTTTCCTGTGGTTTTTTTTTCTGATTTTATTGATAATCATAGATTTACTGGTCACCTCTCCCACAATGACAAAGGAATGAATTAATCCACATCAACACAGGCCGTGTTCACACTGATTATGTGAAACATGTTTTGTGTAAACAACTGAATGCGTTTGTTTATTTCTACATTTCTACGTGTAAATAATCAATAATTTTACCTGTAATTTGTTATTTATTGAATACAATGTACTAAAATTAAAGAACATTTATATATTTCATTTGATTAAAGCTAGATATTAAAATTCTTAAAAAGGCCATGTCAAGGTATGTTGATTGCTTAACAAGAATTATAACTTGCTGTGTTTAACATCTCTCACTTAATACATTGTACATAGAAAACTTTTAAATAGTCAAAATAAGAATTTTACTTGAGAACAGAAATTATACTAGGTCACAAATCAAATTTCAGTATCTAAGAAAAGAAAGTGTGACAAACAGTAGTCTGCACAAAGGCAATTTTGCTTGTTTTTTCCCCTAGTCAAGTTTGCTAAAGGTGCAGAATAATACATATTTGCAATATCATTCCAAGGCAATGGGAGTTACAGTAACCATTATAGCTATTAGTTAAATCCTGTCCATTTTATGTTTGCAGTCAGTACTATACCAATCCAATTTTAATGCAGTATAATTCCATGGAATGATTTTGATAATACATTGTGTATTTGATTTTCTTTCTTCAGATGTATGAGTAATGGACTGATGGCCGGGATGAACAGAAGGGCAAGAAGGATAAATTCCCTTTTGCAAAGTCATGCTTATTTAAACTAATCAAAGGTTAGTGATTATTATTAAGATTGTAATTTTGTTTATGATTTTCAAGAGTTTACTTAAATAGTATTTACAAAGTGTTATTCTTTTCATTTTGATTGTGATGTTCTTCAAGTAAAATCTTTAATAAGTATATTTTATAAAAAGTTAGCATTTAATTTGATAATATAATAATTGATTTGTGTTATTGGACACTATGCAAATATTAAAATTATTAATACATTTTTTAGGAGGGGAGGGGGTATTTGTAGTGAATTTTAAACAGTAGCAGTGAAATTTACATGGTGCTTTATTTTCTCCTAAAAAGTAAACTGCAAATATACATGCAAAGAAATCCAAATAAACAATATACAGTTTAAGGACTAACTTTAAGGTAATTACAGTAGCAGCAGTCTTGTGTACCTAGTCATTTCAATTTTGTTGGCATACACATTAAAGAAAAGTTGGATATTATGTGACCTCGGATATGTTTCAGATATGAAGACTAACATTTCAACTTGTGATTATTTGAGTGCAACAGAAACCATTCACTTAAACCAAATCATGTGTATTAAACTTCAATAAACTCATTAACTTGTGTGTTCAGGTATATATCAGAAATAGTAATAGAAATCTTTATTTTTACTTTCAGAAGATCTTCTGACATGTCAACACAGATGAGGCAAAAATTACCAAATGTGCTGCCAATTTCTTGAAGTTTGTGCCAGAAAGGATAGGCGGTGGTGGCAGAGGAGACAATTGACTTTTAATACGAAACAGATCTTAAAATTCTGTCGGACATCATTTATTGATTTAATCATTATGATACATTAAATAACTGAGAACATTTTATGATAAATGTATACAAATAAAGATTGATTGATTTTGATGATGCAGCAGTCTTCAAAACTTTAATGTTGAGCCAATTAATTTTGTATATATACCATTGAACCTGGTCACTTTGTAGGAAACCTGTGTTTAAAACAGTCAACAAATATGAGTGAACTTTGTAAAGTCTGAAATGTCGCAATGTAAGATGTCCATAAACGGGTTTTGATTTTTAGTGTTTTAATGTCACTTTCAATAATATTTCCGCTATATCATGGCGACCAGTTTTAGTGGTGGAGGAAGCCGGAAAGAACCACCGACCATGGGTAAGCAACTGGTAAACTTTATCACTTGCGGCTGCGAGTCAAGTGCACCCTTTTTTATAATTTACAAAGCCGGGTGCGAACACACTCCGTATTGATGATAGGCTTGTATGAGTTGTTAGATCCAACGACCTAACTCATTGAGCCACCTGGGCCCCTGTGTCCATAAATGGGGGATCTGTTGGAATTTTGTGAACTTTTGCATGCATCGTTTATTTAAGTATTCAAGTAACCTCTCAGACTAAGGTTAAAATAAACATCATTAAAATAATTTTTGAGTAACTTTACTAGGCAACATTCAAACGTTACTCGTACGTTATTAAGTAACATTAAGTCAATAATGTTACTGCAACGTTACTGGTTTACGTTGAAAAAAGTACATCTTATGTTACTAAGTAAGGTAAAATTGAAAACGTTACTGTAACGTTAATTTTACGTTACTAAGTAACGTAAAATTGAAAACGTTAATTTTACGTTACTATGTAACGTAAAATTGTAAACGTTACTGTAACGTTAATTTTACGTTACTAAATAACGTTATAACAACGTTGATCGGCGTCCACAAATGACGTCAACACAACGTTAATTTATAACGTAAGTACAACATAAAGTTAACGTTATATAAACGTTACTTTGTTTGCTGGGGAACGAGTGGAAAGACGCTGAATTTCTCTCACGAGTGGAAGAAATCCCAGATCTCCAATAAGGACGAGTGCAAGAACCTGTTTCTTCCGTTTCAACTTAAAAACAAAGCATGTCGATTTCATTCATTCATTCGCATGTCAATGTCATGTTTACTACACAAAATATTACAACGCCACGTGCAATGCAGTAAATACACACTTATTTAAAACCGCATTAAATCTATTAGGGGAAATCAGTTAAAATTCAGGTAAAATTGATATTTGAAGCTTTTTTAGATCTACTAAGACGACAATTTATATTACTGCAGCAGTCGTAGAAGCGGACTCCATTGATTATACTCGGCCGATTTGATTGGCTGACAATGCCATGTAAGACAAGGTCACGTGCAGCTGTCTTTATGGCTTGTCTTACATAGAAAACGCATCAAAACGGAAGAAATGGTATGTTTGATACCTTGACATTGTTGTTCTTTTAAGAAATGTTTGGCCGGCATGTTTAGCTTGGAATATATCTCAGTCCGATTATCGTGAATCGAGACCACTGAATGATATAAGTTATTTACGTTCCTATCCGTAAATATGGAGTTTTTAACACACTGAAGTAGCAAAGTACATCTTGATGCGCAGTAGTCCGAGATTCCTCTGCCGTCTGACGGCTTTTATGGATTTGCTGTAGCCATGGGATGTCAGAGGGCTATGCATACGGAAAACAGCTGATTTGCCTCTCCAACTCTTGGTCGGCACATTTCCACGTTTCGTGGCTATCGGATTTTATTTTCTATCGGAAACCCTTATATAAATCGCTTCACCAATCATTTTTCTATTCATTCATAACCATCTTACCCACAGAAAGTGGTGTTAAACTCCATTACAGCACGATTTTGCTCTCATATTTTCCAGACGAAGCCCTACGGATGACGTTTGATCGGATATTGCGCAAAGAAAATGAAATGTTTATAACGTCATGTACTAGAAAAACAACTAACTGATATTTCAAACGTTGCGGTTTGAAAAAGTACGGGGGAAAAATACGGGAAAATGAAATGTTTTATAACGTCATGTACTAGAAAAACAACTAACTGATATTTAAACGTTGCGGTTTGAAAAAGTAGGGGGAAAAGTACGGAAAAATGAAATGTTACTAGAAAAGCAAGTAACGTTGAATTTCAAACGTTGCGGTTTGAAAAAGTACGGGGAAAAAGTACGGGAAAATGAAATGTTTTATAACGTCATGCACTAGAAAAACAACTAACTGATAATTCAAATGTCGTGATTTGAAAAAGTACGGGAAAATGAAATGTTTTATAATGTCATGTACTAGAAACACAACTAACTGATATTTCAAACGTTGTGGTTTGAAAAAGTACGGGAAAATGAAATGTTTTATAACGTCATGTACTAGAAAAACAACTAACTGATATTTCAAACGTTGCGGTTTGAAAAAGTACGGGAAAATGAAATGTTTTATAACGTCATGTACTAGAAAAACAACTAACTGATATTTTAAACGTTGCGGTTTGAAAAAGTACGGGGGAAAATCCGGGCATGCGCACGCGATCACTTCCGGTCACGTGTCTTCCGGTGACGTCACTTTCGGTAGCTCTTCCTCGCTCCTCCTCAAATGTGACTTTGTCCGTATTGATATGTATATGTTGGATGTGAATTGATTGATACCGAAAATATCAGCCTGCCGAGTCAGAATATGAAGTTTGTTGGCGAGTGAGCAAAGCGAACGAGTCACAAGCTTCATATTCTATCGAGCAGACTGATATTTTTCAGTATCAATCATATTCACATTCAGATGACATATTTATCATCCTTAAATCAACCATAAACACGGATACATCTATATTTGTATTTTCGCAGGAAAAATTACATGATTCAAAATATTCAAAATACGCTTCCCTAAAACCGTAGTTCATAAGTAGTTTGCAAATATACCATTCATTTTTACAGGTTTATATAAATGTTAAGATTGTTGCATTTTTCCTTTAATTGTGATATTCATTTTTTTTTTTATTACAAACATCAAAGTCACCCATTTTCATTAAAGGTTTTGTTTACCAATGCCGTTCCGGTTTAGAAAACATGAACGTCACAACCTTCCTTATGACGTAAAAAATTATGACGTCTCAAGAATTGTGTAAAGTACATTTTTGTAGGACGATGTTTGTTGATATTTCGCACACGACAGTTCCTAATTTGATATATGTTTTTAAAAAAATAATGTTAACTAGCTAATGGTGTCGAAATTTATTTATTTTTGCCATCTTCACAGGAATTATCGTTTAAATGTTAGGAGGATTTGGTGATAACTCCTGCTGACTGTTGATAAGTCCTGCTTAGCTCACGCGGACTTTTATACGAGTTTTGTTTATGGAGCCAGCAGGTAGATATAGCCGGAGGGAAGGATGATAAACTACTGATATAAGTACCCAGCTTTAGTTATTGGTAAAAAAGCAAAAATACAACATCTAATTTTCAATCTGGAAGGAAATACAAATGTGCAATTGAGTGTGAAATCAGAGAAATGTATCAAAATTGTGATACATACAAGAACCTTTGATCACATTTGAGAAAGAACTGTTTACCAACTTGAACAAATATATACTACCAAAACTCATTCACTCAAATACAAGTCTACCATGGATAAACAATAAAATCAGGAAAATGTTAAAAAAGAAAACAAGGATATACCAACAAACAAAGACAACAAGGAAATGGACAAACGATAGACGCTATGAGACAAATCAGGAAAGCTGAATGGGCCTACATAAACAATACTATAATGGAAGGAATAGAAAACAACAGCACAAAGCCATTCTGGAAATATACAATACATCATAGGAGTGTCTCCTTTGAAGAGCAACGACCAGTATAGTAAACGACAGCAAAGAGGCAGTAGAATTACTGATACAACAATTCAAATCAGTATTTACCAAAGACAACAATAAAACATTACATAAGACAAAAAAACACATAGTAAAATGAATACCATTCCTGAAAATAAGATAAAAAGGGGTAGAAAAGTTACTCAAACAATTAAATCCACCAAGAGCATCAGGTCCAGACGGCATACCAAACAGAATCGTAAAGGAGTGTTCAAAGCAACTTACACCAGGACTAGCATCAAAATACCAAAAACCCATAAAAACTGGATCATTACCCAGCGACTGGCTAAGGGAACGACCATTTAACTTGAAGGGGGGGTTATGGTTTTTTTTCTAAAAAAATATTCTGATTCCCAATGTTGCTGAAAAAAATATTCTGATTTTGGTGGAGGAAAAAAAAATCTGATTCAGAGTTTTTGTCATATAACCTAATGTTATATTCTGGAACAAATTTTCGCGCTTTGCGCGACAAAAAAAATAAATATCCTAACTCTTGTGTTGTCCGAAAAATAAATTCTGAACGAAACAAAAAACCATAACCCCCCTCCCTTCAAGTTAAATAATCGGTCCCTAAACGCCACATCTCTTGCATATTTAAGAAAGGAGACAAACATGCTAGTATCGTTAACACATGTACAATGTATCATGCAAAATACTGGAGCACATTTTCTAGAAGCACATGCTAAACAATGTAGAAAAGCATAAAGTACCTACATCACTGAACCGTGGATTTAAGTCCGGCTATTCATTAGAGACCCAAACTACTAGTCACACTACATGATTTCATGAAATCATACGATGCTGGCATCCAAACTGACGTAGCAATTCTGGACTTTTCAAAAACATTCGACATCGTGCCACACAACAAACTACTACATAAACTGGGCAAGTATGATGTGAGAGGATCACTCAATAAATGGTTAGAAATGTTTCTAATACAAAGGAAAATGAAGGCCGTTATTGATGGAGAAGAATCAGAAGAAGCCACAGCCGACTCTGGAGTACCACAAGGATTCGTACTCGCCCGTCCTACCAGATGCAGTTAATTCAACTGTAAGACTGTTTGCCGATGATTGTCTGCTGTACCAGGAATATCTAATCACGTGATTACACAATACTACATCAAGACCTAGAAAACCCAGAGAAATGGACCAAAGAAAGGGGAATGCGCTTCAATGCAACAAAGTGCTACATTCTCAGTATAAAGAATAAAAGCCAAACACTGTACGCCCTGGGTGGACATATACTATAACAGGTCCTAAATAACTCGTACCTAGGTCTACAAATATCTGAAGATTTTAACTGGACAACCCGCATCTCCAATGTAGTCAAGAAAGCAAACTCAGCACTCCGCTTTTTAAGACACAACATACACTACGATTCTGACCAAAAGACTGCAAGAGAACAGCTTACATATCCTTAGTAAGATCTACGATGGCATATGGGGCGATAGTATGGGATTCATATCTTCTTCTTTCTTCCGCATTTGCGTCCAGGACTGAACCACCAAGTATAAACTTATATTAATCTTTATTTTTACTCTTTACATTTTAAGAGTTGCACTATATGCACCTTATTTACACCCACAGTATCGAATAATTAAGAATTGCAGATATACTACAAACGATATAAACCATCTAAAAAGGATTCAACGTTGGACAGCGAGATTCATCCCAGGAAACTACAAATCAAAAGAAGAGGGATCGATCACCAATATGCTAGCTGACTTAGAACTAGAGAACCTGCAGTCAAGGACAAGTAAATGACTGGTACTTCTGTACTGGATGGTCGAGGGTCTGGTCCTAGTTATAAATCCTGAGGAGTTTTCAGTGAACAGTAAGCCGAAAATGATCATAAAACCTAGACGTTTTGAAGACTTTGAAAGTGCCACCAAAGTGATCAATTCAGTTAAGAACAATTCTAAGGCACTTGAAACGACTCCACGCGAGACTGAACAGTATAAAAACTCATTCTTCATAAAAAATCAGTGATATCATCTGGATGGTAATATAGTGTGCACAAGGTCTGGTTGAGAGCTTCAACTCAGATTTTCAACAGCGTCGATAGGTGCTCTTTCTCTCTCCCTTCGAATAAAAGCCAGGTTTGGTATCGATACAGATACAGAATGTCTAACAACTTTTTAATTACTTTTAATTAATTAATTAATTGATTTCTGATTTTCTGGCCGTCAAAGGTGTTTGCCACATGTGCACTGACCTTGGAAGCCCAGAAGTTAAGACAAATATAGTGTCTCTCATTGTGCATATTTTCGTGTACTTGCACTGTTTTGCTGTGTTGTAATTCTATTATTATCCACACCTGTCTCAACAGCCCCTGGGAGCATGTTGTATTGATGAATATACATTCTGATTTTCAATAAAACTTTTGAAATTTGGATAAAATTGCCTTACATTAAATATAAATTTTTTAGAGGGTCATACAAGGAACATTCCTACCAACGAACAATTCCACCAGACATACGGTTTTGAAGATTTTTGAATTTTCAGACAATCAGAAACCATAAATGGTACTAGCAGGCATGCTGAATTTCCAAATGATACGAAAATCGTGTAAGATGTTGAAGATTATCCACGAAAAATTATCGCCAAGTTTGGTTCCAATTAGGCTAGGAGCTTGTGAGAAATACATTGAAATATTAAAAGCTTAAAGATGATGAAGGAAGCAAAGTGATGACAATACCTCACAGGATCAGGTGAGCTAAAACATGTAAGCAGTATTACAAGTCTTTTGGGACTATTTGCCTCAAAATGGGTAAATATGTGGAGCTTTTTTTAGGCTTAGTCCATCATGAACCTCCTTACAGAGGGTTTGGACCCATGCTTCCCTCTGACTTATGGCTACTGACATAATTTTTTTATAAAAAACCAAAAAGCTTATTCTTTAATGCATTTATATTAACATTGTAATGATTTTCAGTGGTTTCAAAGACAACTTACTAACAAAGTCCAGAGATTTCACTGGGTAGGTCATTTAAACTGTCGGAGTTTTCCTCCATCAAGATGTCTGTTGGTCAAAGTATGAACAGGCAAAATACATACTTTCATAATACATGTAACTACTATAGACAGGAAACTGGTCTTTCTTTCATGACAGTTGGGCTGTTGGAATCCTTATATTTGATAGCACATACAGTAATTCTACAGTTTCATTATGGAATGTCTGGTGGTTCTTGTGATACAAAACTGCAGTATTGAAAGCCAGAAATAAGAATTGCCTATGGCGGGCATGTTTTTTAACGGATCGACACGAAATGAGCAATCTTAATAGAGGACCTTCCGTAGATGCTTGCTATTAAGTTTCGGTTTATTTGGCTAAGCGGCTTCAGAGGAGAAGATTAAAATGTGAAAAGTTAACGGATGACGGACAACAGACGAAGGACGCCAAGTGATAGCAAAAAAACTCACATTGCCTTTGGCAAGGTGAGCTAAAAACTGTTAAATAAACAAAGCAATTAATATAATACCTTTAATGTGACAAAAAAAATACAACAAAATCTGTAAATAAAAATAACAAGTAGTTTTCTGCAGTTTCATCAAAAACATTGTTTTATGTAATACAAAAATATTCAACATTTAATATCTTGTATAATGTCTTAACTGAATCTGTTGAATGACTACAAACAAAACTGGAGTGTGTTATTTCCATACACTTCTAAGATCAATTTGACTCATAATCTTATATATGTATCATTCTGTGTATTTATTTCAATAACACAACATCATTCTTCCTTCAGGTAAATTTTCAATCTTCTATGAAACAATTTAAGAAAATCCTAGCCAACGCAATAAATAATATATACAATATACTTCTGTCTTCATAATGACTTTTACAATATATAATTTGATTGTCTCTGGCCAGTATACACAAATCAAAAGAGATAACCTGGACAAACTGAGCATGGAGCTTGTACACCACATCATAGAAACAGGTGTTTAACTTCTAGAATTGGGCAGGATTTTCCTGAACAAACTGGGGGTATTTTAGACCCTGATATTTGTGTATATATACTTTTCTATATCAGACTCGATTGAGTTTTGTTGTAATAAGTACACGTAATGTTTGATCAAACGCTGTACACACACACAAGCCCTCTTTATCTGGACTCCAATCAAATGAACTGATTGGTTGTGTAGACATTGTCACATTCTGTAATAAGTTAACAGTTCCAGCCACGCCCATCTCTGTTCCATTCTCATCTTCTTTTACACGTTTAGCAGGATAGATGCTACAAGATCAAATAACTTGTATTATATTGTTAGTCTAATTTGATGACCATAACTTTCTTTGTTTTACTGATACAGAATGAATGTTCTGTGTCTATAAGAAATTCATGATGTGGAAATACCTACCCACATTGAAACCAAGTAATAATAGATCATTGAAGCGAGACAAAATATCTTGATTTAAACAATTAATTCTACAATCTATATGAGACAGATGTTAATAACAGAGATAATATTGTAAGACTACCGGTACATAATATTGTAAGACTACCGGTACATAATATTTCACTCTCACGACATATTAAAGTAACCATGACCTGTTCCTTTACTTGAATTTGTGTCTAAGTGTAATGTTGAATAGTCTCTCATGTTCATTTATGTCCATGTTTGTTCTTACTAATGGATGTATATATGGTCCTTGAAGTAACATATTTGATTGGTCTGCTGTAACCGTATTGCAAAAGGTCACCTGAATGTGACTCCTTACAAGGCTAATAAGATCTTAATGCAGGACATAGGGAAGCATTTCAAGATCTAATTTAAATTAGATTGATTTATTTGAACTAACCAACCACAGAAAGAATGTATATACAGTGCTCCCTCGGTCTATCGCCCCCCCCCCCCCCCGTTTTATGGCCAACCTCGCCCATCGCCAAAATTCTCGTCTGTCCCGATTTCCCCCATTAAAAATACCCTGTTATACTGCCAAACTCAGCTACCGCCATCCGCCACAGGTTTTCAGACACAAAAGTCGTAAAACCAATTTAAATCCTCCCGTTAGTACTGCCCACAACTACCTGTTGACAGCTGTGTATTCATCGGTAATTATGGAATGTCAAGACTGGTCATCGGACACGGTCATTGATCTCATAGTTGAGTTGTTTTGATTAGAATAATTACCTGTACAATGTATTTACTTTTCTAGTGATTACTTTTTATCCTGAGTAAAAATTGTAATTTAATTAGTTGTCATAAAAATGTCGTCCTTGAAGAGAAAGCGTAATTTATTAGACGACAAACAGAAACGTGAAATTATAAGTTATGCAAAGGAAAATCCAAAATTAACACAACAAATTGCCAATAATTTGAAAATTAAATGGGTTCTATTTATACTTATGTCTTTGTACAAGTGCAAAATGTATGTCAGTCGAGTTGAAACAATTTGAGAAAGTTTATCTTTTCATTTGATCACATGACTTCCGGTTTTCAATGTCCCTCAGTTTATCGCCAAACTCGCTATACCGCCAAACTACCGACTGCACAGAAGGTGGCCGTTTAACGAGGGAGCACTGTACAACCATTAGTAAGATAATTTCCTGTGTTTATTACATAATTATATTTGGTCTGTAAGTAATATTTAAATTCTGTTTTATGGTGTATATAACTTTCATAAAGACTTAGTTCATTGAACTACATTTAATATCTTGACACATATCGTAACAAGACTTACTATTTCCATAAATTAAGTGAACCATTTCCTCCAAGAGTCATAAAAACATCTCGATTCTGTGGCAAATGTTTACAGCCCCAGATTGTTGATTTGTGTGCCTATAAATCAAATTAAAACAGCATATAGTGATATTAATAGATGGAATGTTATATAGTCATATTGTAACATACATTTTACTGGCATAGGAGCCCCGCTGAGCATCGCTAAGTATTTACAGGTGTAGAGAAGCTGCTGAGTCTGTTTTGTCTGTATTTATAACTTCATAATGTGATGTTGGGCACAATGATTACTTACAGAATTGGTCAGATTATTGCACCTGTATTTAGTTTTCTTGTTGATAACTCCGCTTCTGGGAATAACATTTTATACACCAAATAACATCAGAATGACAAAGATGCCCAGGTGTCCATTAAACAATGGAAGTAAAGAGTACCACTCAACTGCAGGCTAGTGGCCATTTCACAGTAAAGAGTACCGCTCAACTACAGGCTAGTGGCCATTTCACAGTAAAGAGTACCACTCAACTACAGGCTAGTGGCCATTTCACAGTAAAGAGTACCACTCAACTACAGGCTAGTGGCCATTTTACAGTAAAGAGTACCACTCAACTACAGGCTAGTGGCCATTTCACAGTAAAGAGTACCACTCAACTACAGGCTAGTGGCCATTTCACAGCAAAGAGTACCGCTCAACTACAGGCTAGTGGCCATTTCACAGCAAAGAGTACTGCTCAATTACAGGCTAGTGGCCATTTCACAGTAAAGAGTACCACTCAACTACAGGCTAGTGGCCATTTTACAGTAAAGAGTACCACTCAACTACAGGCTAGTGGCCATTTCACAGTAAAGAGTACCACTCAACTACAGGCTAGTGGCCATTTCACAGCAAAGAGTACCGCTCAACTACAGGCTAGTGGCCATTTCACAGCAAAGAGTACCGCTCAATAACAGGCTAGTGGCCATTTCACAGTAAAGAGTACTGCTCAACTACAGGCTAGTGGCCATTTCACAGTAAAGAGTACCACTCAACTACAGGCTAGTGGCCATTTCACAGCAAAGAGTACCACTCAACTACAGGCTAGTGGCCATTTCACAGTAAAGAGTACCACTCAACTACAGGCTAGTGGCCATTTCACAGCAAAGAGTACCGCTCAACTACAGGCTAGTGGCCATTTCACAGTAAAGAGTACCGCTCAACTACAGGCTAGTGGCCATTTCACAGTAAAGAAAGAGTACCACTCAACTACAGGCTAGTGGCCATTTCACAGTAAAGAGTACCACTCAACTACAGGCTAGTGGCCATTTCACAGTAAAGAGTACCACTCAACTACAGGCTAGTGGCCATTTTACAGTAAAGAGTACCACTCAACTACAGGCTAGTGGCCATTTCACAGTAAAGAGTACCACTCAACTACAGGCTAGTGGCCATTTCACAGCAAAGAGTACCGCTCAACTACAGGCTAGTGGCCATTTCACAGCAAAGAGTACCGCTCAATTACAGGCTAGTGGCCATTTCACAGTAAAGAGTACCACTCAACTACAGGCTAGTGGCCATTTCACAGTAAAGAGTACCACTCAACTACAGGCTAGTGGCCATTTCACAGTAAAGAAAGAGTACCACTCAACTACAGGCTAGTGGCCATTTCACAGTAAAGAGTACCACTCAACTACAGGCTAGTGGCCATTTCACAGTAAAGAGTACCACTCAACTACAGGCTAGTGGCCATTTTACAGTAAAGAGTACCGCTCAACTACAGGCTAGTGGCCATTTCACAGTAAAGAGTACCACTCAACTACAGGCAAGTGGCCATTTCACAGCAAAGAGTACCACTCAACTACAGGCTAGTGGCCATTTCACAGCAAAGAGTACCGCTCAATTACAGGCTAGTGGCCATTTCACAGTAAAGAGTACTGCTCAACTACAGGCTAGTGGCCATTTCACAGTAAAGAGTACCACTCAACTACAGGCTAGTGGCCATTTCACAGTAAAGAGTACCACTCAACTACAGGCTAGTGGCCATTTCACAGTAAAGAAAGAGTACCACTCAACTACAGGCTAGTGACCATTTCACAGTAAAGAAAGAGTACCACTCAACTACAGGCTAGTGGCCATTTCACAGTAAAGAGTACCACTCAACTACAGGCTAGTGGCCATTTCACAGTAAAGAGTACCGCTCAACTGCAGGCTAGTGGCCATTTCACAGTAAAGAGTACCGCTCAACTGCAGGCTAGTGGCCATTTCACAGTAAAGAGTACCACTCGACTACAGGCTAGTGGCCATTTCACAGCAAAGAGTACTGCTCAACTACAGGCTAGTGGCCATTTCACAGCAAAGAGTACCGCTCAACGGCAGGCTAGTGGCCATTTCACAGTAAAGAGTACCGCTCATCTACAGGCCATTTCACAGCAAAGAGTACCACTCAACTACAGGCTAGTGGCCATTTCACAGCAAAGAGTACCACTCAACTACAGGCTAGTGGCCATTTCACAGCAAAGAGTACCGCTCAACTACAGGCTAGTGGCCATTTCACAGCAAGGAGTACCGCTCAACTACAGGCTAGTGGCCATTTCACAGTAAAGAGTACCACTCAACTACAGGCTAGTGGCCATTTCACAGCAACGAGTACCACTCAACTACAGGCTAGTGGCCATTTCACAGCAAAGAGTACAGCTCAACTACAGGCTAGTGGCCATTTCACAGTAAAGAGTACCACTCAACTACAGGCTAGTGGCCATTTCTCAGCAAAGAGTACCGCTCAACTACAGGCTAGTGGCCATTTCACAGTAAAGAGTACCACTCAACTACAGGCTAGTGGCCATTTCACAGCAAAAAGTACCGCTCAACTACAGGCTAGTGGCCATTTCACAGTAAAGAGTACCACTCAACTGCAGGCTAATGGCCATTTCACAGCAAAGAGTACCGCTCAACTACAGGCTAGTGGCCATTTCACAGTAAAGAGTACCACTCAACTACAGGCTAGTGGCCATTTCACAGCAAAGAGTACCGCTCAACTACAGGCTAGTGGCCATTTCACAGTAAAGAGTACCGCTCAACTACAGGCTAGTGGCCATTTCACAGTAAAGAGTACCACTCAACTACAGGCTAGTGGCCATTTCACAGCAAAGAGTACCGCTCAACTACAGGCTAGTGGCCATTTCACAGTAAAGAGTACCACTCAACTACAGGCTAGTGGCCATTTCACAGTAAAGAGTACCACTCAACTACAGGCTAGTGGCCATTTCACAGTAAAGAGTACCACTCAACTACAGGCTAGTGGCCATTTCACAGTAAAGAGTACCACTCAACTACAGGCTAGTGGCCATTTCACAGTAAAGAGTACCGCTCAACTACAGGCTAGTGACCATTTCACAGTAAAGAGTACCGCTCAACTACAGGCTAGTGACCATTTCACAGTAATGAGTACCACTCAACTACAGGCTAGTGGCCATTTCACAGTAAAGAGTACCACTCAACTACAGGCTAGTGGCCATTTCACAGTAAAGAGTACCGCTCAACTACAGGCTAGTGGCCATTTCACAGTAAAGAGTACCGCTCAACTACAGGCTAGTGGCCATTTCACAGTAAAGAGTACCACTCAACTACAGGCTAGTGGCCATTTCACAGTAAAGAGTACCACTCAACTACAGGCTAGTGACCATTTCACAGTAAAGAGTACCACTCAACTACAGGCTAGTGGCCATTTCATAGTAAAGAGTACCTATCAACTACAGGCTAGTGGCCATTTCACAGTAGAGAGTAACACTCAACTACAGGCTAGTGGCCATTTCACAGTAAAGAGTACCACTCAACTACAGGCTAGTGGCCATTTCACAGTAAAGAGTACAGCTCAACTACAGGCTAGTGGCCATTTCACAGTAAAGAGTACCACTCAACTACAGGCTAGTGGCCATTTCACAGTAAAGAGTACCACTCAACTACAGGCTAGTGACCATTTCACAGTAAAGAGTACCACTCAACTACAGGCTAGTGACCATTTCACAGTAAAGAGTACCACTCAACTACAGGCTAGTGGCCATTTCACAGTAAAGAGTACCACTCAACTACAGGCTAGTGGCCATTTCACAGTAAAGAGTACCACTCAACTACAGGCTAGTGGCCATTTCACAGTAAAGAGTACCACTCAACTACAGGCTAGTGGCCATTTCACAGTAAAGAGTACCACTCAACTACAGGCTAGTGGCCATTTCACAGTAAAGAGTACTGCTCAACTACAGGCTAGTGGCCATTTCACAGTAAAGAGTACCACTCAACTACAGGCTAGTGGCCATTTCACAGTAGAGAGTACCACTCAACTACAGGCTAGTGACCATTTCACAGTAAAGAGTACCACTCAACTACAGGCTAGTGACCATTTCACAGTAAAGAGTACCACTCAACTACAGGCTAGTGGACATTTCACGGTAAAGAGTACCACTCAACTACAGGCTAGTGACCATTTCACAGTAAAGAGTACCACGTGCACTCAAATATAGGCTAGTGGCCATTTCACAGTAAAGAGTACCACTCAACTACAGGCTAGTGGCCATTTCACAGTAAAGAGTACCACTCAACTACAGGCTAGTGGCCATTTCACAGTAAAGAGTACCACTCAACTACAGGCTAGTGGCCATTTCACAGTAAAGAGTACCTATCAACTACAGGCTAGTGGCCATTTCACAGTAAAGAGTACCACTCAACTACAGGCTAGTGGCCATTTCACAGTAAAGAGTACCACTCAACTACAGGCTAAAGGCCATTTCACAGTAAAGAGTACCACTCAACTACAGGCTAGTGGCCATTTCACAGTAAAGAGTACCACTCAACTACAGGCTAGTGGCCATTTCACAGTAAAGAGTACCACTTAACTACAGGCTAGTGGCCATTTCACAGTAAAGAGTACCACTCAACTACAGGCTAGTGGCCATTTCACAGTAAAGAGTACTGCTCAACTACAGGCTAGTGACCATTTCACAGTAAAGAGTACCACTCAACTACAGGCTAGTGGCCATTTCACAGTAAAGAGTACCACTCAACTACAGGCTAGTGGCCATTTCACAGTAAAGAGTACCACTCAACTACAGGTTAGTGGCCATTTCACAGTAAAGAGTACCACTCAACTACAGACTAGTGGCCATTTCACAGTAAAGAGTACCACTCAACTACAAGCTAGTGACCATTTCACAGTAAAGAGTACCGCTCAACTACAGGCTAGTGGCCATTTCACAGTAAAGAGTACCACTCAACTACAGGTTAGTGGCCATTTCACAGTAAAGAGTACCACTCAACTACAGACTAGTGGCCATTTCACAGTAAAGAGTACCACTCAACTACAAGCTAGTGACCATTTCACAGTAAAGAGTACCACTCAACTACAGGCTAGTGGCCATTTCACAGTAAAGAGTACCACTCAACTACAGGCTAGTGGCCATTTCACAGCAAAGAGTACCTATCAACTACAGGCTAGTGGCCATTTCACAGTAAAGAGTACCACTCAACTACAGGCTAGTGGCCATTTCACAGTAAAGAGTACTGCTCAACTACAGGCTAGTGACCATTTCACAGTAAAGAGTACCACTCAACTACAGGCTAGTGGCCATTTCACAGTAAAGAGTACCACTCAACTACAGGCTAGTGGCCATTTCACAGTAAAGAGTACCACTCAACTACAGGTTAGTGGCCATTTCACAGTAAAGAGTACCACTCAACTACAGACTAGTGGCCATTTCACAGTAAAGAGTACCACTCAACTACAAGCTAGTGACCATTTCACAGTAAAGAGTACCGCTCAACTACAGGCTAGTGGCCATTTCACAGTAAAGAGTACCACTCAACTACAGGTTAGTGGCCATTTCACAGTAAAGAGTACCACTCAACTACAGACTAGTGGCCATTTCACAGTAAAGAGTACCACTCAACTACAAGCTAGTGACCATTTCACAGTAAAGAGTACCACTCAACTACAGGCTAGTGGCCATTTCACAGTAAAGAGTACCACTCAACTACAGGCTAGTGGCCATTTCACAGCAAAGAGTACCTATCAACTACAGGCTAGTGGCCATTTCACAGTAAAGAGTACCACTCAACTACAGGCTAGTGGCCATTTCACAGTAAAGAGTACCACTCAACTACAGGCTAGTGGCCATTTCACAGTAGAGAGTACCACTCAACTACAGGCTAGTGGCCATTTCACAGTAAAGAGTACTGCTCAACTACAGGCTAGTGGCCATTTCACAGTAGAGAGTACCACTCAACTACAGGCTAGTGGCCATTTCACAGTAAAGAGTACCACTCAACTACAGGCTAGTGGCCATTTCACAGTAGAGAGTACCACTCAACTACAGGCTAGTGGCCATTTCACAGTAAAGAGTACCGCTCAACTACAGGCTAGTGGCCATTTCACAGTAGAGAGTACCACTCAACTACAGGCTAGTGGCCATTTCACAGTAAAGAGTACCACTCAACTACAGGCTAGTGGCCATTTCACAGTAAAGAGTACCACTCAACTACAGGCTAGTGGCCATTTCACAGTAAAGAGTACCACTCAACTACAGGCTAGTGGCCATTTCACAGTAAAGAGTACCACTCAACTACAGGCAAGTGGCCATTTCACAGTAAAGAGTACTGCTCAACTACAGGCTAGTGGCCATTTCACAGCAAAGAGTACCACTCAACTACAGGCTAGTGGCCATTTCACAGTAAAGAGTACCACTCAACTACAGGCTAGTGGCCATTTCACAGTAAAGAGTACCACTCAACTACAGGCTAGTGACCATTTCACAGTAAAGAGTACCACTCAACTACAGGCTAGTGGACATTTCACGGTAAAGAGTACCACTCAACTACAGGCTAGTGACCATTTCACAGTAAAGAGTACCACGTGCACTCAAATATAGGCTAGTGGCCATTTCACAGTAAAGAGTACCACTCAACTACAGGCTAGTGGCCATTTCACAGTAAAGAGTACCACTCAACTACAGGCTAGTGGCCATTTCACAGTAAAGAGTACCACTCAACTACAGGCTAGTGGCCATTTCACAGTAAAGAGTACCTATCAACTACAGGCTAGTGGCCATTTCACAGTAAAGAGTACCACTCAACTACAGGCTAGTGGCCATTTCACAGTAAAGAGTACCACTCAACTACAGGCTAAAGGCCATTTCACAGTAAAGAGTACCACTCAACTACAGGCTAGTGGCCATTTCACAGTAAAGAGTACCACTCAACTACAGGCTAGTGGCCATTTCACAGTAAAGAGTACCACTTAACTACAGGCTAGTGGCCATTTCACAGTAAAGAGTACCACTCAACTACAGGCTAGTGGCCATTTCACAGTAAAGAGTACTGCTCAACTACAGGCTAGTGACCATTTCACAGTAAAGAGTACCACTCAACTACAGGCTAGTGGCCATTTCACAGTAAAGAGTACCACTCAACTACAGGCTAGTGGCCATTTCACAGTAAAGAGTACCACTCAACTACAGGTTAGTGGCCATTTCACAGTAAAGAGTACCACTCAACTACAGACTAGTGGCCATTTCACAGTAAAGAGTACCACTCAACTACAAGCTAGTGACCATTTCACAGTAAAGAGTACCGCTCAACTACAGGCTAGTGGCCATTTCACAGTAAAGAGTACCACTCAACTACAGGTTAGTGGCCATTTCACAGTAAAGAGTACCACTCAACTACAGACTAGTGGCCATTTCACAGTAAAGAGTACCACTCAACTACAAGCTAGTGACCATTTCACAGTAAAGAGTACCACTCAACTACAGGCTAGTGGCCATTTCACAGTAAAGAGTACCACTCAACTACAGGCTAGTGGCCATTTCACAGCAAAGAGTACCTATCAACTACAGGCTAGTGGCCATTTCACAGTAAAGAGTACCACTCAACTACAGGCTAGTGGCCATTTCACAGTAAAGAGTACTGCTCAACTACAGGCTAGTGACCATTTCACAGTAAAGAGTACCACTCAACTACAGGCTAGTGGCCATTTCACAGTAAAGAGTACCACTCAACTACAGGCTAGTGGCCATTTCACAGTAAAGAGTACCACTCAACTACAGGTTAGTGGCCATTTCACAGTAAAGAGTACCACTCAACTACAGACTAGTGGCCATTTCACAGTAAAGAGTACCACTCAACTACAAGCTAGTGACCATTTCACAGTAAAGAGTACCGCTCAACTACAGGCTAGTGGCCATTTCACAGTAAAGAGTACCACTCAACTACAGGTTAGTGGCCATTTCACAGTAAAGAGTACCACTCAACTACAGACTAGTGGCCATTTCACAGTAAAGAGTACCACTCAACTACAAGCTAGTGACCATTTCACAGTAAAGAGTACCACTCAACTACAGGCTAGTGGCCATTTCACAGTAAAGAGTACCACTCAACTACAGGCTAGTGGCCATTTCACAGCAAAGAGTACCTATCAACTACAGGCTAGTGGCCATTTCACAGTAAAGAGTACCACTCAACTACAGGCTAGTGGCCATTTCACAGTAAAGAGTACCACTCAACTACAGGCTAGTGGCCATTTCACAGTAGAGAGTACCACTCAACTACAGGCTAGTGGCCATTTCACAGTAAAGAGTACTGCTCAACTACAGGCTAGTGGCCATTTCACAGTAGAGAGTACCACTCAACTACAGGCTAGTGGCCATTTCACAGTAAAGAGTACCACTCAACTACAGGCTAGTGGCCATTTCACAGTAGAGAGTACCACTCAACTACAGGCTAGTGGCCATTTCACAGTAAAGAGTACCGCTCAACTACAGGCTAGTGGCCATTTCACAGTAGAGAGTACCACTCAACTACAGGCTAGTGGCCATTTCACAGTAAAGAGTACCACTCAACTACAGGCTAGTGGCCATTTCACAGTAAAGAGTACCACTCAACTACAGGCTAGTGGCCATTTCACAGTAAAGAGTACCACTCAACTACAGGCTAGTGGCCATTTCACAGTAAAGAGTACCACTCAACTACAGGCAAGTGGCCATTTCACAGTAAAGAGTACTGCTCAACTACAGGCTAGTGGCCATTTCACAGCAAAGAGTACCACTCAACTACAGGCTAGTGGCCATTTCACAGTAAAGAGTACCACTCAACTACAGGCTAGTGGCAATTTCACAGTAAAGAGTACCACTCAACTACAGGCTAGTGACCATTTCACAGTAAAGAGTACTGCTCAACTACAGGCTAGTGACCATTTCACAGTAAAGAGTACCACTCAACTACAGGCTAGTGGCCATTTCACAGTAAAGAGTACCACTCAACTACAGGCTAGTTGCCATTTCACAGTAAAGAGTACCACTCAACTACAGGCTAGTGGCCATTTCACAGTAAAGAGTACTGCTAAACTACAGGCTAGTGGCCATTTCACAGTAAAGAGTACCTATCAACTACAGGCTAGTGGCCATTTCACAGTAAAGAGTACCGCTCAACTACAGGCTAGTGACCATTTCACAGTAAAGAGTACCGCTCAACTACAGGCTAGTGGCCATTTCACAGTAAAGAGTACCTATCAACTACAGGCTAGTGACCATTTCACAGTAAAGAGTACCGCTCAACTACAGGCTAGTGGCCATTTCACAGTAAAGAGTACCTATCAACTACAGGCTAGTGGCCATTTCACAGTAAAGAGTACCACTCAACTACAGGCTAGTGGCCATTTCACAGTAAAGAGTACCTATCAACTACAGGCTAGTGGCCATTTCACAGTAGAGAGTACCACTCAACTACAGGCTAGTGGCCATTTCACAGTAAAGAGTACCTATCAACTACAGGCTAGTGGCCATTTCACAGTAGAGAGTACCACTCAACTACAGGCTAGTGGCCATTTCACAGTAAAGAGTACCTATCAACTACAGGCTAGTGGCCATTTCACAGTAAAGAGTACCGCTCAACTACAGGCTAGTGACCATTTCACAGTAAAGAGTACCACTCAACTACAGGCTAGTGGCCATTTCACAGTAAAGAGTACCTATCAACTACAGGCTAGTGGCCATTTCACAGTAAAGAGTACCACTCAACTACAGGCTAGTGGCCATTTCACAGTAAAGAGTACCACTCAACTACAGGCTAGTGGCCATTTCACAGTAAAGAGTACCTATCAACTACAGGCTAGTGACCATTTCACAGTAAAGAGTACCACTCAACTACAGGCTAGTGGCCATTTCACAGTAAAGAGTACCACTCAACTACAGGCTAGTGGCCATTTCACAGTAAAGAGTACCACTCAACTACAGGCTAGTGGCCATTTCACAGCAAAGAGTACCATTCAACTACAGGCTAGTGGCCATTTCACAGTAAAGAGTACTGCTCAACTACAGGCTAGTGGCCATTTCACAGTAAAGAGTACCACTCAACTACAGGCTAAAGGCCATTTCACAGTAAAGAGTACCACTCAACTACAGGCTAGTGGCCATTTCACAGTAAAGAGTACCTATCAATAACAGGCTAGTGAGCATTTCACAGTAAAGAGTACCACTCAACTACAGGCTAGTGGCCATTTCACAGCAAAGAGTACCACTCAACTACAGGCTAGTGGCCATTTCACAGTAAAGAGTACTGCTCAACTACAGGCTAGTGACCATTTCACAGTAAAGAGTACCACTCAACTACAGGCTAGTGGCCATTTCACAGTAAAGAGTACCTATCAACTACAGGCTAGTGGCCATTTCACAGTAAAGAGTACCACTCAACTACAGGCTAGTGGCCATTTCACAGTAAAGAGTACCTATCAACTATGGGCTAGTGGCCATTTCACAGTAAAGAGTACTGCTCAACTACAGGCTAGTGACCATTTCACAGTAAAGAGTACAGCTCAACTACAGGCTAGTGGCCATTTCACAGTAAAGAGTACCACTCAACTACAGGCTAGTGGCCATTTCACAGTAAAGAGTACCACTCAACTACTGGCTAGTGACCATTTCACAGTAAAGAGTACCACTCAACTACAGGCTAGTGACCATTTCACAGTAAAGAGTACCACTCAACTACAGGCTAGTGGCCATTTCACAGTAAAGAGTACCACTCAACTACAGGCTAGTGGCCATTTCACAGTAAAGAGTACCACTCAACTACAGGCTAGTGGCCATTTCACAGTAAAGAGTACCACTCAACTACAGGCTAGTGGCCATTTCACAGTAAAGAGTACCACTCAACTACAGGCTAGTGGCCATTTCACAGTAAAGAGTACTGCTCAACTACAGGCTAGTGGCCATTTCACAGTAAAGAGTACCACTCAACTACAGGCTAGTGGCCATTTCACAGTAGAGAGTACCACTCAACTACAGGCTAGTGACCATTTCACAGTAAAGAGTACCACTCAACTACAGGCTAGTGACCATTTCACAGTAAAGAGTACCACTCAACTACAGGCTAGTGGACATTTCACGGTAAAGAGTACCACTCAACTACAGGCTAGTGACCATTTCACAGTAAAGAGTACCACGTGCACTCAAATATAGGCTAGTGGCCATTTCACAGTAAAGAGTACCACTCAACTACAGGCTAGTGGCCATTTCACAGTAAAGAGTACCACTCAACTACAGGCTAGTGGCCATTTCACAGTAAAGAGTACCACTCAACTACAGGCTAGTGGCCATTTCACAGTAAAGAGTACCTATCAACTACAGGCTAGTGGCCATTTCACAGTAAAGAGTACCACTCAACTACAGGCTAGTGGCCATTTCACAGTAAAGAGTACCACTCAACTACAGGCTAAAGGCCATTTCACAGTAAAGAGTACCACTCAACTACAGGCTAGTGGCCATTTCACAGTAAAGAGTACCACTCAACTACAGGCTAGTGGCCATTTCACAGTAAAGAGTACCTATCAACTACAGGCTAGTGGCCATTTCACAGTAAAGAGTACCGCTCAACTACAGGCTAGTGACCATTTCACAGTAAAGAGTACCACTCAACTACAGGCTAGTGGCCATTTCACAGTAAAGAGTACCTATCAACTACAGGCTAGTGGCCATTTCACAGTAAAGAGTACCACTCAACTACAGGCTAGTGGCCATTTCACAGTAAAGAGTACCACTCAACTACAGGCTAGTGGCCATTTCACAGTAAAGAGTACCTATCAACTACAGGCTAGTGACCATTTCACAGTAAAGAGTACCACTCAACTACAGGCTAGTGGCCATTTCACAGTAAAGAGTACCACTCAACTACAGGCTAGTGGCCATTTCACAGTAAAGAGTACCACTCAACTACAGGCTAGTGGCCATTTCACAGCAAAGAGTACCATTCAACTACAGGCTAGTGGCCATTTCACAGTAAAGAGTACTGCTCAACTACAGGCTAGTGGCCATTTCACAGTAAAGAGTACCACTCAACTACAGGCTAAAGGCCATTTCACAGTAAAGAGTACCACTCAACTACAGGCTAGTGGCCATTTCACAGTAAAGAGTACCTATCAATAACAGGCTAGTGAGCATTTCACAGTAAAGAGTACCACTCAACTACAGGCTAGTGGCCATTTCACAGCAAAGAGTACCACTCAACTACAGGCTAGTGGCCATTTCACAGTAAAGAGTACTGCTCAACTACAGGCTAGTGACCATTTCACAGTAAAGAGTACCACTCAACTACAGGCTAGTGGCCATTTCACAGTAAAGAGTACCTATCAACTACAGGCTAGTGGCCATTTCACAGTAAAGAGTACCACTCAACTACAGGCTAGTGGCCATTTCACAGTAAAGAGTACCTATCAACTATGGGCTAGTGGCCATTTCACAGTAAAGAGTACTGCTCAACTACAGGCTAGTGACCATTTCACAGTAAAGAGTACAGCTCAACTACAGGCTAGTGGCCATTTCACAGTAAAGAGTACCACTCAACTACAGGCTAGTGGCCATTTCACAGTAAAGAGTACCACTCAACTACAGGCTAGTGACCATTTCACAGTAAAGAGTACCACTCAACTACAGGCTAGTGAACATTTCACAGTAAAGAGTACCACTCAACTACAGGCTAGTGGCCATTTCACAGTAAAGAGTACCACTCAACTACAGGCTAGTGGCCATTTCACAGTAAAGAGTACCACTCAACTACAGGCTAGTGGCCATTTCACAGTAAAGAGTACCACTCAACTACAGGCTAGTGGCCATTTCACAGTAAAGAGTACCACTCAACTACAGGCTAGTGGCCATTTCACAGTAAAGAGTACTGCTCAACTACAGGCTAGTGGCCATTTCACAGTAAAGAGTACCACTCAACTACAGGCTAGTGGCCATTTCACAGTAGAGAGTACCACTCAACTACAGGCTAGTGACCATTTCACAGTAAAGAGTACCACTCAACTACAGGCTAGTGACCATTTCACAGTAAAGAGTACCACTCAACTACAGGCTAGTGGACATTTCACGGTAAAGAGTACCACTCAACTACAGGCTAGTGACCATTTCACAGTAAAGAGTACCACGTGCACTCAAATATAGGCTAGTGGCCATTTCACAGTAAAGAGTACCACTCAACTACAGGCTAGTGGCCATTTCACAGTAAAGAGTACCACTCAACTACAGGCTAGTGGCCATTTCACAGTAAAGAGTACCACTCAACTACAGGCTAGTGGCCATTTCACAGTAAAGAGTACCTATCAACTACAGGCTAGTGGCCATTTCACAGTAAAGAGTACCACTCAACTACAGGCTAGTGGCCATTTCACAGTAAAGAGTACCACTCAACTACAGGCTAAAGGCCATTTCACAGTAAAGAGTACCACTCAACTACAGGCTAGTGGCCATTTCACAGTAAAGAGTACCACTCAACTACAGGCTAGTGGCCATTTCACAGTAAAGAGTACCACTTAACTACAGGCTAGTGGCCATTTCACAGTAAAGAGTACCACTCAACTACAGGCTAGTGGCCATTTCACAGTAAAGAGTACTGCTCAACTACAGGCTAGTGACCATTTCACAGTAAAGAGTACCACTCAACTACAGGCTAGTGGCCATTTCACAGTAAAGAGTACCACTCAACTACAGGCTAGTGGCCATTTCACAGTAAAGAGTACCACTCAACTACAGGTTAGTGGCCATTTCACAGTAAAGAGTACCACTCAACTACAGACTAGTGGCCATTTCACAGTAAAGAGTACCACTCAACTACAAGCTAGTGACCATTTCACAGTAAAGAGTACCGCTCAACTACAGGCTAGTGGCCATTTCACAGTAAAGAGTACCACTCAACTACAGGTTAGTGGCCATTTCACAGTAAAGAGTACCACTCAACTACAGACTAGTGGCCATTTCACAGTAAAGAGTACCACTCAACTACAAGCTAGTGACCATTTCACAGTAAAGAGTACCACTCAACTACAGGCTAGTGGCCATTTCACAGTAAAGAGTACCACTCAACTACAGGCTAGTGGCCATTTCACAGCAAAGAGTACCTATCAACTACAGGCTAGTGGCCATTTCACAGTAAAGAGTACCACTCAACTACAGGCTAGTGGCCATTTCACAGTAAAGAGTACTGCTCAACTACAGGCTAGTGACCATTTCACAGTAAAGAGTACCACTCAACTACAGGCTAGTGGCCATTTCACAGTAAAGAGTACCACTCAACTACAGGCTAGTGGCCATTTCACAGTAAAGAGTACCACTCAACTACAGGTTAGTGGCCATTTCACAGTAAAGAGTACCACTCAACTACAGACTAGTGGCCATTTCACAGTAAAGAGTACCACTCAACTACAAGCTAGTGACCATTTCCCAGTAAAGAGTACCGCTCAACTACAGGCTAGTGGCCATTTCACAGTAAAGAGTACCACTCAACTACAGGTTAGTGGCCATTTCACAGTAAAGAGTACCACTCAACTACAGACTAGTGGCCATTTCACAGTAAAGAGTACCACTCAACTACAAGCTAGTGACCATTTCACAGTAAAGAGTACCACTCAACTACAGGCTAGTGGCCATTTCACAGTAAAGAGTACCACTCAACTACAGGCTAGTGGCCATTTCACAGCAAAGAGTACCTATCAACTACAGGCTAGTGGCCATTTCACAGTAAAGAGTACCACTCAACTACAGGCTAGTGGCCATTTCACAGTAAAGAGTACCACTCAACTACAGGCTAGTGGCCATTTCACAGTAGAGAGTACCACTCAACTACAGGCTAGTGGCCATTTCACAGTAAAGAGTACTGCTCAACTACAGGCTAGTGGCCATTTCACAGTAGAGAGTACCACTCAACTACAGGCTAGTGGCCATTTCACAGTAAAGAGTACCACTCAACTACAGGCTAGTGGCCATTTCACAGTAGAGAGTACCACTCAACTACAGGCTAGTGGCCATTTCACAGTAAAGAGTACCGCTCAACTACAGGCTAGTGGCCATTTCACAGTAGAGAGTACCACTCAACTACAGGCTAGTGGCCATTTCACAGTAAAGAGTACCACTCAACTACAGGCTAGTGGCCATTTCACAGTAAAGAGTACCACTCAACTACAGGCTAGTGGCCATTTCACAGTAAAGAGTACCACTCAACTACAGGCTAGTGGCCATTTCACAGTAAAGAGTACCACTCAACTACAGGCTAGTGGCCATTTCACAGTAAAGAGTACTGCTCAACTACAGGCTAGTGGCCATTTCACAGCAAAGAGTACCACTCAACTACAGGCTAGTGGCCATTTCACAGTAAAGAGTACCACTCAACTACAGGCTAGTGGCCATTTCACAGTAAAGAGTACCACTCAACTACAGGCTAGTGACCATTTCACAGTAAAGAGTACCACTCAACTACAGGCTAGTGGACATTTCACGGTAAAGAGTACCACTCAACTACAGGCTAGTGACCATTTCACAGTAAAGAGTACCACGTGCACTCAAATATAGGCTAGTGGCCATTTCACAGTAAAGAGTACCACTCAACTACAGGCTAGTGGCCATTTCACAGTAAAGAGTACCACTCAACTACAGGCTAGTGGCCATTTCACAGTAAAGAGTACCACTCAACTACAGGCTAGTGGCCATTTCACAGTAAAGAGTACCTATCAACTACAGGCTAGTGGCCATTTCACAGTAAAGAGTACCACTCAACTACAGGCTAGTGGCCATTTCACAGTAAAGAGTACCACTCAACTACAGGCTAAAGGCCATTTCACAGTAAAGAGTACCACTCAACTACAGGCTAGTGGCCATTTCACAGTAAAGAGTACCACTCAACTACAGGCTAGTGGCCATTTCACAGTAAAGAGTACCACTTAACTACAGGCTAGTGGCCATTTCACAGTAAAGAGTACCACTCAACTACAGGCTAGTGGCCATTTCACAGTAAAGAGTACTGCTCAACTACAGGCTAGTGACCATTTCACAGTAAAGAGTACCACTCAACTACAGGCTAGTGGCCATTTCACAGTAAAGAGTACCACTCAACTACAGGCTAGTGGCCATTTCACAGTAAAGAGTACCACTCAACTACAGGTTAGTGGCCATTTCACAGTAAAGAGTACCACTCAACTACAGACTAGTGGCCATTTCACAGTAAAGAGTACCACTCAACTACAAGCTAGTGACCATTTCACAGTAAAGAGTACCGCTCAACTACAGGCTAGTGGCCATTTCACAGTAAAGAGTACCACTCAACTACAGGTTAGTGGCCATTTCACAGTAAAGAGTACCACTCAACTACAGACTAGTGGCCATTTCACAGTAAAGAGTACCACTCAACTACAAGCTAGTGACCATTTCACAGTAAAGAGTACCACTCAACTACAGGCTAGTGGCCATTTCACAGTAAAGAGTACCACTCAACTACAGGCTAGTGGCCATTTCACAGCAAAGAGTACCTATCAACTACAGGCTAGTGGCCATTTCACAGTAAAGAGTACCACTCAACTACAGGCTAGTGGCCATTTCACAGTAAAGAGTACCACTCAACTACAGGCTAGTGGCCATTTCACAGTAAAGAGTACCACTCAACTACAGACTAGTGGCCATTTCACAGTAAAGAGTACCACTCAACTACAAGCTAGTGGCCATTTCACAGTAAAGAGTACCACTCAACTACAGGCTAGTGGCCATTTCACAGTAAAGAGTACCACTCAACTACAGGTTAGTGGCCATTTCACAGTAAAGAGTACCACTCAACTACAGACTAGTGGCCATTTCACAGTAAAGAGTACCACTCAACTACAAGCTAGTGACCATTTCACAGTAAAGAGTACCGCTCAACTACAGGCTAGTGGCCATTTCACAGTAAAGAGTACCACTCAACTACAGGTTAGTGGCCATTTCACAGTAAAGAGTACCACTCAACTACAGACTAGTGGCCATTTCACAGTAAAGAGTACCACTCAACTACAAGCTAGTGACCATTTCACAGTAAAGAGTACCACTCAACTACAGGCTAGTGGCCATTTCACAGTAAAGAGTACCACTCAACTACAGGCTAGTGGCCATTTCACAGCAAAGAGTACCTATCAACTACAGGCTAGTGGCCATTTCACAGTAAAGAGTACCACTCAACTACAGGCTAGTGGCCATTTCACAGTAAAGAGTACCACTCAACTACAGGCTAGTGGCCATTTCACAGTAGAGAGTACCACTCAACTACAGGCTAGTGGCCATTTCACAGTAAAGAGTACTGCTCAACTACAGGCTAGTGGCCATTTCACAGTAGAGAGTACCACTCAACTACAGGCTAGTGGCCATTTCACAGTAAAGAGTACCACTCAACTACAGGCTAGTGGCCATTTCACAGTAGAGAGTACCACTCAACTACAGGCTAGTGGCCATTTCACAGTAAAGAGTACCGCTCAACTACAGGCTAGTGGCCATTTCACAGTAGAGAGTACCACTCAACTACAGGCTAGTGGCCATTTCACAGTAAAGAGTACCACTCAACTACAGGCTAGTGGCCATTTCACAGTAAAGAGTACCACTCAACTACAGGCTAGTGGCCATTTCACAGTAAAGAGTACCACTCAACTACAGGCTAGTGGCCATTTCACAGTAAAGAGTACCACTCAACTACAGGCAAGTGGCCATTTCACAGTAAAGAGTACTGCTCAACTACAGGCTAGTGGCCATTTCACAGCAAAGAGTACCACTCAACTACAGGCTAGTGGCCATTTCACAGTAAAGAGTACCACTCAACTACAGGCTAGTGGCCATTTCACAGTAAAGAGTACCACTCAACTACAGGCTAGTGACCATTTCACAGTAAAGAGTACTGCTCAACTACAGGCTAGTGACCATTTCACAGTAAAGAGTACCACTCAACTACAGGCTAGTGGCCATTTCACAGTAAAGAGTACCACTCAACTACAGGCTAGTTGCCATTTCACAGTAAAGAGTACCACTCAACTACAGGCTAGTGGCCATTTCACAGTAAAGAGTACTGCTAAACTACAGGCTAGTGGCCATTTCACAGTAAAGAGTACCTATCAACTACAGGCTAGTGGCCATTTCACAGTAAAGAGTACCGCTCAACTACAGGCTAGTGACCATTTCACAGTAAAGAGTACCGCTCAACTACAGGCTAGTGGCCATTTCACAGTAAAGAGTACCTATCAACTACAGGCTAGTGACCATTTCACAGTAAAGAGTACCGCTCAACTACAGGCTAGTGGCCATTTCACAGTAAAGAGTACCTATCAACTACAGGCTAGTGGCCATTTCACAGTAAAGAGTACCACTCAACTACAGGCTAGTGGCCATTTCACAGTAAAGAGTACCTATCAACTACAGGCTAGTTGCCATTTCACAGTAGAGAGTACCACTCAACTACAGGCTAGTGGCCATTTCACAGTAAAGAGTACCTATCAACTACAGGCTAGTGGCCATTTCACAGTAGAGAGTACCACTCAACTACAGGCTAGTGGCCATTTCACAGTAAAGAGTACCTATCAACTACAGGCTAGTGGCCATTTCACAGTAAAGAGTACCGCTCAACTACAGGCTAGTGACCATTTCACAGTAAAGAGTACCACTCAACTACAGGCTAGTGGCCATTTCACAGTAAAGAGTACCTATCAACTACAGGCTAGTGGCCATTTCACAGTAAAGAGTACCACTCAACTACAGGCTAGTGGCCATTTCACAGTAAAGAGTACCACTCAACTACAGGCTAGTGGCCATTTCACAGTAAAGAGTACCTATCAACTACAGGCTAGTGACCATTTCACAGTAAAGAGTACCACTCAACTACAGGCTAGTGGCCATTTCACAGTAAAGAGTACCACTCAACTACAGGCTAGTGGCCATTTCACAGTAAAGAGTACCACTCAACTACAGGCTAGTGGCCATTTCACAGCAAAGAGTACCATTCAACTACAGGCTAGTGGCCATTTCACAGTAAAGAGTACTGCTCAACTACAGGCTAGTGGCCATTTCACAGTAAAGAGTACCACTCAACTACAGGCTAAAGGCCATTTCACAGTAAAGAGTACCACTCAACTACAGGCTAGTGGCCATTTCACAGTAAAGAGTACCTATCAATAACAGGCTAGTGAGCATTTCACAGTAAAGAGTACCACTCAACTACAGGCTAGTGGCCATTTCACAGCAAAGAGTACCACTCAACTACAGGCTAGTGGCCATTTCACAGTAAAGAGTACTGCTCAACTACAGGCTAGTGACCATTTCACAGTAAAGAGTACCACTCAACTACAGGCTAGTGGCCATTTCACAGTAAAGAGTACCTATCAACTACAGGCTAGTGGCCATTTCACAGTAAAGAGTACCACTCAACTACAGGCTAGTGGCCATTTCACAGTAAAGAGTACCTATCAACTATGGGCTAGTGGCCATTTCACAGTAAAGAGTACTGCTCAACTACAGGCTAGTGACCATTTCACAGTAAAGAGTACCGCTCAACTACAGGCTAGTGGCCATTTCACAGTAAAGAGTACCGCTCAACTACAGGCTAGTGACCATATCACAGTAAAGAGTACCACTCAACTACAGGCTAGTGACCATTTCACAGTAAAGAGTACCACTCAACTACAGGCTAGTGGCCATTTCACAGTAAAGAGTACCACTCAACTACAGGCTAGTGGCCATTTCACAGTAAAGAGTACTGCTCAACTACAGGCTAGTGACCATTTCACAGTAAAGAGTACTGCTCAACTACAGGCTAGTGGCCATTTCACAGTAAAGAGTACCACTCAACTACAGGCTAGTGGCCATTTCACAGCAAAGAGTACCATTCAACTACAGGCTAGTGGCCATTTCACAGTAAAGAGTACTGCTCAACTACAGGCTAGTGGCCATTTCACAGTAAAGAGTACCACTCAACTACAGGCTAAAGGCCATTTCACAGTAAAGAGTACCACTCAACTACAGGCTAGTGGCCATTTCACAGTAAAGAGTACCTATCAATAACAGGCTAGTGAGCATTTCACAGTAAAGAGTACCACTCAACTACAGGCTAGTGGCCATTTCACAGCAAAGAGTACCACTCAACTACAGGCTAGTGGCCATTTCACAGTAAAGAGTACTGCTCAACTACAGGCTAGTGACCATTTCACAGTAAAGAGTACCACTCAACTACAGGCTAGTGGCCATTTCACAGTAAAGAGTACCTATCAACTACAGGCTAGTGGCCATTTCACAGTAAAGAGTACCACTCAACTACAGGCTAGTGGCCATTTCACAGTAAAGAGTACCTATCAACTATGGGCTAGTGGCCATTTCACAGTAAAGAGTACTGCTCAACTACAGGCTAGTGACCATTTCACAGTAAAGAGTACCGCTCAACTACAGGCTAGTGGCCATTTCACAGTAAAGAGTACCGCTCAACTACAGGCTAGTGACCATATCACAGTAAAGAGTACCACTCAACTACAGGCTAGTGACCATTTCACAGTAAAGAGTACCACTCAACTACAGGCTAGTGGCCATTTCACAGTAAAGAGTACCACTCAACTACAGGCTAGTGGCCATTTCACAGTAAAGAGTACTGCTCAACTACAGGCTAGTGACCATTTCACAGTAAAGAGTACTGCTCAACTACAGGCTAGTGGCCATTTCACAGTAAAGAGTACCACTCAACTACAGGCTAGTGGCCATTTCACAGTAGAGAGTACCACTCAACTACAGGCTAGTGGCCATTTCACAGTAGAGAGTACCACTCAACTACAGGCTAGTGGCCATTTCACAGTAAAGAGTACCACTCAACTACAGGCTAGTGGCCATTTCACAGTAGAGAGTACCACTCAACTACAGGCTAGTGGCCATTTCACAGTAAAGAGTACCGTTCAACTACAGGCTAGTGGCCATTTCACAGTAGAGAGTACCACTCAACTACAGGCTAGTGGCCATTTCACAGTAAAGAGTACCACTCAACTACAGGCTAGTGGCCATTTCACAGTAAAGAGTACCACTCAACTACAGGCTAGTGGCCATTTCACAGTAAAGAGTACCACTCAACTACAGGCTAGTGGCCATTTCACAGTAAAGAGTACCACTCAACTACAGGCAAGTGGCCATTTCACAGTAAAGAGTACCACTCAACTACAGGCTAGTGGCCATTTCACAGCAAAGAGTACCACTCAACTACAGGCTAGTGGCCATTTCACAGTAAAGAGTACCACTCAACTACAGGCTAGTGGCCTTTTCACAGTAAAGAGTACCTATCAACTACAGGCTAGTGACCATTTCACAGTAAAGAGTACTGCTCAACTACAGGCTAGTGACCATTTCACAGTAAAGAGTACCACTCAACTACAGGCTAGTGGCCATTTCACAGTAAAGAGTACCACTCAACTACAGGCTAGTGACCATTTCACAGTAAAGAGTACCACTCAACTACAGGCTAGTGGCCATTTCACAGTAAAGAGTACCACTCAACTACAGGCTAGTGGCCATTTCACAGTAAAGAGTACCTATCAACTACAGGCTAGTGGCCATTTCACAGTAGAGAGTACCACTCAACTACAGGCTAGTGGCCATTTCACAGTAAAGAGTACCTATCAACTACAGGCTAGTGGCCATTTCACAGTAGAGAGTACCACTCAACTACAGGCTAGTGGCCATTTCACAGTAAAGAGTACCTATCAACTACAGGCTAGTGGCCATTTCACAGTAAAGAGTACCGCTCAACTACAGGCTAGTGACCATTTCACAGTAAAGAGTACTGCTCAACTACAGGCTAGTGGCCATTTCACAGTAAAGAGTACCTAACAACTACAGGCTAGTGGCCATTTCACAGTAAAGAGTACCACTCAACTACAGGCTAGTGGCCATTTCACAGTAAAGAGTACCACTCAACTACAGGCTAGTGGCCATTTCACAGTAAAGAGTACCTATCAACTACAGGCTAGTGACCATTTCACAGTAAAGAGTACCACTCAACTACAGGCTAGTGGCCATTTCACAGTAAAGAGTACCACTCAACTACAGGCTAGTGGCCATTTCACAGTAAAGAGTACCACTCAACTACAGGCTAGTGGCCATTTCACAGCAAAGAGTACCACTCAACTACAGGCTAGTGGCCATTTCACAGTAAAGAGTACTGCTCAACTACAGGCTAGTGGCCATTTCACAGTAAAGAGTACCACTCAACTACAGGCTAAAGGCCATTTCACAGTAAAGAGTACCACTCAACTACAGGCTAGTGACCATTTCACAGTAAAGAGTACCACTCAACTACAGGCTAGTGACCATTTCACAGTAAAGAGTACCTATCAACTACAGGCTAGTGGCCATTTCACAGTAAAGAGTACCACTCAACTACAGGCTAAAGGCCATTTCACAGTAAAGAGTACCACTCAACTACAGGCTAGTGGCCATTTCACAGTAAAGAGTACCTATCAACTACAGGCTAGTGACCATTTCACAGTAAAGAGTACCACTCAACTACAGGCTAGTGGCCATTTCACAGCAAAGAGTACCACTCAACTACAGGCTAGTGGCCATTTCACAGTAAAGAGTACTGCTCAACTACAGGCTAGTGGCCATTTCACAGTAAAGAGTACCACTCAACTACAGGCTAGTGACCATTTCACAGTAAAGAGTACCACTCAACTACAGGCTAAAGGCCATTTCACAGTAAAGAGTACCACTCAACTACAGGCTAGTGGCCATTTCACAGTAAAGAGTACCTATCAACTACAGGCTAGTGGCCATTTCACAGTAAAGAGTACCACTCAACTACAGGCTAGTGGCCATTTAACAGTAAAGAGTACCTATCAACTACAGGCTAGTGGCCATTTCACAGTAAAGAGTACCACTCAACTACAGGCTAGTGGCCATTTCACAGCAAAGAGTACCACTCAACTACAGGCTAGTGGCCATTTCACAGTAAAGAGTACCACTCAACTACAGGCTAGTGGCCATTTCACAGTAAAGAGTACTGCTCAACTACAGGCTAGTGACCATTTCACAGTAAAGAGTACTGCTCAACTACAGGCTAGTGGCCATTTCACAGTAAAGAGTACTGCTCAACTACAGGCTAGTGACCATTTCACAGTAAAGAGTACCACTCAACTACAGGCTAGTGGCCATTTCACAGTAAAGAGTACCGCTCAACTACAGGCTAGTGGCCATTTCACAGTAAAGAGTACCGCTCAACTACAGGCTAGTGGCCATTTCACAGTAAAGAGTACCGCTCAACTACAGGCTAGTGGCCATTTCACAGTAAAGAGTACCTATCAACTACAGGCTAGTGGCCATTTCACAGTAAAGAGTACCACTCAACTACAGGCTAGTGGCCATTTCACAGTAAAGAGTACCACTCAACTACAGGCTAGTGACCATTTCACAGTAAAGAGTACCACTCAACTACAGGCTAGTGGCCATTTCACAGTAAAGAGTACCACTCAACTACAGGCTAGTGGCCATTTCACAGTAAAGAGTACCACTCAACTACAGGCTAGTGGCCATTTCACAGTAAAGAGTACCTATCAACTACAGGCTAGTGGCCATTTCACAGTAAAGAGTACTGCTCAACTACAGGCTAGTGGCCATTTCACAGTAAAGAGTACCACTCAACTACAGGCTAAAGGCCATTTCACAGTAAAGAGTACCACTCAACTACTGGCTAGTGGCCATTTCACAGTAAAGAGTACCACTCAACTACAGGCTAGTGGCCATTTCACAGTAAAGAGTACCACTCAACTACAGGCTAGTGACCATTTCACAGTAAAGAGTACCACTCAACTACAGGCTAGTGACCATTTCACAGCAAAGAGTACCTATCAACTACAGGCTTGTGGTCATTTCACAGTAAAGAGTACCACTCAACTACAGGCTAGTGGCCATTTCACAGTAAAGAGTACTGCTCAACTACAGGCTAGTGACCATTTCACAGTAAAGAGTACCACTCAACTACAGGCTAGTGGCCATTTCACAGTAAAGAGTACCACTCAACTACAGGCTAGTGGCCATTTCACAGTAAAGAGTACCACTCAACTACAGGCTAGTGGCCATTTCACAGCAAAGAGTACCTATCAACTACAGGCTAGTGGCCATTTCACAGTAAAGAGTACCGCTCAACTACAGGCTAGTGGCCATTTCACAGTAAAGAGTACTGCTCAACTACAGGCTAGTGACCATTTCACAGTAAAGAGTACCACTCAACTACAGGCTAGTGGCCATTTCACAGTAAAGAGTACCTATCAACTACAGGCTAGTGGCCATTTCACAGTAAAGAGTACCACTCAACTACAGGCTAGTGGCCATTTCACAGTAAAGAGTACCACTCAACTACAGGCTAGTGGCCATTTCACAGTAAAGAGTACTGCTCAACTACAGGCTAGTGACCATTTCACAGTAAAGAGTACCGCTCAACTACAGGCTAGTGGCCATTTCACAGTAAAGAGTACCGCTCAACTACAGGCTAGTGACCATTTCACAGTAAAGAGTACCACTCAACTACAGGCTAGTGACCATTTCACAGTAAAGAGTACCACTCAACTACAGGCTAGTGGCCATTTCACAGTAAAGAGTACCACTCAACTACAGGCTAGTGGCCATTTCACAGTAAAGAGTACTGCTCAACTACAGGCTAGTGACCATTTCACAGTAAAGAGTACTGCTCAACTACAGGCTAGTGGCCATTTCACAGTAAAGAGTACCACTCAACTACAGGCTAGTGGCCATTTCACAGTAAAGAGTACCACTCAACTAGAGGCTAGTGGCCATTTCACAGTAAAGAGTACCACTCAACTACAGGCTAGTGGCCATTTCACAGTAAAGAGTACCACTCAACTACAGGCTAGTGACCATTTCACAGTAAAGAGTACCACTCAACTACAGGCTAGTGGCCATTTCACAGTAAAGAGTACCATTCAAGTACAGGCTAGTGGCCATTTCACAGTAAAGAGTACCACTCAACTACAGGCTAGTGACCATTTCACAGTAAAGAGTACCACTCAACTACAGGCTAGTGGCCATTTCACAGTAAAGAGTACCTATCAACTACAGGCTAGTGGCCATTTCACAGTAAAGAGTACCACTCAACTACAGGCTAGTGGCCATTTCACAGTAAAGAGTACCGCTCAACTACAGGCTAGTGGCCATTTCACAGTAAAGAGTACTACTCAACTACAGGCTAGTGGCCATTTCACAGCAAAGAGTACCTATCAACTACAGGCTAGTGGCCATTTCACAGTAAAGAGTACCACTCAACTACAGGCTAGTGGCCATTTCACAGTAAAGAGTACCACTCAACTACAGGCTAGTGGCCATTTCAAAGTAAAGAGTACCACTCAACTACAGGCTAGTGGCCATTTCACAGTAAAGAGTACCACTCAACTACAGGCTAGTGGCCATTTCACAGTAAAGAGTACCACTCAACTACAGGCTAGTGGCCATTTCACAGTAAAGAGTACCACTCAACTACAGGCTAGTGGCCATTTCACAGTAAAGAGTACCACTCAACTACAGGCTAGTGGCCATTTCACAGTAAAGAGTACCACTCAACTACAGGCTAGTGGCCATTTCACAGTAAAGAGTACCACTCTACTACAGGCTAGTGGCCATTTCACAGTAAAGAGTACCGCTCAACTACAGGCTAGTGGCCATTTCACAGTAAAGAGTACCACTCAACTACAGGCTAGTGGCCATTTCACAGTAAAGAGTACCTATCAACTACAGGCTAGTGGCCATTTCACAGTAAAGAGTACCACTCATCTACAGGCTAGTGACCATTTCACAGTAAAGAGTACCACTCAACTACAGGCTAGTGGCCATTTCACAGTAAAGAGTACCACTCAACTACAGGTTAGTGGCCATTTCACAGTAAAGAGTACCACTCAACTACAGGCTAGTGGCCATTTCACAGTAAAGAGTACCACTCAACTACAGGCTAGTGGCCATTTCACAGTAAAGAGTACCTATCAACTACAGGCTAGTGGCCATTTCACAGTAAAGAGTACCACTCAACTACAGGCTAGTGGCCATTTCACAGCAAAGAGTACCGCTCAACTACAGGCTAGTGACCATTTCACAGTAAAGAGTACCACTCAACTACAGGCTAGTGACCATTTCACAGTAAAGAGTACCACTCAACTACAGGCTAGTGACCATTTCACAGTAAAGAGTACCTATCAACTACAGGCTAGTGGCCATTTCACAGTAAAGAGTACCTATCAACTACAGGCTAGTGGCCATTTCACAGTAAAGAGTACCTATCAACTACAGGCTAGTGGCCATTTCACAGTAAAGAGTACTGCTCAACTACAGGCTAGTGGCCATTTCACAGTAAAGAGTACCACTCAACTACAGGCTAGTGGCCATTTCACAGTAAAGAGTACCACTCAACTACAGGCTAGTGGCCATTTCACAGTAAAGAGTACCACTCAACTACAGGCTAGTGGCCATTTCACAGTAAAGAGTACCACTCAACTACAGGCTAGTGGCCATTTCACAGTAAAGAGTATCTATCAACTACAGGCTAGTGGCCATTTCACAGTAAAGAGTACCACTCAACTACAGGCTTGTGGCCATTTCACAGTAAAGAGTACCTATCAACTACAGGCTAGTGGCCATTTCACAGTAAAGAGTACCACTCAACTACAGGCTAGTGGCCATTTCACAGTAAAGAGTACTGCTCAACTACAGGCTAGTGGCCATTTCACAGTAAAGAGTACCTATCAACTACAGGCTAGTGGCCATTTCACAGTAAAGAGTACCACTCAACTACAGGCTAGTGACCATTTCACAGTAAAGAGTACTGCTCAACTACAGGCTAGTGGCCATTTCACAGTAAAGAGTACCACTCAACTACAGGCTAGTGGCCATTTCACAGTAAAGAGTACTGCTCAACTACAGGTTAGTGGCCATTTCACAGTAAAGAGTACCGCTCAACTACAGGCTAGTGGCCATTTCACAGTAAAGAGTACCACTCAACTACAGGCTAGTGGCCATTTCACAGTAAAGAGTACCACTCAACTACAGGCTAGTGGCCATTTCACAGTAAAGAGTACCACTCAACTACAGGCTAGTGACCATTTCACAGTAAAGAGTACCTATCAACTACAGGCTAGTGGCCATTTCACAGTAAAGAGTACCACTCAACTACAGGCTAGTGGCCATTTCACAGTAAAGAGTACCTATCAACTACAGGCTAGTGGCCATTTCACAGTAAAGAGTACCACTCAACTACAGGCTAGTGACCATTTCACAGTAAAGAGTACCTATCAACTACAGGCTAGTGGCCATTTCACAGTAAAGAGTACCACTCAACTACAGGCTAGTGGCCATTTCACAGTAAAGAGTACCACTCAACTACAGGCTAGTGACCATTTCACAGTAAAGAGTACCTATCAACTACAGGCTAGTGACCATTTCACAGTAAAGAGTACCGCTCAACTACAGGCTAGTGGCCATTTCACAGTAAAGAGTACCACTCAACTACAGGCTAGTGACCATTTCACAGTAAAGAGTACCACTCAACTACAGGCTAGTGACCATTTCACAGTAAAGAGTACCACTCAACTACAGGCTAGTGGCCATTTCACAGTAAAGAGTACCACTCAACTACAGGCTAGTGGCCATTTCACAGTAAAGAGTACCACTCAACTACAGGCTAGTGGCCATTTCACAGTAAAGAGTACTGCTCAACTACAGGCTAGTGGCCATTTCACAGCAAAGAGTACCGCTCAACTACAGGCTAGTGACCATTTCACAGTAAAGAGTACCACTCAACTACAGGCTAGTGACCATTTCACAGTAAAGAGTACCACTCAACTACAGGCTAGTGACCATTTCACAGTAAAGAGTACCACTCAACTACAGGCTAGTGGCCATTTCACAGTAAAGAGTACCACTCAACTACAGGCTAGTGACCATTTCACAGTAAAGAGTACCACTCAACTACAGGCTAGTGACCATTTCACAGTAAAGAGTACCACTCAACTACAGGCTAGTGGCCATTTCACAGTAAAGAGTACCACTCAACTACAGGCTAGTGGCCATTTCACAGTAAAGAGTACCACTCAACTACAGGCTAGTGACCATTTCACAGTAAAGAGTACCACTCAACTACAGGCTAGTGGCCATTTCACAGTAAAGAGTACCACTCAACTACAGGCTAGTGGCCATTTCACAGTAAAGAGTACCTATCAACTACAGGCTAGTGGCCATTTCACAGTAAAGAGTACCACTCAACTACAGGCTAGTGACCATTTCACAGTAAAGAGTACCTATCAACTACAGGCTAGTGGCCATTTCACAGTAAAGAGTACCACTCAACTACAGGCTAGTGGCCATTTCACAGTAAAGAGTACCACTCAACTACAGGCTAGTGACCATTTCACAGTAAAGAGTACCACTCAACTACAGGCTAGTGACCATTTCACAGTAAAGAGTACCGCTCAACTACAGGCTAGTGGCCATTTCACAGTAAAGAGTACCACTCAACTACAGGCTAGTGACCATTTCACAGTAAAGAGTACCACTCAACTACAGGCTAGTGACCATTTCACAGTAAAGAGTACCACTCAACTACAGGCTAGTGGCCATTTCACAGTAAAGAGTACTGCTCAACTACAGGCTAGTGGCCATTTCACAGTAAAGAGTACTGCTCAACTACAGGCTAGTGGCCATTTCACAGCAAAGAGTACTGCTCAACTACAGGCTAGTGACCATTTCACAGTAAAGAGTACCACTCAACTACAGGCTAGTGACCATTTCACAGTAAAGAGTACCACTCAACTACAGGCTAGTGACCATTTCACAGTAAAGAGTACCTATCAACTACAGGCTAGTGGCCATTTCACAGTAAAGAGTACCACTCAACTACAGGCTAGTGGCCATTTCACAGTAAAGAGTACCTATCAACTACAGGCTAGTGGCCATTTCACAGTAAAGAGTACCACTCAACTACAGGCTAGTGGCCATTTCACAGCAAAGAGTACCACTCAACTACAGGCTAGTGGCCATTTCACAGTAAAGAGTACCACTCAACTACAGGCTAGTGGCCATTTCACAGTAAAGAGTACCACTCAACTACAGGCTAGTGGCCATTTCACAGAAAAGAGTACCACTCAACTACAGGCTAGTGGCCATTTCACAGTAAAGAGTATCTATCAACTACAGGCTAGTGGCCATTTCACAGTAAAGAGTACCACTCAACTACAGGCTAGTGGCCATTTCACAGTAAAGAGTACCACTCAACTACAGGCTAGTGGCCATTTCACAGTAAAGAGTACCACTCAACTACAGGCTCGTGGCCATTTCACAGTAAAGAGTACCACTCAACTACAGGCTAGTGGCCATTTCACAGTAAAGAGTACCACTCAACTACAGGCTAGTGGCCATTTCACAGTAAAGAGTACCACTCAACTACAGGCTAGTGGCCATTTCACAGTAAAGAGTACCACTCAACTACAGGCTAGTGACCATTTCACAGTAAAGAGTACCACTCAACTACAGGCTAGTGGCCATTTCACAGTAAAGAGTACCACTCAACTACAGGCTAGTGGCCATTTCACAGTAAAGAGTACCTATCAACTACAGGCTAGTGGCCATTTCACAGTAAAGAGTACCACTCAACTACAGGCTAGTGGCCATTTCACAGCAAAGAGTACCACTCAACTACAGGCTAGTGGCCATTTCACAGTAAAGAGTACCACTCAACTACAGGCTAGTGGCCATTTCACAGTAAAGAGTACCACTCAACTACAGGCTAGTGGCCATTTCACAGTAAAGAGTACCACTCAACTACAGGCTAGTGGCCATTTCACAGTAAAGAGTATCTATCAACTACAGGCTAGTGGCCATTTCACAGTAAAGAGTACCACTCAACTACAGGCTAGTGGCCATTTCACAGTAAAGAGTACCTATCAACTACAGGCTAGTGGCCATTTCACAGTAAAGAGTACCACTCAACTACAGGCTAGTGGCCATTTCACAGTAAAGAGTACCACTCAACTACAGGCTAGTGGCCATTTCACAGTAAAGAGTACCACTCAACTACAGGCTAGTGGCCATTTCACAGTAAAGAGTACCACTCAACTACAGGCTAGTGGCCATTTCACAGTAAAGAGTACCACTCAACTACAGGCTAGTGGCCATTTCACAGTAAAGAGTACCACTCAACTACAGGCTAGTGGCCATTTCACTGTAAAGAGTACCACTCAACTACAGGCTAGTGACCATTTCACAGTAAAGAGTACCACTCAACTACAGGCTAGTGGCCATTTCACAGTAAAGAGTACCACTCAACTACAGGCTAGTGGCCTTTTCACAGCAAAGAGTACCGCTCAACTACAGGCTAGTGACCATTTCACAGTAAAGAGTACCACTCAACTACAGGCTAGTGGCCATTTCACAGTAAAGAGTACTGCTCAACTACAGGCTAGTGGCCATTTCACAGTAAAGAGTACCTATCAACTACAGGTTAGTGGCCATTTCACAGTAAAGAGTACCACTCAACTACAGGCTAGTGACCATTTCACAGTAAAGAGTACTGCTCAACTACAGGCTAGTGGCCATTTCACAGTAAAGAGTACTGCTCAACTACAGGCTAGTGGCCATTTCACAGTAAAGAGTACCGCTCAACTACAGGCTAGTGGCCATTTCACAGTAAAGAGTACCACTCAACTACAGGCTAGTGGCCATTTCACAGTAAAGAGTACCACTCAACTACAGGCTAGTGGCCATTTCACAGTAAAGAGTACCACTCAACTACAGGCTAGTGACCATTTCACAGTAAAGAGTACCACTCAACTACAGGCTAGTGACCATTTCACAGTAAAGAGTACTGCTCAACTACAGGCTAGTGGCCATTTCACAGTAAAGAGTACTGCTCAACTACAGGCTAGTGGCCATTTCACAGTAAAGAGTACCGCTCAACTACAGGCTAGTGGCCATTTCACAGTAAAGAGTACCACTCAACTACAGGCTAGTGGCCATTTCACAGTAAAGAGTACCACTCAACTACAGGCTAGTGGCCATTTCACAGTAAAGAGTACCACTCAACTACAGGCTAGTGACCATTTCACAGTAAAGAGTACCACTCAACTACAGGCTAGTGGCCATTTCACAGTAAAGAGTACCACTCAACTACAGGCTAGTGGCCATTTCACAGTAAAGAGTACCTATCAACTACAGGCTAGTGGCCATTTCACAGTAAAGAGTACCACTCAACTACAGGCTAGTGACCATTTCACAGTAAAGAGTACCTATCAACTACAGGCTAGTGGCCATTTCACAGTAAAGAGTACCACTCAACTACAGGCTAGTGGCCATTTCACAGTAAAGAGTACCACTCAACTACAGGCTAGTGACCATTTCACAGTAAAGAGTACCTATCAACTACAGGCTAGTGACCATTTCACAGTAAAGAGTACCGCTCAACTACAGGCTAGTGGCCATTTCACAGTAAAGAGTACCACTCAACTACAGGCTAGTGACCATTTCACAGTAAAGAGTACCACTCAACTACAGGCTAGTGACCATTTCACAGTAAAGAGTACCACTCAACTACAGGCTAGTGGCCATTTCACAGTAAAGAGTACTGCTCAACTACAGGCTAGTGGCCATTTCACAGTAAAGAGTACTGCTCAACTACAGGCTAGTGGCCATTTCACAGCAAAGAGTACTGCTCAACTACAGGCTAGTGACCATTTCACAGTAAAGAGTACCACTCAACTACAGGCTAGTGACCATTTCACAGTAAAGAGTACCACTCAACTACAGGCTAGTGACCATTTCACAGTAAAGAGTACCTATCAACTACAGGCTAGTGGCCATTTCACAGTAAAGAGTACCACTCAACTACAGGCTAGTGGCCATTTCACAGTAAAGAGTACCTATCAACTACAGGCTAGTGGCCATTTCACAGTAAAGAGTACCACTCAACTACAGGCTAGTGGCCATTTCACAGCAAAGAGTACCACTCAACTACAGGCTAGTGGCCATTTCACAGTAAAGAGTACCACTCAACTACAGGCTAGTGGCCATTTCACAGTAAAGAGTACCACTCAACTACAGGCTAGTGGCCATTTCACAGAAAAGAGTACCACTCAACTACAGGCTAGTGGCCATTTCACAGTAAAGAGTATCTATCAACTACAGGCTAGTGGCCATTTCACAGTAAAGAGTACCACTCAACTACAGGCTAGTGGCCATTTCACAGTAAAGAGTACCTATCAACTACAGGCTAGTGGCCATTTCACAGTAAAGAGTACCACTCAACTACAGGCTCGTGGCCATTTCACAATAAAGAGTACCACTCAACTACAGGCTAGTGGCCATTTCACAGTAAAGAGTACCACTCAACTACAGGCTAGTGGCCATTTCACAGTAAAGAGTACCACTCAACTACAGGCTAGTGGCCATTTCACAGTAAAGAGTACCACTCAACTACAGGCTAGTGACCATTTCACAGTAAAGAGTACCACTCAACTACAGGCTAGTGGCCATTTCACAGTAAAGAGTACCACTCAACTACAGGCTAGTGGCCATTTCACAGTAAAGAGTACCTATCAACTACAGGCTAGTGGCCATTTCACAGTAAAGAGTACCACTCAACTACAGGCTAGTGGCCATTTCACAGCAAAGAGTACCACTCAACTACAGGCTAGTGGCCATTTCACAGTAAAGAGTACCACTCAACTACAGGCTAGTGGCCATTTCACAGTAAAGAGTACCACTCAACTACAGGCTAGTGGCCATTTCACAGTAAAGAGTACCACTCAACTACAGGCTAGTGGCCATTTCACAGTAAAGAGTATCTATCAACTACAGGCTAGTGGCCATTTCACAGTAAAGAGTACCACTCAACTACAGGCTAGTGGCCATTTCACAGTAAAGAGTACCTATCAACTACAGGCTAGTGGCCATTTCACAGTAAAGAGTACCACTCAACTACAGGCTAGTGGCCATTTCACAGTAAAGAGTACCACTCAACTACAGGCTAGTGGCCATTTCACAGTAAAGAGTACCACTCAACTACAGGCTAGTGGCCATTTCACAGTAAAGAGTACCACTCAACTACAGGCTAGTGGCCATTTCACAGTAAAGAGTACCACTCAACTACAGGCTAGTGACCATTTCACAGTAAAGAGTACCACTCAACTACAGGCTAGTGGCCATTTCACAGTAAAGAGTACCACTCAACTACAGGCTAGTGGCCATTTCACAGTAAAGAGTACCGCTCAACTACAGGCTAGTGACCATTTTGCAGTAAAGAGTACCACTCAACTACAGGCTAGTGGCCATTTCACAGTAAAGAGTACTGCTCAACTACAGGCTAGTGGCCATTTCACAGTAAAGAGTACCTATCAACTACAGGCTAGTGGCCATTTCACAGTAAAGAGTACCTATCAACTACAGGCTAGTGACCATTTCACAGTAAAGAGTACTGCTCAACTACAGGCTAGTGGCCATTTCACAGTAAAGAGTACCTATCAACTACAGGCTAGTGGCCATTTCACAGTAAAGAGTACTGCTCAACTACAGGCTAGTGGCCATTTCACAGTAAAGAGTACCGCTCAACTACAGGCTAGTGGCCATTTCACAGTAAAGAGTACCACTCAACTACAGGCTAGTGGCCATTTCACAGTAAAGAGTACCACTCAACTACAGGCTAGTGGCCATTTCACAGTAAAGAGTACCACTCAACTACAGGCTAGTGACCATTTCACAGTAAAGAGTACCTATCAACTACAGGCTAGTGGCCATTTCACAGTAAAGAGTACCACTCAACTACAGGCTAGTGGCCATTTCACAGTAAAGAGTACCTATCAACTACAGGCTAGTGGCCATTTCACAGTAAAGAGTACCACTCAACTACAGGCTAGTGACCATTTCACAGTAAAGAGTACCTATCAACTACAGGCTAGTGGCCATTTCACAGTAAAGAGTACCACTCAACTACAGGCTAGTGGCCATTTCACAGTAAAGAGTACCACTCAACTACAGGCTAGTGACCATTTCACAGTAAAGAGTACCTATCAACTACAGGCTAGTGACCATTTCACAGTAAAGAGTACCGCTCAACTACAGGCTAGTGGCCATTTCACAGTAAAGAGTACCACTCAACTACAGGCTAGTGACCATTTCACAGTAAAGAGTACCACTCAACTACAGGCTAGTGACCATTTCACAGTAAAGAGTACCACTCAACTACAGGCTAGTGGCCATTTCACAGTAAAGAGTACCACTCAACTACAGGCTAGTGGCCATTTCACAGTAAAGAGTACCACTCAACTACAGGCTAGTGGCCATTTCACAGTAAAGAGTACTGCTCAACTACAGGCTAGTGGCCATTTCACAGCAAAGAGTACCGCTCAACTACAGGCTAGTGACCATTTCACAGTAAAGAGTACCACTCAACTACAGGCTAGTGACCATTTCACAGTAAAGAGTACCACTCAACTACAGGCTAGTGACCATTTCACAGTAAAGAGTACCACTCAACTACAGGCTAGTGGCCATTTCACAGTAAAGAGTACCACTCAACTACAGGCTAGTGACCATTTCACAGTAAAGAGTACCACTCAACTACATGCTAGTGACCATTTCACAGTAAAGAGTACTGCTCAACTACAGGCTAGTGGCCATTTCACAGTAAAGAGTACCACTCAACTACAGGCTAGTGGCCATTTCACAGTAAAGAGTACCTATCAACTACAGGCTAGTGGCCATTTCACAGTAAAGAGTACCACTCAACTACAGGCTAGTGGCCATTTCACAGTAAAGAGTACCAATCAACTACAGACTAGTGGCCATTTCACAGCAAAGAGTACTGCTCAACTACAGGCTAGTGACCATTTCACAGTAAAGAGTACTGCTCAACTACAGGCTAGTGGCCATTTCACAGTAGAGTACTGCTCAACTACAGGCTAGTGGCCATTTCACAGTAAAGAGTACCTATCAACTACAGGCTAGTGGCCATTTCACAGTAGAGTACTGCTCAACTACAGGCTAGTGGCCATTTCACAGTAGAGTACTGCTCAACTACAGGCTAGTGGCCATTTCAGAGTAAAGAGTACCTATCAACTACAGGCTAGTGACCATTTCACAGTAAAGAGTACTGCTCAACTACAGGCTAGTGGCCATTTCACAGTAGAGTACTGCTCAACTACAGGCTAGTGGCCATTTCACAGTAAAGAGTACCACTCAACTACAGGCTAGTGGCCATTTCACAGTAGAGTACTGCTCAACTACAGGCTAGTGGCCATTTCACAGTAAAGAGTACCTATCAACTACAGGCTAGTGGCCATTTCACAGCAAAGAGTATTGCTCAACTACAGGCTAGTGACCATTTCACAGTAAAGAGTACCACTCAACTACAGGCTAGTGACCATTTCACAGTAAAGAGTACCACTCAACTACAGGCTAGTGGCCATTTCACAGTAAAGAGTACCACTCAACTACAGGCTAGTGGCCATTTCACAGTAAAGAGTACCACTCAACTACAGGCTAGTGACCATTTCACAGTAAAGAGTACCACTCAACTACAGGCTAGTAACCATTTCACAGTAAAGAGTACCACTCAACTACAGGCTAGTGGCCATTTTACAGTAAAGAGTACCACTCAACTACAGGCTAGTGGCCATTTCACAGCAAAGAGTACAGCTCAACTACAGGCTAGTGGCCATTTCACAGTAAAGAGTACCACTCAACTACAGGCTAGTAGCCATTTCACAGTAAAGAGTACCACTCAACTACAGAAATGTAGAATAGCAAGAAAAGTGCTGTTCCTTTACTTTATTTTGTGTCTAAGTGTAATGTTGGATAGTCTGTCATGTTCTTTTACATCAACAGTAAAACCTGTCTAAACCGAACCCCTTTGGGACTGAAGAATTTGTTCACTTTAGACAGGTGCTTGGTTTATACAGGTTCAAATGACATAGACATTAGTCTGGCTTAGGCAGGTTTTTGGTTTACTCAGGGTTCGGTTTAGACAAGTTTCACTGCATATGCTTTTTTACTAAATGTGTACCCCTTGTCACAATTAAACTCTATTGACCATAATAGAGAAAGACATTTAATCTTACTTTTTCTGTTACACTGGCAAATCCTTTAGTAGGATGTTGTGTCCTCACATCAAACACATAGAACTTAGACTCTAATGTAGTAGCTACTAATTTATTCATACTTATGTCCTTCCTGTCAAATTCTAACCCACAAACCTACAAACAAACAAATATGTGTTATTACATTATAATACAATTTTTTGGGTTCGTTTTCAGTAAACAAAATACAACAAAATTTATTCAAATTTTAAACCATAATTTCATGACAATTTGAAGAACATTTTACATGTTACTGCAACACTGATAAATTGCACATATTATTGCAACACTGATAAATTGCATATGTTACTGCAATACTGATAAATTGCACATGATACTGTAACACTGATAATTTCCACATGTTACTGCAATACTGATAAATTGCATATGTTACTGTAATGCTGATAAATTGCATATGTTACTGTAACACTGATAATTTGCACATGATACTGTAACACTGATAATTTTCACATGTTACTGCAATACTGATAAATTGCATATGTTACTGTAATGCTGATAAATTGCATATGATACTGTAATGCTGATAAATTGCATATGATACTGTAATGCTGATAAATTGCATATGTTACTGTAATGCTGATAAATTGCATATGATACTGTAATGCTGATAAATTGCATATGTTACTGTAATGCTGATAAATTGCATATGCTACTGTAATGCTGATAATTTGCACATGATACTGTAACACTGATAATTTTCACATGTTACTGCAATACTGATAAATTGCATATGTTACTGTAATGCTGATAAATTGCATATGATACTGTAATGCTGATAAATTGCATATGATACTGTAATGCTGATAAATTGCATATGTTACTGTAATGCTGATAAATTGCATATGATACTGTAATGCTGATAAATTGCATATGTTACTGTAATGCTGATAAATTGCATATGCTACTGTAATGCTGATAATTTCACATGATACTGTAATGCTGATAAATTGCATATGTTACTGTAACACTGATAAAGTGCATATGTTACTGTAATACTGATAAATTGCACATGTTACTGTAATGCTGATAAATTGTATATGTTACTGTAATGCTGATAAATTGCATATGTTACTGTAATGCTGATAAATTGCATATGTTACTGTAATGCTGATAAATTGCATATGTTACTGTAATGCTGATAAATTGTATATGTTACTGTAATGCTGATAAATTGCACATGCTACTGTAACGCTGATACATTGCATATGTTACTGTAATGCTGATAAATTGCATATGTTACTGTAACACTGATAAAGTGCATATGTTACTGTAATACTGATAAATTGCACATGTTACTGTAATGCTGATAAATTGTATATGTTACTGTAATGCTGATAAATTGCATATGTTACTGTAATGCTGATAAATTGCATATGTTACTGTAATGCTGATAAATTGCACATGTTACTGTAATGCTGATAAATTGCATATGTTACTGTAATGCTGATAAATTGCATATGTTACTGTAATGCTGATAAATTGTATATGTTACTGTAATGCTGATAAATTGCACATGTTACTGTAATGCTGATAAATTGCATATGTTACTGTAATGCTGATAAATTGCATATGTTACTGTAATGCTGATAAATTGCATATGTTACTGTAATGCTGATAATTTCACATGATACTGTAATGCTGATAAATTGCATATGTTACTGTAACACTGATAAAGTGCATATGTTACTGTAATACTGATAAATTGCACATGTTACTGTAATGCTGATAAATTGTATATGTTACTGTAATGCTGATAAATTGCATATGTTACTGTAATGCTGATAAATTGCATATGTTACTGTAATGCTGATAAATTGTATATGTTACTGTAATGCTGATAAATTGCATATGTTACTGTAATGCTGATAAATTGCATATGTTACTGTAATGCTGATAAATTGCATATGTTACTGTAATGCTGATAAAATGTATATGTTACTGTAATGCTGATAAATTGTATATGTTACTGTAATGCTAATAAATTGCATATGTTACTGTAATGCTGATAAATTGCATATGTTACTGTAATGCTGATAAATTGTATATGTTACTGTAATGCTGCTAAATTGCATATGTTACTGTAATGCTAATAAATTGCATATGTTACTGTAATACTGATAAATTGCATATGTTACTGTAATGCTGATAAATTGCATATGTTACTGTAATGCTGATAAATTGCATATGTTACTGTAACACTGATAAATTGTGCATGGTACTGCAACACTGATAAATTGCACATGATACTGTAACATTGTTAAATTGCATATGTTACTGTAACACTGATAAATTGCACATGTTACTGTAACACTGATAAATTGCACATGATACTGTAACACTGATAATTTCCACATGTTACTGCAATACTGATAAATTGCATATGTTACTGTAATGCTGCTAAATTGCATATGATACTATAATGCTGATAAATTGCATATGTTACTGTAACACTGATAAATTGCATATGTTACTGTAATGCTGCTAAATTGCATATGATACTGTAATGCTGATAAATTGCATATGTTACTGTAATGCTGCTAAATTGCATATGCTACTCTAACAGAGTTGCAGATAAAAAAAAAATCCTGTCAGACATTGGGTCCTGCAAGTAAGAGAGTTTTGCCAGACCTATCAACTTTTTGCCAGACCTACTTTTTTTTTTAGAAATTTTTTAATATTTCACTTTCAATACAGTATGATTAAAGGGACAATCTTAAACCCTTGACACAGCTAACGACTACTACGACCAGAATCAGATTAAGGATATTGCCAAAGGGGGGTTAGTGACTGAGACCACATTCAATTTAGATAGCCCTGCAACATCAAATAATCAAAACTTCATATTAGTAAGATTTTATTATTCCTCTAATGAGTATTTTGATATCAAGTCGTCATTTGTTTGTTCATTTTGTCCTTCCATTTTCGATTAAAGGACCGCCCCGGTCGCCTCTCCTTTTCATATGCCGACCTTTTGGCTTTTTTATTCTCTGTAGATAAATCGATAGGTAGTGGGTGCTTTTTTTCCAGATTTAGACCCCTCCGTAAACTTAATTGGCCATGCAGCCATAACGGAAATGATCAAATTACAATTTACAACAATTACCGATAGGATACGAAATAAAATCCGGAATGGGAACTGGTTCCCGAAATTTAGCATAAACAGAAAGGAACAGAAATTTTTACCGATTTCTTTACGACTTTTTACTTTATTAACGATAATCAAAGATCCTTCGCTTAGGGGTCTAAGAGGTAACCAAGACCAACAGAAATTTGATTTTTGACAGCCCCAAGCAGTAAAAATGTTTGCCAGTCATTAGGTCTGACACAAAGACGTCATTTGCCGGACCCTCTAATATTCTGTCCCCTAGGTCCGACAGGGCCGACGGTTAGCTGCATCTCTGCTGTAACACTGATAAATTGTGTGTGAAACTGCAACACTGATAAATTGTGTGTGGAACTGCAACACTGATAAATTGCATATGTTACTGCAATACTGATAAATTGCATATGTTACTGTAATGCCGATATTTTGTGTGTGGAACTGCAACACTGATAAATTGCATATGTTACTGCAATACTGATAAATTGCATATGTTACTGTAACACTGATAAATTGTGTGTGGAACGGCAACACTGATAAATTGCATATGTTACTGTAACACTGATAAATTGTGTGTGGAACTGCAACACTGATAAATTGCATATGTTACTGCAATACTGATAAATTGCATATGTTACTGTAATGCTGATAAATTGCATATGTTACTGTAATGCTGATAAATTGCAAATGTTACTGTAATGCTGATAAATTGCATATGATACTGTAATGCTGATAAATTGCATATGTTACTGTAATGCTGATAAATTGCATATGTTACTGTAACACTGATAAATTGCATATGTTACTGTAACACTGATAAATTGCACATGGTACTGCAACACTGATAAATTGCACATGTTACTGTAATGCTGATAAATTGCATATGTTACTGTAATGCTGATAAATTGCATATGCTACTGTAACACTGATAAATTGCACATGTTACAGTAACACTGATAAATTGCACATGTTGCATTAGCTCTGATTAGAGAAAATGTAACACTGATAAAATTGTAAATTGAACTTTTTACTTACTCCATTTTTAATATTAGTCTCCCACTGTAATGCCATGTTTCTAAGATCAAACATTTTAATATCTCCATTATCATATCCAGCACACACACATCTGTCACTTTGATTGAAGGCATGACCTGAAATAGTATTATAAAATACAAAATAACCTTTGTATCAAGGTCTAATAAAAACATAGGTATCTAAGTTTGTGTGTATGACATGTGTCTGGTATAACCTTCATCAGGTACACTCAAAAATCTAAAGGATAGGAAGACTTTGTAACAAGGTCTAATAAAAACATAGGTATCTTATAAGTTTCTGTGTATGACATGTGTCTGGTATAACCTTCATCAGGTACACTCAAAAGTCTAAAGGATAGGAAGACTTTGTAACAAGGTCTAATAAAAACATAGGTATCTTATAAGTTTGTGTGTATGACATGTGTCTGGTATAACCTTCATCAGGTACACTCAAAAGTCTAAAGGATAGGAAGGCTTTGTAACAAGGTCTAATAAAAACATAGGTATCTTATAAGTTTGTGTGTATGACATGTGTCTGGTATAACCTTCATCAGGTGCACTCAAAAGTCTAAAGGATAGGAAAGCTGTGTATCAAGGTCTAATAAAAACATAGGTATCTTATAAGTTTGTGTGTATGACATGTGTCTGGTATAACCTTCATCAGGTACACTCAAAAGTCTAAAGGATAGGAAGGCTTTGTAACAAGGTCTAATAAAAACATAGGTATCTTATAAGTTTGTGTGTATGACATGTGTCTGGTATAACCTTCATCAGGTACAAACATTGTATCTTATTGTCATTTTCAGCAATATTTTATTTATATATAGTGGCTACCAGACTTAGTGTGGAAGGAAAGTCTAAACCATTATAACAAACCACCTTTGTTAGTAATCTGATACATTAACAGTAGATGTATGCATCAAGGCTTGTACCCATGTCTGTGGTGTTAGACTTGTGGTCATAATGTAGCAATCCTAGACATTGAATCAAACAGGGCTCTATACCACTTGGACTTCGGTCTTGTGGTCTGTGAATTTTTAACTGTAGAAATCCTTTAAACCATAAAAATCAATATTATAGTATATGTATACAATAAACTAACCAAAGGCCACTGTCCAGCAATCTCTCTTATCTTCTCCTTCACCAGGCTCCATTGTTGCCACAGGGTCATTCTTCTGACGTGGATCCCATACTTTGACTGCACCTGTAGACAAAGACATATTTATTATAAAGAAGAAACACAGCCATTTAACTGGTGTATATCAGTCATTCTCTGTTTTAATACAAACCAAACCAAAGTATATGAAATTGACACACCATGATATAGCTATAGCTGAAATACTGCTAAAGTTGGCATTAAACACAAACAATCAATCATTATGAAATTGGTATTTGTTGTTTATCTGTTAGGTTTTCTCCAGCTGGTGTAAGACCTAACAGATAAACAATAAACTATCTCAGATAGAAGAAAGATCAGTTGATTTAGAGTAAGGATAATGTATCCGAGTTGAGCGACATGTCTACCTGAAGCCTGTAATTTCAGTGAATTAGCAGTATAAATACCAAGCTAAGCATGTTGATCTAGTACAAAGCAGACATCTCATTAACACTGGTCTCACCAAAACAATTTTACAATTGGTGTTAAACAACAATCAATCATTAATTTCAAATTTAGTTCACAATTTTATTTTCCTAATTTCTTAGTTACACATTTATCATATTATCTGATAATACTATACTATCTTCAATATCTTAGTTTTAATTGTCTAAAGTTCCCCATACAATCTTTATAATGTTTTTGTTACACACCATCTCTACTAGCTGTAGCTATTTCAGGAGCACCTTCTCCTACAAGACCTCCAACACCATCAATGGCGTTAATAATTTCCTTGTGTCCTTTAACAGAATATACAGGTAACTCCATGTTCTCTAGATTCCTATAATGTATAACAAACAAATATTCAATCATTTACCATAATGTTAATGTACTAATGTAGAATGAATGATTTAAGTCACATTAATTCTCATTCTAAGGGACATAACTTTGTAAAACAAAATGTATGTACATTAACAATAAGAAGGGTTGAAGGTTTAAATATGAATCTTATGATTAAATACATTAAAACCTGTTTAAACAACTCTTGGTGATGACGTAGAAGCCTTCCTAAACAACTATGGAATGGTAAGCAGTTCCTGTACCACTAATGGCTTCCGCCTTGTTCAAACGACATGAACATCATCTGATATGTTGCACACCAGTATAGATAATAAAAACAAATAACATAAATAGAACTTGATCCCCCTACAAAACAAATGGGAGCTGAAAATCACAACATAGAACGTAAACATGAAGACATGTATTAGAACAAAATGAACCACACTCTAAACTGGAGGTGAACTCATGCGGTTTGGAAGGCAAGGCAGTTCCTGCTAGTGGTACATGTCATGTTACTAATGTAAGGCAAGGCAGTTCCTGCTAGTGGTACATGCCATGTTACTAATGTAAGGCAAGGCAGTTCCTGCTAGTGGTACATGCCATGTTGCTAATGTAAGGCAAGGCAGTTCCTGCTAGTGGTACATGTCATGTTACTAATGTAAGGCAAGGCAGTTCCTGCTAGTGGTACATGCCATGTTACTAATGTAAGGCAAGGCAGTTCCTGCTAGTGGTACATGCCATGTTACTAATGTAAGGCAAGGCAGTTCCTGCTAGTGGTACATGTCATGTTACTAATGTAAGGCAAGGCAGTTCCTGCTAGTGGTACATGTCATGTTACTAATGTAAGGCAAGGCAGTTCCTGCTAATGGTACATGCCATGTTACTAATGTAAGGCAAGGCAGTTCCTGCTAGTGGTATATGCCATGTTACTAATGTAAGGCAAGGTAGTTCCTGCTAGTGGTACATCATGCCATGTTACTAATGTAAGGCAAGGCAGTTCCTGCTAGTAGTACATGTCATGTTACTACTGTAAGGCAAGGCAGTTCCTGCTAGTGGTACATGCCATGTTACTAATGTAAGGCAAGGCAGTTCCTGCTAGTGGTACATGCCATGTTACTAATGTAAGGCAAGGCAGTTCCTGCTAGTGGTACATGCCATGTTACTAATATAAGGCAAGGCAGTTCCTGCTAGTGGTACATGCCATGTTACTAATGTAAGGCAAGGCAGTTCCTGCTAGTGGTACATGCCATGTTACTAATGTAAGGCAAGACAGTTCCTGCTAGTGGTACATGTCATGTTACTAATGTAAGGCAAGGCAGTTCCTGCTAGTGGTACATGCCATGTTACTAATGTAAGGCAAGGCAGTTCCTGCTAGTGGTACATGCCATGTTACTAATGTAAGGCAAGGCAGTTCCTGCTAGTGGTACATGCCATGTTACTAATGTAAGGCAAGGCAGTTCCTGCTAGTGGTACATGCCATGTTACTAATGTAAGGCAAGGCAGTTCCTGCTAGTGGTACATGTCATGTTACTAAAGTAAGGCAAGGCAGTTCCTGCTAGTGGCACATGCCATGTTACTAATGTAAGGCAAGGCAGTTCCTGCTAGTGGTACATGCCATGTTACTAATGTAAGGCAAGGCAGTTCCTGCTAGTGGTACATGCCATGTTACTAATGTAAGGCAAGACAGTTCCTGCTAGTGGTACATGCCATGTTACTAATGTAAGGCAAGGCAGTTCCTGCTAGTGGTACATGCCATGTTACTAATGTAAGGCAAGGCAGTTCCTGCCAGTGGTACATGCCATGTTACTAATGTAAGGCAAGGCAGTTCCTGCTAGTGGTACATGCCATGTTACTAATGTAATGCAAGGCAGTTCCTGCTATTGGTACATGCCATGTTACTAATGTAAGGCAAGGCAGTTCCTGCTAGTGGTACATGCCATGTTACTAATGTAAGGCTAGGCAGTTCCTGCTAGTGGTACATGTCATGTTACTAATGTAAGGCAAGGCCGTTCCTGCTAGTGGTACATGCCATGTTACTAATGTAAGGCAAGGCAGTTCCTGCTAGTGGTACATGCCATGTTACTAATGTAAGGCAAGGCAGTTCCTGCTAGTGGTACATGCCATGTTACTAATGTAAGGCAAGGCAGTTCCTGCTAGTGGTACATGCCATGTTACTAATGTAAGGCAAGGCAGTTCCTGCTAGTGGTACATGCCATGTTACTAATGTAAGGCTAGGCAGTTCCTGCTAGTGGTACATGTCATGTTACTAAAGTAAGGCAAGGCAGTTCCTGCTAGTGGCACATGCCATGTTACTAATGTAAGGCAAGGCAGTTCTTGCTAGTGGTACATGCCATGTTACTAATGTAAGGCAAGGCAGTTCCTGCTAGTGGTACATGCCATGTTACTAATGTAAGGCAAGGCAGTTCCTGCTAGTGGTACATGCCATGTTACTAATGTAAGGCAAGGCAGTTCCTGCTAGTGGTACATGCCATGTTACTAATGTAAGGCAAGGCAGTTCCTGCTAGTGGTACATGCCATGTTACTAATGTAAGGCAAGGCAGTTCCTGCTAGTGGTACATGCCATGTTACTAATGTAAGGCAAGGCAGTTCCTGCTATTGGTACATGCCATGTTACTAATGTAAGGCAAGGCAGTTCCTGCTAGTGGTACATGCCATGTTACTAATGTAAGGCAAGGCAGTTCCTGCTAGTGGTACATGTCATGTTACTAATGTAAGGCAAGGCCGTTCCTGCTAGTGGTACATGCCATGTTACTAATGTAAGGCAAGGCAGTTCCTGCTAGTGGTACATGCCATGTTACTAATGTAAGGCAAGGCAGTTCCTGCTAGTGGTACATACCATGTTACTAATGTAAGGCAAGGCAGTTCCTGCTAGTGGTACATGCCATGTTACTAATGTAAGGCAAGGCAGTTCCTGCTAGTGGTACATGCCATGTTACTAATGTAAGGCAAGGCAGTTCCTGCTAGTGGTACATGCCATGTTACTAATGTAAGGCAAGGCAGTTCCTGCTAGTGGTACATGCCATGTTACTAATGTAAGGCAAGGCAGTTCCTGCTAGTGGTACATGCCATGTTACTAATGTAAGGCTAGGCAGTTCCTGCTAGTGGTACATGTCATGTTACCAATGTAAGGCAAGGCAGTTCCGGCTAGTGGTACATGCCATGTTACTAATGTAAGGCAAGGCAGTTCCTGCTAGTGGTACATGCCATATTACTAATGTAAGGCAAGGCAGTTCCTGCTAGTGGTACATGCCATGTTACTAATGTAAGGCTAGGCAGTTCCTGCTAGTGGTACATGTCATGTTACTAAAGTAAGGCAAGGCAGTTCCTGCTAGTGGCACATGCCATGTTACTAATGTAAGGCAAGGCAGTTCCTGCTAGTGGTACATGCCATGTTACTAATGTAAGGCAAGGCAGTTCCTGCTAGTGGTACATGCCATGTTACTAATGTAAGGCAAGGCAGTTCCTGCTAGTGGTACATGCCATGTTACTAATATAAGGCAAGACAGTTCCTGCTAGTGGTACATGCCATGTTACTAATGTAAGGCTAGGCAGTTCCTGCTAGTGGTACATGTCATGTTACTAATGTAAGGCAAGGCCGTTCCTGCTAGTGGTACATGCCATGTTACTAATGTAAGGCAAGGCAGTTCCTGCTAGTGGTACATGCCATGTTACTAATGTAAGGCAAGGCAGTTCCTGCTAGTGGTACATGCCATGTTACTAATGTAAGGCAAGGCAGTTCCTGCTAGTGGTACATGCCATGTTACTAATGTAAGGCAAGGCAGTTCCTGCTAGTGGTACATGCCATGTTACTAATGTAAGGCTAGGCAGTTCCTGCTAGTGGTACATGTCATGTTACTAAAGTAAGGCAAGGCAGTTCCTGCTAGTGGCACATGCCATGTTACTAATGTAAGGCAAGGCAGTTCCTGCTAGTGGTACATGCCATGTTACTAATGTAAGGCAAGGCAGTTCCTGCTAGTGGTACATGCCATGTTACTAATGTAAGGCAAGGCAGTTCCTGCTAGTGGTACAAGCCATGTTACTAATGTAAGGCAAGGCAGTTCCTGCTAGTGGTACATGCCATGTTACTAATGTAAGGCAAGGCAGTTCCTGCTAGTGGTACATGCCATGTTACTAATGTAAGGCAAGGCAGTTCCTGCTAGTGGTACATGCCATGTTACTAATGTAAGGCAAGGCAGTTCCTGCTATTGCTACATGCCATGTTACTAATGTAAGGCAAGGCAGTTCCTGCTAGTGGTACATGCCATGTTACTAATGTAAGGCAAGGCAGTTCCTGCTAGTGGTACATGTCATGTTACTAATGTAAGGCAAGGCCGTTCCTGCTAGTGGTACATGCCATGTTACTAATGTAAGGCAAGGCAGTTCCTGCTAGTGGTACATGCCATGTTACTAATGTAAGGCAAGGCAGTTCCTGCTAGTGGTACATGCCATGTTACTAATGTAAGGCAAGGCAGTTCCTGCTAGTGGTACATGTCATGTTACTAATGTAAGGCAAGGCAGTTCCTGCTAGTGGTACATGCCATGTTACTAATGTAAGGCAAGGCAGTTCCTGCTAGTGGTACATGCCATGTTACTAATGTAAGGCAAGGCAGTTCCTGCTATTGGTACATGCCATGTTACTAATGTAAGGCAAGGCAGTTCCTGCTAGTGGTACATGCCATGTTACTAATGTAAGGCTAGGCAGTTCCTGCTCGTGGTACATGTCATGTTACCAATGTAAGGCAAGGCAGTTCCTGCTAGTGGTACATGCCATGTTACTAATGTAAGGCAAGGCAGTTCCGGCTAGTGGTACATGCCATGTTACTAATGTAAGGCAAGGCAGTTCCTGCTAGTGGTACATGCCATATTACTAATGTAAGGCAAGGCAGTTCCTGCTAGTGGTACATGCCATGTTACTAATGTAAGGCTAGGCAGTTCCTGCTAGTGGTACATGTCATGTTACTAAAGTAAGGCAAGGCAGTTCCTGCTAGTGGCACATGCCATGTTACTAATGTAAGGCAAGGCAGTTCCTGCTAGTGGTACATGCCATGTTACTAATGTAAGGCAAGGCAGTTCCTGCTAGTGGTACATGCCATGTTACTAATGTAAGGCAAGGCAGTTCCTGCTAGTGGTACATGCCATGTTACTAATGTAAGGCAAGACAGTTCCTGCTAGTGGTACATGCCATGTTACTAATGTAAGGCAAGGTAGTTCCTGCTAGTGGTACATGCCATGTTACTAATGTAAGGCAAGGCAGTTCCTGCTAGTGGTACATGCCATGTTACTAATGTAAGGCAAGGCAGTTCCTGCTATTGGTACATGCCATGTTACTAATGTAAGGCAAGGCAGTTCCTGCTAGTGGTACATGCCATGTTACTAATGTAAGGCTAGGCAGTTCCTGCTAGTGGTACATGTCATGTTACTAATGTAAGGCAAGGCCGTTCCTGCTAGTGGTACATGCCATGTTACTAATGTAAGGCAAGGCAGTTCCTGCTAGTGGTACATGCCATGTTATGGCAGTTCCTGCTAGTGGTACATGCCATGTTACTAATGTAAGGCAAGGCAGTTCCTGCTAGTGGTACATGCCATGTTACTAATGTAAAAAGTCCAGTGATAAGTAATATTTGATGATGTCTTGAACGAGGAAAGTACAGGATTGATGACAAATGGAACATTCTATTGGTTATCTGTGACATAGACATTCCATAACAGTTAAGTCATGATGATGACTAATTTGTTTTCAAAGTGATAATCTCAACTTTCCACTAGGAACCTCATTGTGAAACACAAGGTCTGGAACATGGTATCAACTGAAAGATATATACTCCATATGAAAATGGTTGTTGGAATATTCCTACAAATAAATGGAAAGTTCACAATTAGAAAAATAAGATCACCTCTATTATTGTAAAGTTTTATTTTCCACCAGGCCTCATTGTCAATTTCTAGGCGTTGGTCTGACAAGATATAATACTTATATGAAGCAGACCTAGCTACACCCTTTTACCTATGATTATGAAAAGAAAGATTAAACACCAGTTGGTATCCTTTATTTCATGTTCAACAAGAAAAATGTGGTCCATAGTCACCAAACTGTACATTATTCAGTGAAAGAACTTCATCTTATATACAGAGAAACATGAAATAAATGACCAGGTTAGTTAATTCTTTTCATTTCAGGTGCAGTCCTTTACTGTCCATCTTTCTTTAAAAATCATTACATATAATTACAACAGTAATCTTTTACTAACCATATTTGCATTTTTCCATCAAAATCTCCTGTAGCAAAATATCTTTGTTGTAAACTTGAAGCTCCAAAAGTTCCACATTTCAAAGCCTTTGATTTTTCAATCTGCAAAAGAAACAAATTGTTCAACTGAACAAATAGGGTTCTATCTAGTTAGGGTGTCAGGGACACCTACCAATTCATGAGGACCTTATATTGCTTTTCAAAAGACAAATTCTGCAAAATAATAATTTTAAAAATAATAAAAACAGATCATGCACTGTGCACTACATTATGGTCAAATATTTATTGTTCTGATTTGTTTTGTACTATTATGTCCTTCTTTGTTAATGTGTTTCATTTCAAATGCCCTTTTAGTGTCACCTCTCTGTGTGTTCTTTTCAAATCTTACTCTAAAAATTCAGCAACTATGTTGATAAAGTGTATGAAGTAATGACTTTCTTACTCTACAGATGTACATACAATTGTTTTAATAGTACAACATTTCTGTACAGATGTACATACAATTGTTTTAATAGTACAACATTTCTGTACAGATGTACATACAATTGTTTTAATAGTACAACATTTCTGTACAGATGTACATACAATTGTTTTAATAGTACAACATTTCTGTACAGATGTACATACAATTGTTTTAATAGTACAACATTTCTGTACAGATGTACATACAATTGTTTTAATAGTACAACATTTCTGTACAGATGTACATACAATTGTTTTAATAGTACAACATTTCTGTACAGATGTACATACAATTGTTTTAATAGTACAACATTTCTGTACAGATGTACATACAATTGTCTTAATAGTACAACATTTCTGTACAGATGTACATACAATTGTTTTAATAGTACAACATTTCTGTATAGGTGTACATACAATTGTTTTAATAGTACAATATTTCTGTACAGATGTACATACAATTGTTTTAATGGTACAACATTTCCGTACAGATGTACATACAATTAGTCTATTTAGTATTCAAATCAGATGTCAGTTTTGGAAATCACATGTGAGGATACAACAGATAAAAGTAGGTAGACTTCTTGCAGAAATAATTGTGTTTAATAAAAGTCTTATTTCGCACCCCCTTTCAAAACCACTTAGCACCACTATAAGATAGCCATGATTAAAATTAGAATGATTATTGCTTCATGCCAAATGGGCAATTTTTCAGCTATAATCATGGCGAGAACCAGTTAAATTTTGATGAGATGATGATGATAAAGTCTGCTTTGCACTGGACCAACATGCTGAGTTGGATTTTTAAAGTTCTAGCTGACTTAAACAGCAGTCTTCTAGTAGACATGTCACTCTATTTAGACACAATATTCTGATTCTGAGCCAACCAGGCTTTGTTGTTACTCCTTTCTTCTGTGTTCTTAGTAAAAAAGCAAAAATACCAATTCATAGACATACTCATAGTCTTTGCTTTGACCCCACCGGAGCTGGAACCTACGGTCTATCACACTTGAGAAGAGAACGCTATCACACTTGAGAAGAGAACGCTATCACACTTGAGAAGAGAACGCTATCACACTTGAGAAGAGAACGCTATCACACTTGAGAAGAGAACGCTATCACACTTGAGAAGAGAACGCTATCACACTTGAGAAGAGAACGCTATCACACTTGAGAAGAGAACGCTATCACACTTGAGAAGAGAACGCTATCACACTTGAGAAGAGAACGCTATCACACTTGAGAAGAGAACGCTAATTATAATAACCATTACACCACTAATGTGGTTGATTATAATTTGCTTAGTTTGTGTAGTTATTGTTAAAAATATGTGGCTCTCTTAGCTAGGTCTGGTGATGACCTCATATATATAAATGTCTAAAATGGTTTGTAAAACAACACCAAGTACACAAAACAGTGATAAAGAATTAAACACTTTGTTGAATGACAAAATTTTCGTCCCACGGAGGGACTTTATCAATGTCTAATTAAATAAAATGTCGAAGCAATATGGCGACTTTACAATTTCAAAACAAGTTTTTGACGGCCAATGTGCGGGACAAAAGAACCAGATGTTACTCATATGAAAATACATACATAAAAGAATTGAAATCCCACATATAAATTAATAAAAATACAATAACAATAATATCAATACACAACAGGGCTACACATTTAAAAATTTGGTCATTGATTCAACAAAGTGCTTAATTCTTTATCATTTGCTTTGTGTACTTGGTGTTGTTTTACAAACCATTTTAGACGTTTATAATTTATTTTACTTGTATAGTATCGTTATACCGTAATGATCCAACACCCCTTAAGATTGATCGTTGACTGGTTTTTCAGACAGAGCCTATATTTCAACTGAAACACCTTGTTAATACTGTATTTGTATATCCATTTAATGTTGTATGATACACTGTTCTAGATACAATGTACATCGAGTCACACTCAAGTGATTCCTGTCTTGGTGAATATGAGCATCCCACATTACACAAAGGTATACATTACATAATTGACAATTAAAAATACAAATTATAATTGGCTGACATGTATTGAAATACAGTTCACAGCCGTTTTAAACTTTTCATGTGTATACCAATTTGACTTGTACTCATTCTGGGACATTTGTTGAACTTGGTTTAGGATAATCTTTCACAAGATTATCCTAAACCAAGTTCAACAAATGTCCCAGATTTGCTCTAGTCTAAAAGGTACTTTTTGTCTCCATGAGATTGTTTAGCTTGCCTTAAGCCTTCTACTTCTTCTACCAAATAATGACCTACTTCAACAGTTTGAAGATTATGTCATTGAATTGTGATGCAAAAAAGGAAGAAAAAAAGGGGAAAAAAAGTACAATAAGAAAATAAGTTTAAAAATATGTACAAAGCAGGGAGTGAATTTAAGAATGAGATGTGGTAATGGCAGTCCTGAATGACTCATCTGAGTCACTCAGCACTGCTGTCTGAGGTAGTCGGTTCCAGTCTACAAAGGTTCGAGGGAAAAATGAAGCCTTTCTCTGTTGTGTTCTACATAGTGGGACCTGATATGATCGAGAGTGCATATTTCTGGAGTGTCTCAGGGGTGGTGAAAGTCTGTCACTTTTAGTGACTGCAACCTTGTCATGGGAGATTTTATACATCATGACAAGGCATGCATCTCAGACTCTACGTCGATCTTCGAGGCTGCACCATTTAAGATGTTGTAGCATGTCACCAACCCTAGATGTATTACGTTGTCTGTTGGTGACATATCTCACAGCCCTCCGTTGAACCATTTCTATTTTGTTGATGTCAGATTTGAGGTGGGGATCCCATACAGAACAGGCATACTCCAGTCATGGTCTGACTAATGATTTGTATGCCTGTTCTTTAACGGAGGTGGAACCGATGTTCAGGTTGAGACACAGGAAGCCAAGAGTCTTATTGGCTTTACCACAGATGTGGCTTTCCCATTTGAGGTCCTCGCTGATTGTTATTCCCAGATATTTTGCCTTATCAACAGATTCCAAGACATGACCGTGAAGGCAATACTTGGATTTTACAGGTGTTTTTTTTACGTGAGATGGTTAGCACATTACATTTATCTGGTTGGAAAGCCATCTTGCATAATTGTTCCCACTGTGCCAGTTTATCAAGATCTCTTTCCAAGGTTAGGGCCCGGGCATCGCCTTTCGCCCTTAGGCTTAGAAGTTAGAGCAGGTTTGTGATGTTGTTAAGTGACAGTGTGATTGAAATATTTTGCAACAGTTTGAAACTAAATTCGCTTAAATAAAAACTTACATCATTAATTAATTTAATGTCGCCATGTGAAACTTCATACACTTGAAAAGCTCCGGTTCCGCGTGCATGGTTACCGAGCACAATAAATTTTGCACTGCAAGGAATCCATTTTGTATCAAATAATGTGTAATTTACAGATTTCTGAACATGAGCAATAATCTGAGGTTTATCCATTGCGTTGGTCAGAGCTTAAATGTTCAGAAAATTTACTTTGTTTAACCAAAAATCAATCTTGTAACAACACGAATCTTCTTTTCTTTTCGGGAACGTTAACCGGAAGTGTAGAGTATTCGTAACTTCTTCGAAGGAGAGCTCTCATTGTTTTCACAAAATCTCGCCACATTGTCATTGGAGTGAAGAAAAAAGTTCTACGCTATTATCTTTACGTGTAAGATTGATAACCAATCACCAAAAGTTAATCCATTATAATCCATTAATAATATGTGAACAAATATAAAATGTAAATACAAATTATAAGTCTTAAAAAAAAGCCAGTAAATGAGTAAATAGCAACTGGCATGCTAAGCATCATATTTATTTATATTTTTTCACTTTAATTCTTTGTACAACATCTGAATAATTGAAAAAAATACAAATTTGAAGTTAACTGCCTTTCTAAAACCAAGATATGGGTTCAAATTCATAGGTTGGTAGGCACCTTTTTCTTAGTGAAAATTTTTATTTTATGAAAAAAGTAACCCAACTTTTTCTTTACCGTTTCTTTTCATTAAATATTCAAAAACAACATACCAAAAGCATCATATACATGTTAACTTTCAGAATTTGAAAAAAAATGGGGCATATTTTCAATACAAAAACAATTATGGGTCTTAAATAGGGGTACCCTCATACGTTTTTCATGAAAAATACACTAAAATGTAAAAAGAACTACATATTTTTGGTAATTTTTTCACAATTTTCAATATTTTTTTATCTTTAAAATATGAATAGACAATCATGTGTAATTACCTCAATAATTATGATAATTTAAATGGGTGGTCATTACATTCTGTTTACATCTTTATGAAAAATGTACGCAAAAAAATGTATTCCTTATTTGACTGGTAAATTTTCAAAACTGCAGCAATAAAAAAAAAAAGTCACTATGGTTTCAAAACATACCTTTATCCAAATATCCTTATACCTTTAGCTAATTGGACAATGTATGTTTCCATAATAATGTAAAAAAAGGTGTTTTTCTTCAATTTAATGAGAGAGAAAAAGGGGGACTGGGGGGGTAAATTAGTTTTGCCACCCTCAACTTTTCAAAGTGGGGAGGGCGATTGCCCCCAGCTCCTTTGCCCATGAAGTGGTATTAGTGAAGTTCGAACTACAGACTCATATGGAACATCTGATTTCATGTCGGTCTGTAGTTTTAGTGGTGTTTGTGTTGCTCAATCTTCAGTTTTCGGTGTATTCGTAATTTTTTGTCAGCCATTAAATATTTGTTTTTTTGTTTTGTAATACCTGTATATTTATATCATATATTGTTAAAGAAGTAATATATTGACCCTTTAAGATTAATTAGCAATAAATGTAGCTCTCAGTCTGTAGTGTAAACAATCAAAGATGCTAAAATCGGAAGTTGGATTATGTAATTTTTCCGCCAAATTATCTCCCTTTGATGTCAACACTCATTTATTTTTGTAAAATAAATTATGTCAATGGGGGAAAATGATAGAAATAATTTTTATTATATGTTAAAATGAGTTGAAATTTGTTAAAAATAAACATTGATTGAGCGTTTCCGACTTAAATCGTATATTTTAATTAAATTTCCACTTCAAATTATGTTTTCACGAAGAAAATGCATCTCTAATTTTATTGAATGCCCATAAACGCTTGATTTAATCATCCCTACAAAATAATTTGCACATATTCGAAGCATTTGTACACAGGTCTCTTTATATAGCCCTGTAATACATACAAATGTACCATGTAAATGGGTGTCAACTTTTCTGAATTTTTCATTGCATCTGGGCGACACCTAGCGGAGATGCCAGTCGCTACAGTAAAGGTTGTGCAACCAAATCAGAAATGTGGTCTGTTTTTTATTTATCTTGATCCTGATCCATATGGACAGAAATAAACACAAAAATGAAAACAATGCAGTGGCTTCACATACAAAAGTTTTGTATGATTAACCAACAGGCTTAGCATACAAATTGTTTAATACTACCAAAATCTGTTGAAAATTGCCAGTATAGTATGCTCTGTATTCGAGTATCAAATCTGTTGAAACAGTCGAAATGAAAACTACTTGACGCATTGCATGAAACTAAGGTGCATCTGAGAGATAAACTTCCACAGTGGCATAACCCTTATTTGAATCATTTCGAATATACAGGTTTTATTTGATTGTCATAGATGATTTAGGGGCTGTAGCTTTAATCAGATGGAAAAAAGACCTGATTTAACAACATCTAATAGATGATTTTTAAGAAAACTGTGGCACCCCACCTTTTTCAAATCCTAGCTGTGTCACATTATGACTGACTGACTGACTGAAGATAATTACAGGTACAGAAAAAATGTATATAAATATATGACTGACTGAAGATAATTACAGGTATATAAATATATGACTGACTGAAGATAATTACAGATATATAAATATATGACTGACTGAAGATAATTAAAGGTATATAAATATACGACTGACTGAAGATAACTACAGGTATATAAATATATGACTGACTGAAGATAATTACAGGTATAAACTATATAAATATATGACTGACTGAAGATAACTACAGGTATAAACTATATAAATATATGACTGACCGAAGATAATTACAGATATATAAATATATGACCGACTGAAGATAATTACAGGTATATAAATATACGACTGACTGAAGATAATTACAGATATATAAATATATGACTGACTGAAGATAATTACAGGTATATAAATATATGACTGACTGAAGATAATTACAGGTATATAAATATATGACTGACTGAAGATAATTACAGGTATATAATTATTATATGATTGACTGAAGATAATTACAGGTATATAAATAGATGATTGACTGAAGATAATTACAGGTATATAAATATATGATTGACTGAAGATAATTACAGGTATATAAATATATGACTGACTGAAGATAATTACAGGTATATAAATATATGATTGACTGAAGATAATTACAGGTATATAAATATATGCAGAGTATTGTTAAATGGAAATGAATAATGTTATATTTTGTAAACTGTAAATGTTCAAATTCAAATTCTTTATTAACTTTGAACATAACAGTTCATCAGTATACAATGTGGCATGTTATAATAACATGATTGTACAGCATATATATATATATATATATGTGACATATTAACAAATAAGTACGTCAGAAAATTATGAAGAATTATAATAAACACACATGTATGTTAATCATACCAAATTATTTCTAGCTTTACATGCGAGATGGATAAACTTTCCTAAATTACGAAGTTCTTTCCTGTTTTCCACTGACAATAGTTGAACCAGCTTAAAAGTAGATGTCTAGACCAATAATATTTCTTGATGTATTTTTTATGCAGATCATTATACTTTGTACATTGCAAAACAAAATGGAATTCGTCCTCCAGTACATTCAAGTTACATAAAATACATTTTCTTTCATTTCTAACAATACCTGTATATCGTCCAGTTTCAATAAAATGATTGTGAGATGACAGACATATTTTTGTAATACATTTCCAGTACATAGCTGGAATATTTTTCTGTAAATAAAACTGCAAATCTATATTTGACACAATATATTTGTACAAAATACACTTAGAGGATGCCTCTAATAGTGAATTAAGTTCTTGTTTCGTAAAACATGAAATTGATGTAAGTTTCTTTCTTTTTTACGCAGATTTCAGTAAAATACAAAAATGTCAAGCAAGAAATTTGTGTCGAAAAAACGTAAATCAAATCTTGACACCACTGCTACATATTCAGTTAACAGTGCAAAGAAGAAAACGTTGAAACCTGTTAAATATACTGGTGGTGATTCTCCCAAAGAGACATTGAAACCTGTTAAATATACTGGTGGTGATTCTCCCAAAGAGACGTTGAAACCTGTTAAATATACTGGTGGTGATTCTCCCAAAGAGACGTTGAAACCTGTTAAATATACTGGTGGTGATTCTCCCAAAGAGAAGAAGAGAAAAATAATAGTTGATTCTGATGAATACAATGATAGTGATGAAATGTCGGATGATAATGTCAATGAAACGTCGGATGATAATGTCAATGAAATGTCAGATGATAATGTCAATGAAATGTCAGATGATAATGTCAATGAAATGTCAGATGATAATGTCAATGAAACATCAGAAATAAATCAAGAAGTTGACGAGGGTAGTGACCAGGAAGAGGAAACAAATGAATTAGTAAGATTTTAAGTTCAGAATTTAGTACTTGGTTATAAATCATGGTTCATACTTCATTGTAAACTTTAAGATATGAAGAACCAGTTTTTTTTTCTTTTATTACTGTCATGTTCTAAATTGAAGATTTCTTTGTCATGTTCTAAATTGAAGATTTCTTTGTCATGTTCTAAATTGAAGATTTCTTTGTCATGTTCTAAATTGAAGATTTCTTTGTCATGTTCTAAATTGAAGATTTCTTTGTCATGTTCTAAATTGAAGATTTCTTTGTCATGTTCTAAATTGAAGATTTCTTTGTCATGTTCTAAATGGAAGATTTCTTTGTCATGTTCTAAATTGAAGATTTCTTTGTCATGTTCTAAATGGAAGATTTCTTTGTCATGTTCTAAATTGAAGATTTCTTTGTCATGTTCTAAATTGAAGATTTCTTTGTCATGTTCTAAATTGAAGATTTCTTTGTCATGTTCCAAATTGAAGATTTCTTTGTCATGTTCTAAATTGAAGATTTCTTTGTCATGTTCTAAATTGAAGATTTCTTTGTCATGTTCTAAATTGAAGATTTCTTTGTCATGTTCTAAATTGAAGATTTCTTTGTCATGTTCTAAATTGAAGATTTCTTTGTCATGTTCTAAATTGAAGATTTCTTGTGATATAAATGGTATAGTTGTAATGAGAAATGACTTTAAAATAATTTTTATTGTATTAGTTTAAAACTGATCAGAAACTATTCAAACAATTGAAATATTGAACATGTTAAGCATGAACTTGGAAATTAAAACAATGGAATATTTTCGTAGAATCTGTTAAACCTAATTTAAATTTGACAGATTTAAAGGCAAATAATTGTATATAGAAAGTTCATATGTTAATAAACACTACTTTATCATATAGTTGTTTAATGGCATAAACTCTTATTATATACGTAGATCTCAACTATTTAAACATGAAAATGTATCATATATATTGTATTTTTATTATTAAAGCTCACATGCATGTAGATATTTTTTATTATTGAATCTGAATACATACTAAGATATAAGTACTTATATTTTTCAGACAGCTTTGAAGGAAGGCAAGTATTAAAGTACATAGAACAATTGATCATTGATAGCATGTTTTGTTCTTGTAACATGGTTCAAGATTCAAAGCTTTATTTATAGTCGGTACATGAATAAATATTTCATGAACTTGTGTTGGTTTCATTCAAATGCTGATGTGACAATGGATGCAATTATCAAATATTGTAACATGAATGCATTCTTTTCCATTCATCTTTTTATGGTTTATATACCAGAATGCAAGCAACAGCTAAGAACTATGAAATAATACACGCAGATGCAAGATATTGCACACTTTTAAATCTGGGCTATAGTTTTATTACTCTCAGAGAGCCGTGCAATAATCAGCGACCTAGATGTGATATTGCACAGCTTCATGTTACAATTCATTTTTACCACGGTTTTCAGAGTTTAGCGGTTAAACAATATCAAGACTCGCTTTTGATTGTTTAACTCTTTTAACTCGGCAAACCATGGCATAAATATTGCCGGTACTTGTATTTGGGGTGTGTTTTTATATTTTAGAAATTTTCATATTTTTATACTAGTATGTAATGTGTATTTGAGAGAAAAAAAGGTGTTGTACTTATTTACATTAGAATTAGAGATGATTGGACAAATAAATCAACATAAATATTAGAATTGGAGATGATTAGACAAATAAATCAACATAAACATTAGAATTAGAGATGATTGGGCAAATAAATCAACATAAACATTAGAATTAGAGATGATTGGACAAATAAATCAACATAAACATTAGAATTAGAGATGATTGGACAAATAAATCAACATAAACATTAGAATTAGAGATGATTGGACAAATAAATCAACATAAACATTAGAATTAGAGATGATTGGACAAATAAATCAACATAAACATTAGAATTAGAGATGATTGGACAAATAAATCAACATAAACATTAGAATTAGAGATGATTGGACAAATAAATCAACATAAACATTAGAATTAGAGATGATTGGACAAATAAATCAACATAAATATTAGAATTAGAGATGATTGGACAAATAAATCAACATAAACATTAGAATTAGAGATGATTGGGCAAATAAATCAACATAAACATTAGAATTAGAGATGATTGGACAAATAAATCAACATAAACATTAGAATTAGAGATGATTGGACAAATAAATCAGCATAAATATTAGAATTAAAGATGATTGGACAAATAAATCAACATAAACAGTAGAATTAGAGATGATTGGACAAATAAATCAACATAAACATTAGAATTAGAGATGATTGGACAAATAAATCAACATAAACATTAGAATTAGAGATGATTAGACAAATAAATCAACATAAACATTAGAATTAGAGATGATTGGGCAAATAAATCAACATAAACATTAGAATTAGAGATGATTGGGCAAATAAATCAACATAAACATTAGAATTAGAGATGATTGGACAAATAAATCAACATAAACATTAGAATTAGAGATGATTGGACAAATAAATCAACATAAACATTAGAATTCGAGATGATTGGACAAATAAATCAACATAAACATTAGAATTAGATCTAGAGATGATTGGACAAATAAATCAACATAAACATTAGAATTAGAGATGATTGGACAAATAAATCTACATAAACATTAGAATTAGAGATGATTGGACAAATAAATCAACATAAACAGTAGAATTAGAGATGATTGGACAAATAAATCAACATAAACATTAGAATTAGAGATGATTGGGCAAATAAATCAACATAAACATTAGAATTAGAGATGATTGGACAAATAAATCAACATAAACATTAGAATTAGAGATGATTGGACAAATAAATCAACATAAACATTAGAATTAGAGATGATTGGACAAATAAATCAACATAAACATTAGAATTAGAGATGATTGGACAAATAAATCAACATAAACATTAGAATTAGAGATGATTGGACAAATAAATCAACATAAACATTAGAATTAGAGATGATTGGACAAATAAATCAACATTAGAATTAGAGATGATTGGACAAATAAATCAACATAAACATTAGAATTAGAGATGATTGGACAAATAAATCAACATAAACATTAGAATTAGAGATGATTGGACAAATAAATAAACATTAGAATTAGAGATGATTGGACAAATAAATCAACATAAACATTAGAATTAGAGATGATTGGACAAATAAATCAACATAAACATTAGAATTCGAGATGATTGGACAAATAAATCAACATAAACATTAGAATTCGAGATGATTGGACAAATAAATCAACATAAACATTAGAATTAGATCTAGAGATGATTGGACAAATAAATCAACATAAACATTAGAATTAGAGATGATTGGACAAATAAATCAACATAAACATTAGAATTAGAGATGATTGGACAAATAAATCAACATAAACATTAGAATTAGAGATGATTGGACAAATAAATCAACATAAACATTAGAATTAGAGATGATTGGACAAATAAATCAACATAAACATTAGAGATGATTGGACAAATAAATCAACATAAACATTAGAATTAGAGATGATTAGACAAATAAATCAACATAAACATTAGAGATGATTGGACAAATAAATCAACATAAACATTAGAGATGATTGGACAAATAAATCAACATAAACATTAGAATTAGAGATGATTGGACAAATAAATCAACATAAACATTAGAATTAGAGATGATTGGACAAATAAATCAACATAAACATTAGAATTAGAGATGATTGGACAAATAAATCAACATAAACATTAGAATTAGAGATGATTGGACAAATAAATCAACATAAACATTAGAATTAGAGATGATTGGACAAATAAATCAACATAAACATTAGAATTAGAGATGATTGGACAAATAAATCAACATAAACATTAGAATTAGAGATGATTGGACCAATAAATCAACATAAACATTAGAATTGGAGATGATTGGACCAATAAATCAACATAAACATTAGAATTAGAGATGATTGGACCAATAAATCAACATAAACATTAGAATTAGAGATGATTGGACTAATAAATCAACATAAACATTAGAATAAGAGATGATTGGACCAATAAATCAACATAAACATTAGAATTAGAGATGATTGGACAAATAAATCAGCATAAACATTAGAATTAGAGATGATTGGACAAATAAATCAACATAAACATTAGAATTAGAGATGATTGGACAAATAAATCAACATAAACATTAGAATTAGAGATGATTGGACAAATAAATCAACATAAACATTAGAATTAGATATAGAGATGATTGGACAAATAAATCAACATAAACATTAGAATTAGAGATGATTGGACAAATAAATCAACATAAACATTAGAATTAGAGATGATTGGACAAATAAATCAACATAAACATTAGAATTAGAGATGATTGGACAAATAAATCAACATAAACATTAGAATTAGAGATGATTGGACAAATAAATCAACATAAACATTAGAATTAGAGATGATTGGACAAATAAATCAACATAAACATTAGAATTAGAGATGATTGGACAAATAAATCAACATAAACATTAGAATTAGAGATGATTGGACAAATAAATCAACATAAATATTAGAATTAGAGATGATTGGACAAATAAATCAACATAAACATTAGAATTAAAGATGATTGGACAAATAAATCAACATAAACATTAGAATTAGAGATGATTGGACAAATAAATCAACATAAACATTAGAATTAAAGATGATTGGACAAATAAATCAACATAAACATTAGAATTGGAGATGATTGGACAAATAAATCAACATAAACATTAGAATTAGAGATGATTGGACAAATAAATCAACATAAATATTAGAATTAGAGATGATTGGACAAATAAATCAACATAAACATTAGAATTAAAGATGATTGGACAAATAAATCAACATAAACATTAGAATTAGAGATGATTGGACAAATAAATCAACATAAACATTAGAATTAAAGATGATTGGACAAATAAATCAACATAAATTTAAAGAACCAAATATTTCAACTTTGTTGTTTTACACTTCAATAGGGGACAAACCATGCCATGAATAATTTCTTGCAGAAGATCCATATTTATTTTAATTTTAAATCATTTTTCTTTTATTTGTAGAGTTGTCAAATATGTCTTTTGAAGAATTAATACAACTAAAAGAAAGGCTTGGATTAAAAGTGTAAGTTTATTATTAGTTAAAGTCAATGCTTTGTTTTTACACACAGGAGAACCTGGCACTTGTTATATTATAAATTATACAAAGTACTACACACAGGAGAACCTGGCACTTGTTATATTATAAATTAAACAAAGTACTACACACAGGAGAACCTGACACTTGTTATATTATAAATTATACAAAGTACTACACACAGGAGAACCTGGCACTTGTTATATTATAAATTATACAAAGTAATACACACAGGAGAACCTGGCACTTGTTAAATTATAAATTATACAAAGTACTGCACACTGATAGGAGAACCTGGCACTTGTTATACTGTAAATTATACAAAGTACTACACACAGGAGAACCTGGCACTTGTTATATTATAAATTATACAAAGTACTACACACAGGAGAACCTGGCACTTGTTATATTATAAATTATACAAAGTACTACACACAGGAGAACCTGGCACTTGTTATATTATAAATTATACAAAGTACTACACATAGGAGAACCTGGCACTTGTTAAGTCTCCCAAGCAAAGTTTGGGAGACTTATTGTTTTTGCTCCGTTTCTTATTATTATTATTATTCTCTTTCTTCTCTTTCTCCTTTCTTTCTGCGGACCATGAACTTGTCCACGTCAGATCTCAGGAACTACTGGACAGAATTTCATGAAACCTTGTGGAGTTATAGATATATGTTTCTAGTTGGTCCTAAAGTTTTCAGCTTTGTGGTAAAGGGGGTCAAAGTCATATTTTGAGGGGTTCAAAGGGGGTAGGGGTTACTATAGAATCCTATGGGAAAGTTGAAATTTCGTACATTAATGTTGATAACTTCTAAATAGATAATGATAGAGACATAAAATTTGACATAGTGATAGGTCACCATTAGAGGAGCAATTTTGCATTTTCAAAATTTTCAAAATGGCTGCCAAAACACGGTATAAAAAATGGGCGGTAAAAATTCAACATTGCCCGATATCATCAAAATTTGATATGTGGGTAGATAATGATGTCCCGAATTGATTCCCAACATTGAAAAATTTCTACCGGTCACCATTTTCAAAATGGCAACCACAATACCACAAATATTCAACATTGTCCGATATCATCAAAATTTGATATGTGAGTAGATAATGCTGTCGACATTGAAAAATTTCTACCGGTCACCATTTTCAAAATGGCCACCACAATACCGCACAAATTCAGCATTGTCCGATTTCAACGCCATTTCATATGTGGGTAGATTATGATGTCCCGAATTGATTCCTGACATCGAAAAATTTCTACCGGTCGCCATTTTCAAAATGGCCACCACAATACCGCACAAATTCAACATTGTCCGATTTCAACGACATTTCATATGTGGGTAGATTATGATGTCCCGAAATGATTCCTGACATCGAAACATTTCTACCGGTCGCCATTTTCAAAATGGCCACCACAATACCTCACAAATTCAACATTGTCCGATTTCAACGACATTTCATATATGGGTAGATTATGATGTCCCGAAATGATTCCTGACATCGAAAAATTTCTACCGGTCGCCATTTTCAAAATGGTCACCACAATACCGCACAAATTCAACATTGTTCGATTTCAACATCCTGATTTGATTCCCGACATTGAAAAATTTCTACCGGTCTCCATTTTCAAAATGGCCACCACAATACTGCAAAAATTCAGCATTGTTCGATTTCAAAGGTAGCTTTTAATTTATTTTTTAAACCGGTTGTCTGTGGCCGGTTTGGGAGACTTCATAATCGTTAGATTATAATCATATCTTGTTATATTATAAATTATACAAAGTACTACACACAGGAGAACCTGACACTTGTTATATTACAAATTATACAAAGTACTACAGGACTGAGATAACCTAATTATTTTATTGATATCTGAATTAAAGTGAAAATTCAAATCTAATGTTACAGCCACTGTGGAATAATTATTAAGCCAAATTGAATAAGTTTAATATATCCTGTTACCATGGTAACTTGACCAGTACCTGTCATTCCATATAGATTGAATTTTTTAGCTCAGCTGTCCCACATAGTCGTATGAAGGAGAGATGTAAATGTTTAATTATAAAGTAAGAAGGTCTACAAGTATGGTTGTCTTTATTGTTAAACCATAGAAATAGTACTCTTGTATAAGCTTAATTTGCATAAAAACTGGTCCTTAATACCTTAATAAAAAAACAAAATGAAAACGAAAACTTGAATTATGAAAAGAAAGTTTAAACAGTGATGGTAATCAGTTCCTGAATTATCAACAAAACGAACAAACACTTCTCATCTTAACTCACTGAACACAAACAAAGACATAAGACGTTGGAAATGCAGGTCCTGGCTTGAGACAGACGCAAAGATGTGGTTCTTATTTTCTTTTGTTTTATTTTAATGTTGTTTTCAGATATAACCAAGTACTACATGGGAATAGAGAGAAAAAAACTTCTAAAAGAGTTTTTAAAAGAGAAAACAAAAACAGGTGAGTTTTTAGTGATTAAGTCTAAACAATGGTGACTCATCTGTACATTATGTGTAGTTTATCATTTATTCTTAATTCAATCATTCTTGTGTTAAATACATGTGAAGTTCAGTTTTATATTTCCTGTTTTGTACCATTTAATAAAAAGAAGAAAACAACAGGTTCAGTTATGCAAATTATAGAAATTAATTGATTCTTGAAAATAAAGAATAAAATGAATTGGTTAAAGGGATATTAAAGCTCGTTTTAACATATATTTTTCAACTCGTGACGAAGGTTGTTTCTTTTCAATTTAATTGTAAAAACAATCCAAAAATACTTTGCACGCCCATATAATCCCTAATATCGTTAAAATATCACTTAAAAGGATCGAAATGAATTTTTGTCCAGGAAGCAAAAATTCAATTATTGGAAAAACCCAGAGAAAACTGGAAGATATGATAGAATTATCAACGAATTATGTCACTTTTACAAAGTTTCATTGATAAAAACCGGGTTAATGTTTCATACATTGTAAATATCATTCATTGAACCAATTGCAATTTTTCATAAGATACAAAAAATTACCAAAATGAGCTTTAACATCTCATTTTCTATGTAAAATTTTATATTGTTGTAGTTGTTATGGTACTATTTTTATGCAGGATGGAAACAGATAAAAACTGTTTTACCAGTAAAATATTTATTTGTATTATACTTTAGTTATCACTATTTTATATATAACCACATCGGTGACATGATGGTTAGCATGCGATAGATCGTGGGTTTGAGCACTGGTCGGGTCAAACCAAAGACTAAAAAATTGGCATTTGTTTCTTCTCCACTAAGCACGCAGCATTAAGGAGAAAGACTGGTTGGCTCGGAATCAGAATAATATGTCCGAGTGGGGCAACATGTCTACCTGCGGACTGTTGTTTCAGTGAGCTAGCTCTATAAAAATCTAACTCAGCATGCTGGTCTAATACAAAGCGGACCTCATCATCATCTCATTTAAAATTAACCTGTTCTCGCCATGATATAGCTGAAAAAATGCTGAATTGGCATTAAACAACACTCACTCACTCAATATTTTATACATTTTTCTATAAGATTTTAGAACTATTTCAACAGTGTGGTATTCTTTGTTTAGATTTTAGAACTATTTCAACAGTGTGGTATTCTTTGTTTAGATTTTAGAACCATTTCAACAGTGTGGTATTCTTTGTTTAGAATGTAGAACTATTTCAACAGTATGGTATTCTTTGTTTAGATTTTAGAACTATTTCAACAGTGTAGTATTCTTTGTTTAGATTTTAGAACTATTTCAACAGTGTGGTATTCTTTGTTTAGATTTTAGAACTATTTCAACAGTGTGGTATTCTTTGTTTAGATTTTAGAACTATTTCAACAGTGTGGTATTCTTTGTTTAGATTTTAGAACTATTTCAACAGTGTGGTATTCTTTGTTTAGAATGTAGAACTATTTCAACAGTATGGTATTCTTTGTTTAGATTTTAGAACTATTTCAACAGTGTGGTATTCTTTATTTAGATTTTAGAACTATTTCAACAGTGTGGTATTCTTTGTTTAGATTTTAGAACTATTTCAACAGTGTGGTATTCTTTGTTTAGATTTTAGAACTATTTCAACAGTGTGGTATTCTTTGTTTAGATTTTAGAACTATTTCAACAGTGTAGTATTCTTTGTTTAGATTTTAGAACTATTTCAACAGTGTGGTATTCTTTGTTTAGATTTTAGAACTATTTCAACAGTGTGGTATTCTTTGTTTAGATTTTAGAACTATTTCAACAGTGTGGTATTCTTTGTTTTTTATTTTCTTTATAGACCAATGGAAATGTCATCAAAGAAACCTGTCAATCACAGCAAAGATGGTGTTCAAGTGAAAAAAAAGGTCAAATATTTTATGTGAACAATCAAACCTTGTTATATTAAAACCCATAGGGTTCAGCAAATTTACTTTGAAGTATTTGTGGTAAAAAAAAGCTTATGTTCTGCTGTAAAAGGATCATAATTTCAATCTCACTTTCCCCTACCCACTACCCCTTCCAAAAATAATGAATTACTTGAGTTTGAAAGTTACACGTTTCGAAAAACAACCCTATTCACTGGTGAACAGCCCCGAACACACCTGGCATGTGAGATGACTAGCAAAAATGTATTTGTTGTCTCTTGACAAGAACTTTTGCTTTCAACTGGTCTGGGAAAAACGATCACCAATCAATTATATAATAAATGTAAAAGATGCTGCAAACACAAAAAAAACCTCAACCAAGTTGTCAATATAGGCATGGGTAGATACGTAATTAATTTTGGCAAATACATCTATTTATATCTTACAATTTATGATCAATTAGATATATATTATTGTTGAAAGATTTATAATACAATTGAATTAAAATAGTGGTTTTATTTAACAAACAAAAAGCACGTACATCACTACAAAAACTAGATATGGGAAACATTCAATTACACTATAAACATTCAATTACACTATAAACATTCAATTACACTATAAACATTCAATTACACTATAAACATTCAATTACACTATAAAGAAACCAACACTTTATGTTGAAACCAAATGCTAGTACAACAAAACTTAATTCCTGAAAATCTTTTCAGCTGTAAACAAAATCAACGTTAGCCAAATTGTCAACACTCAAGGTGTTGTTTCCCCTTGAGGAAACACCTCCCGTTATCTTTACAATTCTGGTTGTTCACCTTACATGAAGGCAATAATTGTTGGTTGTTCACCTTACATGAAGGCAATAATTGTTTAGTATGAGGAAACACCTCCCGTTATCTTAACAATTCTGGTTGTTCACCTTACATGAAGGCAATAATTGTTGGTTGTTCACCTTACATGAAGGCAATAATTGTTGGTTGTTCACCTTACATGAAGGCAATAATTGTTTAGTATGAGGAAACACCTCCCGTTATCTTAACAATTCTGGTTGTTCACCTTACATGAAGGCAATAATTGTTGGTTGTTCACCTTACATGAAGGCAATAATTGTTTAGTATGAGGAAACACCTCCCGTTATCTTAACAATTCTGGTTGTTCACCTTACATGAAGGCAATAATTGTTGGTTGTTCACCTTACATGAAGGCAATAATTGTTTAGTATGAGGAAACACCTCCCGTTATCTTAACAATTCTGGTTGTTCACCTTACATGAAGGCAATAATTGTTGGTTGTTCACCTTACATGAAGGCAATAATTGTTTAGTATGAGGAAACACCTCCCGTTATCTTAACAATTCTGGTTGTTCACCTTACATGAAGGCAATAATTGTTGGTTGTTCACCTTACATGAAGGCAATAATTGTTTAGTATGAGGAAACACCTCCCGTTATCTTAACAATTCTGGTTGTTCACCTTACATGAAGGCAATAATTGTTGGTTGTTCACCTTACATGAAGGCAATAATTGTTTAGTATGAGGAAACACCTCCCGTTATCTTAACAATTCTGGTTGTTCACCTTACATGAAGGCAATAATTGTTGGTTGTTCACCTTACATGAAGGCAATAATTGTTTAGTATGAGGAAACACCTCCCGTTATCTTAACAATTCTGGTTGTTCACCTTACATGAAGGCAATAATTGTTGGTTGTTCACCTTACATGAAGGCAATAATTGTTTAGTATGAGGAAACACCTCCCGTTATCTTAACAATTCTGGTTGTTCACCTTACATGAAGGCAATAATTGTTTAGTATGAGGAAACACCTCCCGTTATCTTAACAATTCTGGTTGTTCACCTTACATGAAGGCAATAATTGTTTAGTATGAGGAAACACCTCCCGTTATCTTAACAATTCTGGTTGTTCACCTTACATGAAGGCAATAATTGTTGGTTGTTCACCTTACATGAAGGCAATAATTGTTTAGTATGAGGAAACACCTCCCGTTATCTTAACAATTCTGGTTGTTCACCTTACATGAAGGCAATAATTGTTGGTTGTTCACCTTACATGAAGGCAATAATTGTTTAGTATGAGGAAACACCTCCCGTTATCTTAACAATTCTGGTTGTTCACCTTACATGAAGGCAATAATTGTTGGTTGTTCACCTTACATGAAGGCACTAATTGTTTAGTATGAGGAAACACCTCCCATTATCTTAACAATTCTGGTTGTTCACCTTACATGAAGGCAATAATTGTTGGTTGTTCACCTTACATGAAGGCAATAATTGTTTAGTATGAGGAAACACCTCCCGTTATCTTAACAATTCTGGTTGTTCACCTTACATGAAGGCAATACTTGTTTAGTATGAGGAAACACCTCCCATTATCTTAACAATTCTGGTTGTTCACCTTACATGAAGGCAATAATTGTTTAGTATTTTAGTTACATCATCATTTGTATTGGAAAAGGCAACAGATGTATCAAGTTTGAATTACAAATATTAATAAGATATGTTTTATTTTCAGATGACAAGAGATCCACGTTTTGATGATTTGTCAGGAGAATTTAATGAACATTATTTTAAGTCTAATTATTCGTTTCTGTTTGATATAAAGGCCAGAGAGAAAGAGGTAAATTTTACAATAATGAAAAATGATGCATTTATGAAAATGTCAAAGAGGTTACTGTATCAATACATTTATGTCAAAGAGGTTACTGTATCAATACATTTATGTCAAAGAGGTTACTGTATCAATACATTTATGTCAAAGAGGTTACTGTATCAATACATTTATGTCAAAGAGGTTACTGTATCAATACATTTATGTCGAAGAGGTTACTGTATCAATACATTTATGTCAAAGAGGTTACTGTATCAATACATTTATGTCAAAGAAGTTACTGTATCAATACATTTATGTCAAAGGTTACTGTATCAATACATTTATGTCAAAGAGGTTACTGTATCAATACATTTATGTCAAAGAGGTTACTGTATCAATACATTTATGTCAAAGAGGTTACTGTATCAATACATTTATGTCAAAGAAGTTACTGTATCAATACATTTATGTCAAAGAGGTTACTGTATCAATACATTTATGTCAAAGAGGTTACTGTATCAATACATTTATGTCAAAGAAGTTACTGTATCAATACATTTATGTCAAAGAGGTTACTGTATCAATACATTTATGTCAAAGAGGTTACTGTATCAATACATTTATGTCAAAGAGGTTACTTTATCAATACATTTATGTCAAAGAGGTTACTGTATCAATACATTTATGTCAAAGAAGTTACTGTATCAATACATTTATGTCAAAGAGGTTACTGTATCAATACATTTATGTCAAAGAAGTTACTGTATCAATACATTGATGAAATCTCAATTCTGCAAATATTAAGTCAGACATGTTCTTGAGATTTATATTTCAAAACATTTCATTTAGCAATTCAGCTACTATTTTACAAGGATTGTCAATTTAGCTACTATTTTACAAGAATTGTCAATTTAGCTACTATTTTACAAGGATTGTCAATTTAGCTACTATTTTACAAGGATTGTCAATTTAGCTACTATTTTACAAGGATTGTCAATTTAGCTACTATTTTACAAGGATTGCTAATTTAGCTACTATTTTACAAGGATTGTCAATTTAGCTACTATTTTACAAGGATTGCCAATTTAGCTACTATTTTGCAAGGATTGTCAATATAGCTACTCTTCTACAAGGATTGTCAATTTAGCTACTATTCTACAAGGATTGTCAATTTAGCTACTATTTTACAAGGATTGTCAATTTAGCTACTATTTTACAAGGATTGTCAATTTAGCTACTATTTTACAAGGATTGTCAATTTAGCTACTATTTTGCAATGATTGTCAATTTAGCTACTATTTTACAAGGATTGTCAATTTAGCTACTATTTTACAAGGATTGTCAATTTAGCTACTATTTTACAAGGATTGTCAATTTAGCTACTATTTTACAAGGATTGTCAATTTAGCTACTATTTGCAAGGATTGTCAATTTAGCTACTATTTTACAAGGATTGTCAATTTAGCTACTATTTTACAAGGATTGTCAATTTAGCTACTATTTTACAAGGATTGTCAATTTAGCTACTATTTTGCAAGGATTGTCAATTTAGCTACTATTTTACAAGGATTGTCAATTCAGCTACTATTTTACAAGGATTGCCAATTTAGCTACTATTTTACAAGGATTGTCAATTTAGCTACTATTTTACAAGGATTGTCAATTTAGCTACTATTTTACAAGGATTGTCAATTTAGCTACTATTTTACAAGGATTGTCAATTTAGCTACTATTTTACAAGGATTGTCAATTTAGCTACTCTTCTACAAGGATTGTCAATTTAGCTACTATTTTACAAGGACTGTCAATTTAGCTACTATTTTACAAGGATTGTCAATTTAGCTACTATTTTACAAGGATTGTCAATTTAGCTACTATTTTACAAGAATTGTCAATTTAGCTACTATTTTACAAGGATTGTCAATTTAGCTACTATTTTACAAGGATTGTCAATTTAGCTACTATTTTACAAGGATTGTCAATTTAGCTACTCTTCTACAAGAATTGTCAATTTAGCTACTATTTTACAAGGATTGTCAATTAACTACTATTTTACAAGGATTGTCAATTCAGCTACTATTTTACAAGGATTGTCAATTTAGCTACTATTTTACAAGGATTGTCAATTTAGCTACTATTTTACAAGGATTGTCAATTTAGCTACTATTTTACAAGAATTGTCAATTTAGCTACTATTTTACAAGGATTGTCAATTTAGCTACTATTTTACAAGGACTGTCAATTTAGCTACTATTTTACAAGGATTGTCAATTTAGCTACTATTTTACAAGGATTGTCAATTTAGCTACTATTTTACAAGAATTGTCAATTTAGCTACTATTTTACAAGGATTGTCAATTTAGCTACTCTTCTACAAGAATTGTCAATTTAGCTACTATTTTACAAGGATTGTCAATTTAGCTACTATTTTACAAGGATTGTCAATTTAGCTACTATTTTACAAGGATTGTCAATTTAGCTACTATTTTACAAGGATTGTCAATTTAGCTACTATTTACAAGGATTGTCAATTTAGCTACTATTTTACAAGATTGTCAATTTAGCTACTATTTTACAAGGATTGTCAATTAGCTACTATTTTACAAGGATTGTCAATTTAGCTACTATTTTACAAGGATTGTCAATTTAGCTACTATTTTACAAGAATTGTCAATTTAGCTACTATTTTACAAGGATTGTCAATTTAGCTACTCTTCTACAAGGATTGTCAATTTAGCTACTCTTCTACAAGGATTGTCAATTTAGCTACTATTTTACAAGGATTGTCAATTTAGCTACTATTTTACAAGGATTGTCAATTTAGCTACTATTTTACAAGGATTGTCAATTTAGCTACTATTTGCAAGGATTGTCAATTTAGCTACTATTTTACAAGGATTGTCAATTTAGCTACTATTTTACAAGGATTGTCAATTTAGCTACTATTTTACAAGGATTGTCAATTTAGCTACTATTTTGCAAGGATTGTCAATTTAGCTACTATTTTACAAGGATTGTCAATTTAGCTACTATTTTACAAGGATTGCCAATTTAGCTACTATTTTACAAGGATTGTCAATTTAGCTACTATTTTACAAGGATTGTCAATTTAGCTACTATTTTACAAGGATTGTCAATTTAGCTACTATTTTACAAGGATTGTCAATTTAGCTACTATTTTACAAGGATTGTCAATTTAGCTACTCTTCTACAAGGATTGTCAATTTAGCTACTATTTTACAAGGACTGTCAATTTAGCTACTATTTTACAAGGATTGTCAATTTAGCTACTATTTTACAAGGATTGTCAATTTAGCTACTATTTTACAAGAATTGTCAATTTAGCTACTATTTTACAAGGATTGTCAATTTAGCTACTATTTTACAAGGATTGTCAATTTAGCTACTATTTTACAAGGATTGTCAATTTAGCTACTCTTCTACAAGGATTGTCAATTTAGCTACTATTTTACAAGGACTGTCAATTTAGCTACTATTTTACAAGGATTGTCAATTTAGCTACTATTTTACAAGGATTGTCAATTTAGCTACTATTTTACAAGGATTGTCAATTTAGCTACTATTTTACAAGGATTGTCAATTTAGCTACTCTTCTACAAGAATTGTCAATTTAGCTACTATTTTACAAGGATTGTCAATTTAGCTACTATTTTACAAGGATTGTCAATTTAGCTACTATTTTACAAGGATTGTCAATTTAGCTACTATTTTACAAGGATTGTCAATTTAGCTACTATTTTACAAGGATTGTCAATTTAGCTACTATTTTACAAGAATTGTCAATTTAGCTACTATTTTACAAGGATTGTCAATTTAGCTACTATTTTACAAGGATTGTCAATTTAGCTACTATTTTACAAGGATTGTCAATTTAGCTACTATTTTACAAGAATTGTCAATTTAGCTACTATTTTACAAGGATTGTCAATTTAGCTACTCTTCTACAAGGATTGTCAATTTAGCTACTCTTCTACAAGGATTGTCAATTTAGCTACTATTTTACAAGGATTGTCAATTTAGCTACTATTTTACAAGGATTGTCAATTTAGCTACTATTTTACAAGAATTGTCAATTTAGCTACTATTTTACAAGGATTGTCAATTTAGCTACTATTTTACAAGGATTGTCAATTTAGCTACTATTTTACAAGGATTGTTAATTTAGCTACTCTTCTACAAGAATTGTCAATTTAGCTACTATTTTACAAGGATTGTCAATTTAGCTACTATTTTACAAGGACTGTCAATTTAGCTACTATTTTACAAGGACTGTCAATTTAGCTACTATTTTACAAGGATTGTCAATTTAGCTACTATTTTACAAGAATTGTCAATTTAGCTACTATTTTACAAGGATTGTCAATTTAGCTACTATTTTACAAGGATTGTCAATTTAGCTACTATTTTACAAGGATTGTCAATTTAGCTACTATTTTACAAGGATTGTCAATTTAGCTACTCTTCTACAAGAATTGTCAATTTAGCTACTATTTTACAAGGATTGTCAATTTAGCTACTATTTTACAAGGATTGTCAATTTAGCTACTATTTTACAAGGATTGTCAATTTAGCTACTATTTTACAAGGATTGTCAATTTAGCTACTATTTTACAAGAATTGTCAATTTAGCTACTATTTTACAAGGATTGTCAATTTAGCTACTATTTTACAAGGACTGTCAATTCAGCTACTATTTTACAAGGATTGTCAATTTAGCTACTATTTTACTAGAATTGTCAATTTAGCTACTATTTTACAAGAATTGTCAATTTAGCTACTATTTTACAAGGATTGTCAATTTAGCTACTATTTTACAAGGATTGTCAATTTAGCTACTATTTTACAAGGATTGTCAATTTAGCTACTCTTCTACAAGAATTGTCAATTTAGCTACTATTTTACAAGGATTGTCAATTAACTACTATTTTACAAGGATTGTCAATTCAGCTACTATTTTACAAGGATTGTCAATTTAGCTACTATTTTACAAGGATTGTCAATTTAGCTACTATTTTACAAGGACTGTCAATTTAGCTACTATTTTGCAAGGATTGTCAATTTAGCTACTCTTCTACAAGGATTGTCAATTTAGCTACTATTCTACAAGGATTGTCAATTTAGCTACTATTTTACAAGGATTGTCAATTTAGCTACTATTTTACAAGGATTGTCAATTTAGCTACTATTTTACAAGGATTGTCAATTTAGCTACTATTTTGCAATGATTGTCAATTTAGCTACTATTTTACAAGGATTGTCAATTTAGCTACTATTTTACAAGGATTGTCAATTTAGCTACTATTTTACAAGGATTGTCAATTCAGCTACTATTTTACAAGGATTGTCAATTTAGCTACTATTTTACAAGGATTGTCAATTTAGCTACTATTTTACAAGGATTGTCAATTTAGCTACTATTTTACAAGAATTGTCAATTTAGCTACTATTTTACAAGGATTGTCAATTTAGCTACTATTTTACAAGGACTGTCAATTTAGCTACTATTTTACAAGGATTGTCAATTTAGCTACTATTTTACAAGAATTGTCAATTTAGCTACTATTTTACAAGGATTGTCAATTTAGCTACTATTTTACAAGGATTGTCAATTTAGCTACTATTTTACAAGGATTGTCAATTTAGCTACTATTTTACAAGGATTGTCAATTTAGCTACTATTTTACAAGGATTGTCAATTTAGCTATTATTTAAAAAGAATTGTCAATTTATCTACTATTTTACAAGGATTGTCAATTTAGCTACTATTTTACAAGGATTGTCAATTTAGCTACTATTTTACAAGGATTGTCAATTTAGCTACTATTTTACAAGGATTGTCAATTTAGCTACTATTTTACAAGGATTGTCAATTTAGCTACTATTTTACAAGGATTGTCAATTTAGCTATTATTTAAAAAGAATTGTCAATTTATCTACTATTTTACAAGGATTGTCAATTTAGCTACTATTTTACAAGGATTGTCAATTTAGCTACTATTTTACAAGGATTGTCAATTTAGCTACTATTTTACAAGAATTGTCAATTTAGCTACTATTTTACAAGGATTGTCAATTTAGCTACTCTTCTACAAGGATTGTCAATTTAGCTACTCTTCTACAAGGATTGTCAATTTAGCTACTATTTTACAAGGATTGTCAATTTAGCTACTATTTTACAAGGATTGTCAATTTAGCTACTATTTTACAAGGATTGTCAATTTAGCTACTATTTTACAAGAATTGTCAATTTAGCTACTATTTTACAAGGATTGTCAATTTAGCTACTATTTTACAAGGATTGTCAATTTAGCTACTATTTTACAAGGATTGACAATTTAGCTACTATTTTACAAGGATTGTCAATTTAGCTACTATTTTACAAGGATTGTCAATTTAGCTACTATTTTACAAGGATTGTCAATTTAGCTACTATTTTACAAGGATTGTCAATTTAGCTACTATTTTACAAGGATTGTCAATTTAGCTACTATTTTACAAGGATTGTCAATTTAGCTACTATTTTACAAGAATTGTCAATTTAGCTACTATTTTACAAGGATTGTCAATTTAGCTACTATTTTACAAGGACTGTCAATTTAGCTACTATTTTACAAGGACTGTCAATTTAGCTACTATTTTACAAGGATTGTCAATTTAGCTACTATTTTACAAGAATTGTCAATTTAGCTACTATTTTACAAGGATTGTCAATTTAGCTACTATTTTACAAGGATTGTCAATTTAGCTACTATTTGACAAGGATTGTCAATTTAGCTACTATTTTACAAGGATTGTCAATTTAGCTACTCTTCTACAAGAATTGTCAATTTAGCTACTATTTTACAAGGATTGTCAATTTAGCTACTATTTTACAAGGATTGTCAATTTAGCTACTATTTTACAAGGATTGTCAATTTAGCTACTATTTTACAAGGATTGTCAATTTAGCTACTATTTTACAAGAATTGTCAATTTAGCTACTATTTTACAAGGATTGTCAATTTAGCTACTATTTTACAAGGACTGTCAATTTAGCTACTATTTTACAAGGATTGTCAATTTAGCTACTATTTTACAAGGATTGTCAATTTAGCTACTATTTTACAAGAATTGTCAATTTAGCTACTATTTTACAAGGATTGTCAATTTAGCTACTATTTTACAAGGATTGTCAATTTAGCTACTATTTTACAAGGATTGTCAATTTAGCTACTCTTCTACAAGAATTGTCAATTTAGCTACTATTTTACAGGGATTGTCAATTTAGCTACTATTTTACAAGGATTGTCAATTTAGCTACTATTTTACAAGGATTGTCAATTTAGCTACTATTTTACAAGGATTGTCAATTTAGCAACTATTTTACAAGGATTGTCAATTTAGCTACTCTTCTACAAGAATTGTCAATTTAGCTACTATTTTACAAGGATTGTCAATTTAGCTACTATTTTACAAGGATTGTCAATTTAGCTACTCTTCTACAAGGATTGTCAATTTAGCTACTCTTCTACAAGGATTGTCAATTTAGCTACTATTTTACAAGGATTGTCAATTTAGCTACTATTTTACAAGGATTGTCAATTTAGCTACTATTTTACAAGGATTGTCAATTTAGCTACTATTTTACAAGGATTGTCAATTTAGCTACTATTTTACAAGGATTGTCAATTTAGCAACTATTTTACAAGGATTGTCAATTTAGCTACTCTTCTACAAGAATTGTCAATTTAGCTACTATTTTACAAGGATTGTCAATTTAGCTACTATTTTACAAGGATTGTCAATTTAGCTACTCTTCTACAAGGATTGTCAATTTAGCTACTCTTCTACAAGGATTGTCAATTTAGCTACTATTTTACAAGGATTGTCAATTTAGCTACTATTTTACAAGGATTGTCAATTTAGCTACTATTTTACAAGGATTGTCAATTTAGCTACTATTTTACAAGGATTGTCAATTTAGCTACTATTTTACAAGGATTGTCAATTTAGCTACTATTTTACAAGGATTGTCAATTTAGCTACTATTTTACAAGGATTGTCAATTTAGCTACTATTTTACAAGGATTGTCAATTTAGCTACTATTTTACAAGGATTGTCAATTTAGCTACTATTTTACAAGGATTGTCAATTTAGTTTCTTTGAGTTGTTTGGGTTTGTTTTTTTTTTTTTGGGGGGGGGGGGGTAATTATTAAGTATCAAGTCCTATATACAGTAGGTTGATTCAGCAGATCAGAGTTAGAACTTTATGTTATGTTGCTATTTTTTCAAGTTTTAATGTATAATTTAAAAGAAGTAATTGAAAAAAGGGGGTCAGAGTAATACATTTACAATAAAATTGTGAGAAGATATTAATGTTTTTGTTTTATTCATTTTTAGCTTGGCAAACTAAAACAATAACTTTTCCTGTTTGATAATTCAGAAAATCAAAAAGAAAATGAAGAAAGAAAAGGATCCAGAAAAGAAAGGAGAACTGCAGAAACTGTTTAACAGAATGGTAAATATACGTTAGAGAATACCGAAGGGGCAAACAAAAATGGACAATCCATAAAAACTGGCAACATAGGGTATACAAGACAAAGAAAACACTATACGTAAACAAAACAAAAACAACGTTAATAAGACATGAGGCCTCCTACAAACAACTGGAAGTAAAGACGAAACAGAACATCAGTTTTATGCAGAAATCGTAACAGACATCACAACAAGGAACTCAGAACATAAAGACACATAATAGGACAACACAAAAAACTAAAAAGATGAGCAACACCAAAAAACGGGGGTGAACTCAGGTGATCACAAAGGGTAATCAGTTCCTGCTTTTTATAAGACACCAGCCATGTTACTCTTATATACAGTCAAGTTAGATAAAAGTCTTGGCAGTGATAGAGGAAAGAAAACATCTACATAAAAAGTGAATCATCCATTGTCATTTGAGACATGGATAATTCGTAACGGTCAATCAGATCGTGATGACCACCATAGAATTTTTGTAGCGATGACTTAGGAGCAAAGTAGCCTTGTTTGAGTAGCTTTTTTGTCAGCAGTTGAGCTCTATCCAGAAAATCACTGTACTGTGAAATGTAAACTCCATACGCTGGTGATGCTGGAATATTCCAACTGATGAAGGGGAAATTGGCTATTGGAAAAGTGAAGTCATCACGTTTGTCGTAAAGTTTTATTTTTAATCTTCCTCTGTTGTCGATATCAGTGTGAAGGTCAAGGTAAGAAGTAGACTTTTGAGTATCAGTAGTATTCTTAACTTCATGTTCATTTAGATAGATGCGATGTATATAATCACAGAATCAAGAATTGTTCACTGAAAGAACATCATCTGTATAGCGGAAGCTGGAATTAAAGGTCTGGGGGAAGTTAGTCTTTGACTTCATATAGAAAGGAGACTTTGTAGTCCAGAAAATATAGTATACAATGTATTTATTTCATTTTTTTCCAGGATCAACAAGAACAGGCAGAAAAACAAAAAGATAAGAGAAAAGATTTAGAAAAAGAATGGAAGAAGAAGGAACAATCTCAAGTACAGCAAGGAAAGAAGCCATTCTTCCTGAAGAAAAGTAAAACCATTATATGAATTTTGATTTTTTTCCCCCTTTTTTAGTTCATTAACCTTAGGGCAATGAGAGCTGTCAAGTATTACTTGTCATTTTTACATTTTAATCTGCTGCAAAATTGCTCAAACAATTGGAACCAAAACTGGAAGATATGATCTTTGAGAAATAAGATGGAAATTTATACAATGGAGTTGATCCTCCATGTGTAAAAGTCAATATCAGACCTAGGAGAGGGAAATTAAGTAAATCTTTAAAAATCAGAATAAACTTGTTGTGATATAAATAATATGTGTACAAACAAATGTTCCAGGGTCTATGAGGACTATATGGGAAATATATGTAAAGAAATAGTATTCTCTGAATAAAGCAAACTGTACAAGAATATTCATTGGACGAAATTAAGATTAGCTCCTCACCCTCCTAATAATTAACATTACTTAATAGATGTGTCAATATCATTTGTGTTTGATATGCTTGGCAGTTTTATGTTAGACGAGGGATACAGGATCCTGAGGAAATAAATGTTAGAGAAAACCGAAGAGGCAATCAAGAATGGATAATCCAGAGACACTGGCAACATTGAGCATACAAGACACAGGACCAGAAAACAAAAACGAAAAAAAAACAAGAACAAATTTTAATTTTATATCCCATCTGTCATTGTTGTTGACATTTAAAGTACTTGTATCTATCTGATGTTTTCGGTGGTAGTTGGATTTACAACTACCTATGCAATCAGTGCCTATCACCACTGATGTTGTGATTTCGAATCTCGATCAGGGCGAGGTGTACAACTTTATGTGATAAAGTTTGTCAGTGACTTGCGACAGGTCGGTGATTTTCTCCGGATCCTTCAGTTTCTTCCACCAATAAAACTGACCGCCACGATATAGCTGAAATATTGTTGAAAGTGGCTTTAAACCCCATCAAACAAACAAACAAACTGATGTTTTTTATATCATCCAATGTTTAATGGATGTATTATATGTCTAGATATGTTTTCTTAATCTACTCTACTAAGTTTTAAAGAACAACAATACTTTATTTTTACTTGTGAAGAATTTTTAAATATAAACATATTTTTCTTTACAGTTGATTTACGTAAACTTGAGCTGGCAGAGAAATACAAAGAATTACAAAAAAGTGGAAAATTAGAAACATATCTTAGCAAGAAGAGAAAGAAGACAGCTCAGAAAGAAAAGAAGAAACTGCCTCTTATGTCATAACTTTGTATTATTAAAAGAAGAAACTGCCTCTTATGTCATAACTTTGTATTATTAAATGTAATATTCTCTTTCTGACATTCTTCTTTTTCACTGCATCGGTGGTGTAATTGTTAGCATATTCGCCATGAGTGCGGTAGATTGTGGGTTTCAAGCCCTGATCGGGTCAAACCAAAGACTAATAATTGATATTTGTTGCTTCTCCACTACGCATGCAGCATTAAGGAGTGACAGCAAAGACGGGTTGGCTCAGAATCAGGATAATGTGTCCGAGTGGGGTGACATGTCTATCTGCATACTATTGTCTCAGTGAGCTAGCACTATAAAAATCCAACTAAGCGCATTGGTCTAGTACAAAGTGGACCTCATTATCATCTCATTGAAAATTAACTCCTTATGATATAGCTAAAAAATTGCTGAGTTGGCAGTAAACAACACCCACTATAGCTAAAGAATTGCTGAGTTGGCAGTAAACAACACCCACTATAGCTAAAATATTGCTGAGTTGGCAGTAAACAACACCCACTATAGCTAAAATATTGCTGAGTTGGCAGTAAACAACGCCCACTATAGCTAAAATATTGCTGAGTTGGCAGTAAACAACACCCACTATAGCTAAAATATTGCTGAGTTGGCAGTAAACAACACCCACTATAGCTAAAATATTGCTGAGTTGGCAGTAAACAACGCCCACTATAGCTAAAATATTGCTGAGTTGGCAGTAAACAACACCCACTATAGCTAAAATATTGCTGAGTTGGCAGTAAACAACGCCCACTATAGCTAAAATATTGCTGAGTTGGCAGTAAACAACACCCACTATAGCTAAAGAATTGCTGAGTTGGCAGTAAACAACGCCCACTCACTCATTTACTCAGTCTTCTTTTTCCCATTAGACACTTTTGATTGGTATTTGGATGTTTTTGTGAAGTGCTTTTTCTGCAAAATAAAGTACAGTGAAGGTCACATATATTATCTTTCTAAATTCTACTGCATGGACAGCCATTGTTAAAAACTTAATTGAAAAATTAAAACACATTTTATAAAAAAAAAAATAAAAAAAAAATCCAAAATTAGCCTCCTTGATGCATTTTTAGCTAAGCTGGACCCAAACGTCCATGAGAGTTATTACCATCACATTTGTATCTGTCATCCATCCCTAAATTTTCAGTGGCTGTCGTGGTCATGATCGTATGGTTGTTGGATTTACAACTAACTATGCAATCAGTGCCTATCACTAATATCACAAATCCCGCTAAGGCGAGGTGTACTCGAGGCAACATTATGTGATAAAGTTTGTCATTGACATGCGGCAAATCATTTACTAGGAAAATACTCAACCAAATCAAATCAAATTGGGCCTGAATGAATAAAATAATTGTTCTCAAAATCCAGTCTTGACCATATCTGGATGAGCGATAATGCTTTGGCTGGCCTCTAGTTTATTTAAGTTGGATTTGATGCAGTTTTTTCAATTTCTGTGAAAAATTCTTTCTGTGGTATAGCAACAGGTTTGTTGTTGCTCTTGTATCAAAGATATGAGGGGGCTAAAAGAGACAAGACATCCAAAATTCCCAAAGTGATTTCCTGATCACGTTTTTCAACAGACCTAGTGCTTATGGTTACCAAGAACTAGAGGCTCTAGAGAGCCTGTAATCGCTCACCTGGTAAAACTTGTGCAAATGAGAATGAGCATTTATAATAATTATAACACACAAAAAAGTGTACCAAATACTGAATTTTCAACATATACACAGGGACCAATGTTAAGTTAAATCCCACAGCAGCAGTCATCTTAAACACTACAATCAGCCTAAATTAAGTCCCACCGCAGCAGTCATCTTAAACACTACAATCAGCCTAATTTAAGTCCCACAGCAGCAGTCATCTTAAAAACACTACAATCAGCCTAAATTAAGTCCCACAGCAGCAGTCATCTCAAACATTACAATCAGCCTACAATTAAGTCCCACAGCAGCAGTCATCTTAAACACTACAATCAGCCTACAATTAAGTCCCACAGCAGCAGTCATCTTAAACACTACAATCAGCCTACAATTAAGTCCCGCAGCAGCAGTCATCTTAAGCACTACAATCAGCCTACAATTAAGTCCCACAGCAGCAGTCATCTTAAACACTACAATCAGCCTACAATTAAGTCCCACAGCAGCAGTCATCTTAAACACTACAATCAGCCTAAATTAAGTCCCACAGCAGCAGTCATCTTAAACACTACAATCAGCCTAAATTAAGTCCCACAGCAGCAGTCATCTTAAACACTACAATCAGCCTATAATTAAGTCCCACAGCAGCAGTCATCTTAAACACTACAATCAACCTAAATTAAGTCCCACAGCAGCAGTCATCTTAAACACTACAATCAGCCTACAATTAAGTCCCACAGCAGCAGTCATCTTAAACACTACAATCAGCCTACAATTAAGTCCCACAGCAGCAGTCATCTTGAACACTACAATCAGCCTAAATTAAGTCCTGCAGCAGCAGTCATCTTAAACACTACAATCAGCCTACAATTAAGTCCCACAGCAGCAGTCATCTCAAACACTACAATCAGCCTAAATTAAGTCCCACAGCAGCAGTCATCTTAAACACTACAATCAGCCTACAATTAAGTCCCACAGCAGCAGTCATCTTAAACACTACAAGCAGCCTAAATTAAGTCACACAGCAGCAGTCATCTTAAACACTACAATCAGCCTAAAATTACGTCCCACAGCAGCAGTCATCTTAAACACTACAATCAGCCTAAATTGAGTCCCACAGCAGCAGTCATCTGAAACACTATAATCAGCCTAAATTAAGTCCCACAGCAGCAGTCATCTTAAAATCTACAATCAGCCTAAATTAAGTCCCACAGCAGCAGTCATCGTAAACACTACAATCAGCCTAAATTAAGTCCCACAGCAGCAGTCATCTTAAACACTACAATCAGCCTACAATTAAGTCCCAGAGCAGCAGTCATCTTAAACACTACAATCAGCCTAAATTAAGTCCCACAGCAGCAGTCATCTTAAACACTACAATCAGCCTAAATTAAGTCCAGCAGCAGAAGTCATCTTAAACACTACAATCAGCCTAAATCAAGTCCCACAGCAGCAGTCACCTTAAACACTACAATCAGCCTACAATTAAGTCCCACAGCAGCAGTCATCTTAAACACTACTCTCAGCCTACAATTAAGTCCCACAGCAGCAGTCATCTTAAACACTATATTCAGCCTAAATTAAGTCCCACAGCAGCAGTCATTTTAAACACTACAATCAGCCTAATTTAAGTCCCACAGCAGCAGTCATCTTAAACACTACAATCAGCCTAATTTAAGTCCCACAGCAGCAGTCATCTTAAACACTACAATCAGCCTACAATTAAGTCCCACAGCAGCAGTCATCTTAAACACTACAATCAGCCTAAATTAAGTCCCACAGCAGCAGTCATCTTAAACTCTACAATCAGCCTAAATTAAGTCCCACAGCAGCAGTCATCTTACACACTACAATCAGCCTACATTCAGTCCCACAGCAGCAGTCATCTTAAACACTACAATCAGCCTACAATTAAGTCACACAGCAGAAGTCATCTTAAACACTACAATCAGCCTAAATTAAGTCCCACAGCAGCAGTCATCTTAAACACTACAATCAGCCTACAATTAAGTCCCACAGCAGCAGTCATCTTAAACACTACAATCAGCCTAAATCAAGTCCCACAGCAGCAGTCATCTTAAACACTACCATCAGCCTAAATTAAGTCCCACAGCAACAGTCATCTTAAACACTACAATCAGCCTACAATTAAGTCTTACAGCAGCAGTCATCTTAAACACTACAATCAGCCTAAATTAAGTCCCACAGCAGCAGTCATCTTAAACACTACAATCAGCCTAAATTAAGTCCTACATCAGCTGTCATCTTAAACACTACAATCAGGCTAAATCAAGTCCAACAGCAGCAGTCATCTTAAACACTACAATCAGCCTACAATTAAGTCCCACAGCAGCAGTCATCTTAAACACTACAATCAGCCTAAATGAGGTCCCACAGCAGCAGTCATCTTAAACACTACAATCAGCCCAAATTAAATCCCACAGCAGCAGTTAACTTAAACACTACAATCAGCCTAAATTAAGTCCCACAGCAGCAGTCATCTTGAACACTACAATCAGCCTACAATTAAGTCCCACAGCAGCAGTCATCTTAAACACTACAATCAGCCTACAAATAAGTCCTACAGCAGCAGTCATCTTAAACACTACAATCAGCCTAAATTAAGTCCCACAGCAGCAGTCATCTTGAACACTACAATCAGCCTACAATTAAGTCCCACAGCAGCAGTCATCTTAAACACTACAATCAGCCTAAATTAAGTCCCACAGCAGCAGTCATCTTAAACACTACAATCAGCCTATAATTAAGTACCATAGCAGCAGTCATCTCAAACACTACAATCAGCCTAAATTAAGTCCCACAGCAGCAGTCATCTTAAACACTACAATCAGCCTAAATTAAGTCCCACAGCAGCAGTCATCTTAAACACTACAATCAGCCTAGTTTAAGTCCCACAGCAGCAGTCATCTTAAAGACTACAATCAGTCTACAATTAAGTCCCACCGCAGCAGTCATCTTAAACACTACAATCAGCCTAAATTAAGTCCCACAGCAGCAGTCATCTTAAACACTATAATCAGCCTAAATTAAGTCCCACAGCAGCAGTCATCTTCAACACTACAATCAGCCTAAATTAAGTCCCACAGCAGCAGTCATCTTAAACACTACACGCAGCCTAAATTAAGTCCCACAGCAGCAGTCATCTTAAACTCTACAATCAGCCTACAATTAAGTCCCACAACAGCAGTCATCTTAAACACTACAATCAGCCTACAAATAAGTCCTACAGCAGCAGTCATCTTAAACACTACAATCAGCCTAAATTAAGTCCCACAGCAGCAGTCATCTTGAACACTACAATCAGCCTACAATTAAGTCCCACAGCAGCAGTCATCTTAAACACTACAATCAGCCTACAAATAAGTCCTACAGCAGCAGTCATCTTAAACACTACAATCAGCCTAAATTAAGTCCCACAGCAGCAGTCATCTTGAACACTACAATCAGCCTACAATTAAGTCCCACAACAGCAGTCATCTTAAACACTACAATCAGCCTAAATTAAGTCCCACAGCAGCAGTCATCTTAAACACTACAATCAGCCTATAATTAAGTACCATAGCAGCAGTCATCTCAAACACTACAATCAGCCTAAATTAAGTCCCACAGCAGCAGTCATCTTAAACACTACAATCAGCCTAAGTTAAGTCCCACAGCAGCAGTCATCTTAAACACTACAATCAGCCTAATTTAAGTCCCACAGCAGCAGTCATCTTAAACACTACAATCAGCCTAAATTAAGTCCCACAGCAGCAGTCATCTTAAACACTACAATCAGCCTATAATTAAGTACCATAGCAGCAGTCATCTCAAACACTACAATCAGCCTAAATTAAGTCCCACAGCAGCAGTCATCTTAAACACTACAATCAGCCTAAATTAAGTCCCACAGCAGCAGTCATCTTAAACACTACAATCAGCCTAGTTTAAGTCCCACAGCAGCAGTCATCTTAAAGACTACAATCAGTCTACAATTAAGTCCCACAGCAGCAGTCATCTTAAACACTACAATCAGCCTACAATTAAGTCTCACAGCAGAAGTCATCTTAAACACTACAATCAGCCTAAATTAAGTCCCACATCAGCAGTCATCTTAAACACTACAATCAGCCCAAATTAAGTCCCACAGCAGCAGTTATCTTAAACACTACAATCAGCCTAAATTGAGTCCCACAGCAGCAGTCATCTTAAACACTACAATCAGCCTAAATTAAATCCCACATCAGCAGTCATCTTAAACACTACAATCAGCCTATAATTAAGTACCATAGCAGCAGTCATCTTAAACACTACAATCAGCCTACAATTAAGTCCCACAGCAGCAGTCATCTTAAAGACTACAATCAGTCTACAATCAAGTCCCACAGCAGCAGTCATCTTAAACACTACAATCAGCCTAAATTAAGTCCCACAGCAGCAGTCATCTTAAACACTACAATCAGCCTACAATTAAGTCTCACAGCAGAAGTCATCTTAAACACTACAATCAGCCTAAATTAAGTCCCACATCAGCAGTCATCTTAAACACTACAATCAGCCCAAATTAAGTCCCACAGCAGCAGTTATCTTAAACACTATAATCAGCCTAAATTGAGTCCCACAGCAGCAGTCATCTTAAACACTACAATCAGCCTAAATTAAGTCCCACAGCAGCAGTCATCTTAAACACTACAATCAGCCTAAATTAAGTCCCACAGCAGCGGTCATCTTAAACACTACAATCAGCCTAATTTAAGTCCCACAGCAGCAGTCATCTTAAACTCTACAATCAGTCTACAATTAAGTCCCACAGCAGCAGTCATCTCAAACACTACAATCAGCCTAAATTAAGTCCCACAGCAGCAGTCATCTTAAACACTACAATCAGCCTACAATTAAGTCCCACAGCAGCAGTCATCTTAAACACTACAAGCAGCCTAAATTAAGTCACACAGCAGCAGTCATCTTAAACACTACAATCAGCCTAAAATTACGTCCCACAGCAGCAGTCATCTTAAACACTACAATCAGCCTAAATTGAGTCCCACAGCAGCAGTCATCTGAAACACTATAATCAGCCTAAATTAAGTCCCACAGCAGCAGTCATCTTAAAATCTACAATCAGCCTAAATTAAGTCCCACAGCAGCAGTCATCGTAAACACTACAATCAGCCTAAATTAAGTCCCACAGCAGCAGTCATCTTAAACACTACAATCAGCCTACAATTAAGTCCCAGAGCAGCAGTCATCTTAAACACTACAATCAGCCTAAATTAAGTCCCACAGCAGCAGTCATCTTAAACACTACAATCAGCCTAAATTAAGTCCAGCAGCAGAAGTCATCTTAAACACTACAATCAGCCTAAATCAAGTCCCACAGCAGCAGTCACCTTAAACACTACAATCAGCCTACAATTAAGTCCCACAGCAGCAGTCATCTTAAACACTACTCTCAGCCTACAATTAAGTCCCACAGCAGCAGTCATCTTAAACACTATATTCAGCCTAAATTAAGTCCCACAGCAGCAGTCATCTTAAACACTACAATCAGCCTAATTTAAGTCCCACAGCAGCAGTCATCTTAAACACTACAATCAGCCTAATTTAAGTCCCACAGCAGCAGTCATCTTAAACACTACAATCAGCCTACAATTAAGTCCCACAGCAGCAGTCATCTTAAACACTACAATCAGCCTAAATTAAGTCCCACAGCAGCAGTCATCTTAAACTCTACAATCAGCCTAAATTAAGTCCCACAGCAGCAGTCATCTTACACACTACAATCAGCCTACATTCAGTCCCACAGCAGCAGTCATCTTAAACACTACAATCAGCCTACAATTAAGTCACACAGCAGAAGTCATCTTAAACACTACAATCAGCCTAAATTAAGTCCCACAGCAGCAGTCATCTTAAACACTACAATCAGCCTACAATTAAGTCCCACAGCAGCAGTCATCTTAAACACTACAATCAGCCTAAATCAAGTCCCACAGCAGCAGTCATCTTAAACACTACCATCAGCCTAAATTAAGTCCCACAGCAACAGTCATCTTAAACACTACAATCAGCCTACAATTAAGTCTTACAGCAGCAGTCATCTTAAACACTACAATCAGCCTAAATTAAGTCCCACAGCAGCAGTCATCTTAAACACTACAATCAGCCTAAATTAAGTCCTACATCAGCTGTCATCTTAAACACTACAATCAGGCTAAATCAAGTCCAACAGCAGCAGTCATCTTAAACACTACAATCAGCCTACAATTAAGTCCCACAGCAGCAGTCATCTTAAACACTACAATCAGCCTAAATGAGGTCCCACAGCAGCAGTCATCTTAAACACTACAATCAGCCCAAATTAAATCCCACAGCAGCAGTTAACTTAAACACTACAATCAGCCTAAATTAAGTCCCACAGCAGCAGTCATCTTGAACACTACAATCAGCCTACAATTAAGTCCCACAGCAGCAGTCATCTTAAACACTACAATCAGCCTACAAATAAGTCCTACAGCAGCAGTCATCTTAAACACTACAATCAGCCTAAATTAAGTCCCACAGCAGCAGTCATCTTGAACACTACAATCAGCCTACAATTAAGTCCCACAGCAGCAGTCATCTTAAACACTACAATCAGCCTAAATTAAGTCCCACAGCAGCAGTCATCTTAAACACTACAATCAGCCTATAATTAAGTACCATAGCAGCAGTCATCTCAAACACTACAATCAGCCTAAATTAAGTCCCACAGCAGCAGTCATCTTAAACACTACAATCAGCCTAAATTAAGTCCCACAGCAGCAGTCATCTTAAACACTACAATCAGCCTAGTTTAAGTCCCACAGCAGCAGTCATCTTAAAGACTACAATCAGTCTACAATTAAGTCCCACAGCAGCAGTCATCTTAAACACTACAATCAGCCTAAATTAAGTCCCACAGCAGCAGTCATCTTAAACACTATAATCAGCCTAAATTAAGTCCCACAGCAGCAGTCATCTTCAACACTACAATCAGCCTAAATTAAGTCCCACAGCAGCAGTCATCTTAAACACTACACGCAGCCTAAATTAAGTCCCACAGCAGCAGTCATCTTAAACTCTACAATCAGCCTACAATTAAGTCCCACAACAGCAGTCATCTTAAACACTACAATCAGCCTACAAATAAGTCCTACAGCAGCAGTCATCTTAAACACTACAATCAGCCTAAATTAAGTCCCACAGCAGCAGTCATCTTGAACACTACAATCAGCCTACAATTAAGTCCCACAGCAGCAGTCATCTTAAACACTACAATCAGCCTACAAATAAGTCCTACAGCAGCAGTCATCTTAAACACTACAATCAGCCTAAATTAAGTCCCACAGCAGCAGTCATCTTGAACACTACAATCATCCTACAATTAAGTCCCACAACAGCAGTCATCTTAAACACTACAATCAGCCTAAATTAAGTCCCACAGCAGCAGTCATCTTAAACACTACAATCAGCCTATAATTAAGTACCATAGCAGCAGTCATCTCAAACACTACAATCAGCCTATATTAAGTCCCACAGCAGCAGTCATCTTAAACACTACAATCAGCCTAAGTTAAGTCCCACAGCAGCAGTCATCTTAAACACTACAATCAGCCTAATTTAAGTCCCACAGCAGCAGTTATCTTAAACACTACAATCAGCCTAAATTAAGTCCCACAGCAGCAGTCATCTTAAACACTACAATCAGCCTATAATTAAGTACCATAGCAGCAGTCATCTCAAACACTACAATCAGCCTAAATTAAGTCCCACAGCAGCAGTCATCTTAAACACTACAATCAGCCTAAATTAAGTCCAACAGCAGCAGTCACCTTAAACACTACAATCAGCCTAGTTTAAGTCCCACAGCAGCAGTCATCTTAAAGACTACAATCAGTCTACAATTAAGTCCCACAGCAGCAGTCATCTTAAACACTACAATCAGCCTACAATTAAGTCTCACAGCAGAAGTCATCTTAAACACTACAATCAGCCTAAATTAAGTCCCACATCAGCAGTCATCTTAAACACTACAATCAGCCCAAATTAAGTCCCACAGCAGCAGTTATCTTAAACACTACAATCAGCCTAAATTGAGTCCCACAGCAGCAGTCATCTTAAACACTACAATCAGCCTAAATTAAATCCCACAGCAGCAGTCATCTTAAACACTACAATCAGCCTATTATTAAGTACCATAGCAGCAGTCATCTTAAACACTACAATCAGCCTACAATTAAGTCCCACAGCAGCAGTCATCTTAAAGACTACAATCAGTCTACAATCAAGTCCCACAGCAGCAGTCATCTTAAACACTACAATCAGCCTAAATTAAGTCCCACAGCAGCAGTCATCTTAAACACTACAATCAGCCTACAATTAAGTCTCACAGCAGAAGTCATCTTAAACACTACAATCAGCCTAAATTAAGTCCCACATCAGCAGTCATCTTAAACACTACAATCAGCCCAAATTAAGTCCCACAGCAGCAGTTATCTTAAACACTATAATCAGCCTAAATTGAGTCCCACAGCAGCAGTCATCTTAAACACTACAATCAGCCTAAATTAAGTCCCACAGCAGCAGTCATCTTAAACACTACAATCAGCCTATAATTAAGTACCATAGCAGCAGTCATCTTAAACACTACAATCAGCCTAAATTGAGTCCCACAGCAGCAGTCATCTTAAACACTACAATCAGCCTAAATTAAATCCCACAGCAGCAGTCATCTTAAACACTACAATCAGCCTATAATTAAGTTCCATAGCAGCAGTCATCTTAAACACTACAATCAACCTAAATTAAGTCCCACAGCAGCAGTCATCTTAAACACTACAATCAGCCTACAATTAAGTCCCACAGCAGCAGTCATCTTAAACACTACAAGCAGCCTAAATTAAGTCACACAGCAGCAGTCATCTTAAACACTACAATCAGCCTAAAATTACGTCCCACAGCAGCAGTCATCTTAAACACTACAATCAGCCTAAATTGAGTCCCACAGCAGCAGTCATCTGAAACACTATAATCAGCCTAAATTAAGTCCCACAGCAGCAGTCATCTTAAAATCTACAATCAGCCTAAATTAAGTCCCACAGCAGCAGTCATCGTAAACACTACAATCAGCCTAAATTAAGTCCCACAGCAGCAGTCATCGTAAACACTACAATCAGCCTACAATTAAGTCCCACAGCAGCAGTCATCTTAAACACTACAATCAGCCTAAATTAAGTCCCACAGCAGCAGTCATCTTAAACACTACAATCAGCCTAAATTAAGTCCAGCAGCAGAAGTCATCTTAAACACTACAATCAGACTAAATCAAGTCCCACAGCAGCAGTCATCTTAAACACTACAATCAGCCTACAATTAAGTCCCACAGCAGCAGTCATCTTAAACACTACTCTCAGCCTACAATTAAGTCCCACAGCAGCAGTCATCTTAAACACTATATTCAGCCTAAATTAAGTCCCACAGCAGCAGTCATCTTAAACACTACAATCAGCCTAATTTAAGTCCCACAGCAGCAGTCATCTTAAACACTACAATCAGCCTAATTTAAGTCCCACAGCAGCAGTCATCTTAAACACTACAATCAGCCTACAATTAAGTCCCACAGCAGCAGTCATCTTAAACACTACAATCAGCCTAAATTAAGTCCCACAGCAGCAGTCATCTTAAACTCTACAATCAGCCTAAATTAAGTCCCACAGCAGCAGTCATCTTACACACTACAATCAGCCTACATTCAGTCCCACAGCAGCAGTCATCTTAAACACTACAATCAGCCTACAATTAAGTCACACAGCAGAAGTCATCTTAAACACTACAATCAACCTAAATTAAGTCCCACAGCAGCAATCATCTTAAACACTACAATCAGCCTACAATTAAGTCCCACAGCAGCAGTCATCTTAAACACTACAATCAGCCTAAATCAAGTCCCACAGCAGCAGTCATCTTAAACACTACCATCAGCCTAAATTAAGTCCCACAGCAACAGTCATCTTAAACACTACAATCAGCCTACAATTAAGTCCTACAGCAGCAGTCATCTTAAACACTACAATCAGCCTAAATTAAGTCCCACAGCAGCAGTCATCTTAAACACTACAATCAGCCTAAATTAAGTCCTACATCAGCTGTCATCTTAAACACTACAATCAGGCTAATTCAAGTCCAACAGCAGCAGTCATCTTAAACACTACAATCAGCCTACAATTAAGTCCCACAGCAGCAGTCATCTTAAACACTACAATCAGCCTAAATGAGGTCCCACAGCAGCAGTCATCTTAAACACTACAATCAGCCCAAATTAAATCCCACAGCAGCAGTTAACTTAAACACTACAATCAGCCTAAATTAAGTCCCACAGCAGCAGTCATCTTGAACACTACAATCAGCCTACAATTAAGTCCCACAGCAGCAGTCATCTTAAACACTACAATCAGCCTACAAATAAGTCCTACAGCAGCAGTCATCTTAAACACTACAATCAGCCTAAATTAAGTCCCACAGCAGCAGTCATCTTGAACATTACAATCAGCCTACAATTAAGTCCCACAGCAGCAGTCATCTTAAACACTACAATCAGCCTAAATTAAGTCCCACAGCAGCAGTCATCTTAAACACTACAATCAGCCTATAATTAAGTACCATAGCAGCAGTCATCTCAAACACTACAATCAGCCTAAATTAAGTCCCACAGCAGCAGTCATCTTAAACACTACAATCAGCCTAAATTAAGTCCCACAGCAGCAGTCATCTTAAACACTACAATCAGCCTAGTTTAAGTCCCACAGCAGCAGTCATCTTAAAGACTACAATCAGTCTACAATTAAGTCCCACAGCAGCAGTCATCTTAAACACTACAATCAGCCTAAATTAAGTCCCACAGCAGCAGTCATCTTAAACACTATAATCAGCCTAAATTAAGTCCCACAGCAGCAGTCATCTTCAACACTACAATCAGCCTAAATTAAGTCCCACAGCAGCAGTCATCTTAAACACTACACGCAGCCTAAATTAAGTCCCACAGCAGCAGTCATCTTAAACTCTACAATCAGCCTACAATTAAGTCCCACAACAGCAGTCATCTTAAACACTACAATCAGCCTACAAATAAGTCCTACAGCAGCAGTCATCTTAAACACTACAATCAGCCTACAATTAAGTCCCACAGCAGCAGTCATCTTGAACACTACAATCAGCCTACAATTAAGTCCCACAGCAGCAGTCATCTTAAACACTACAATCAGCCTACAAATAAGTCCTACAGCAGCAGTCATCTTAAACACTACAATCAGCCTAAATTAAGTCCCACAGCAGCAGTCATCTTGAACACTACAATCAGCCTACAATTAAGTCCCACAACAGCAGTCATCTTAAACACTACAATCAGCCTAAATTAAGTCCCACAGCAGCAGTCATCTTAAACACTACAATCAGCCTATAATTAAGTACCATAGCAGCAGTCATCTCAAACACTACAATCAGCCTAAATTAAGTCCCACAGCAGCAGTCATCTTAAACACTACAATCAGCCTAAGTTAAGTCCCACAGCAGCAGTCATCTTAAACACTACAATCAGCCTAATTTAAGTCCCACAGCAGCAGTCATCTTAAACACTACAATCAGCCTAAATTAAGTCCCACAGCAGCAGTCATCTTAAACACTACAATCAGCCTATAATTAAGTACCATAGCAGCAGTCATCTCAAACACTACAATCAGCCTAAATTAAGTCCCACAGCAGCAGTCATCTTAAACACTACAATCAGCCTAAATTAAGTCCCACAGCAGCAGTCATCTTAAACACTACAATCAGCCTAGTTTAAGTCCCACAGCAGCAGTCATCTTAAAGACTACAATCAGTCTACAATTAAGTCCCACAGCAGCAGTCATCTTAAACACTACAATCAGCCTACAATTAAGTCTCACAGCAGAAGTCATCTTAAACACTACAATCAGCCTAAATTAAGTCCCACATCAGCAGTCATCTTAAACACTACAATCAGCCCAAATTAAGTCCCACAGCAGCAGTTATCTTAAACACTACAATCAGCCTAAGTTGAGTCCCACAGCAGCAGTCATCTTAAACACTACAATCAGCCTAAATTAAATCCCACAGCAGCAGTCATCTTAAACACTACAATCAGCCTATAATTAAGTACCATAGCAGCAGTCATCTTAAACACTACAATCAGCCTACAATTAAGTCCCACAGCAGCAGTCATCTTAAAGACTACAATCAGTCTACAATCAAGTCCCACAGCAGCAGTCATCTTAAACACTACAATCAGCCTAAATTAAGTCCCACAGCAGCAGTCATCTTAAACACTACAATCAGCCTACAATTAAGTCTCACAGCAGAAGTCATCTTAAACACTACAATCAGCCTAAATTAAGTCCCACATCAGCAGTCATCTTAAACACTACAATCAGCCCAAATTATGTCCCACAGCAGCAGTTATCTTAAACACTATAATCAGCCTAAATTGAGTCCCACAGCAGCAGTCATCTTAAACACTACAATCAGCCTAAATTAAGTCCCACAGCAGCAGTCATCTTAAACACTACAATCAGCCTATAATTAAGTACCATAGCAGCAGTCATCTTAAACACTACAATCAGCCTAAATTGAGTCCCACAGCAGCAGTCATCTTAAACACTACAATCAGCCTAAATTAAATCCCACAGCAGCAGTCATCTTAAACACTACAATCAGCCTATAATTAAGTTCCATAGCAGCAGTCATCTTAAACACTACAATCAACCTAAATTAAGTCCCACAGCAGCAGTCATCTTAAACACTACAATCAGCCTACAATTAAGTCCCACAGCAGCAGTCATCTTAAACACTACAAGCAGCCTAAATTAAGTCACACAGCAGCAGTCATCTTAAACACTACAATCAGCCTAAAATTACGTCCCACAGCAGCAGTCATCTTAAACACTACAATCAGCCTAAATTGAGTCCCACAGCAGCAGTCATCTGAAACACTATAATCAGCCTAAATTAAGTCCCACAGCAGCAGTCATCTTAAAATCTACAATCAACCTAAATTAAGTCCCACAGCAGCAGTCATCGTAAACACTACAATCAGCCTAAATTAAGTCCCACAGCAGCAGTCATCTTAAACACTACAATCAGCCTACAATTAAGTCCCACAGCAGCAGTCATCTTAAACACTACAATCAGCCTAAATTAAGTCCCACAGCAGCAGTCATCTTAAACACTACAATCAGCCTAAATTAAGTCCAGCAGCAGAAGTCATCTTAAACACTACAATCAGACTAAATCAAGTCCCACAGCAGCAGTCATCTTAAACACTACAATCAGCCTACAATTAAGTCCCACAGCAGCAGTCATCTTAAACACTACTCTCAGCCTACAATTAAGTCCCACAGCAGCAGTCATCTTAAACACTATATTCAGCCTAAATTAAGTCCCACAGCAGCAGTCATCTTAAACACTACAATCAGCCTAATTTAAGTCCCACAGCAGCAGTCATCTTAAACACTACAATCAGCCTAATTTAAGTCCCACAGCAGCAGTCATCTTAAACACTACAATCAACCTACAATTAAGTCCCACAGCAGCAGTCATCTTAAACACTACAATCAGCCTAAATTAAGTCCCACAGCAGCAGTCATCTTAAACTCTACAATCAGCCTAAATTAAGTCCCACAGTAGCAGTCATCTTACACACTACAATCAGCCTACATTCAGTCCCACAGCAGCAGTCATCTTAAACACTACAATCAGCCTACAATTAAGTCACACAGCAGAAGTCATCTTAAACACTACAATCAACCTAAATTAAGTCCCACAGCAGCAATCATCTTAAACACTACAATCAGCCTACAATTAAGTCCCACAGCAGCAGTCATCTTAAACACTACAATCAGCCTAAATCAAGTCCCACAGCAGCAGTCATCTTAAACACTACCATCAGCCTAAATTAAGTCCCACAGCAACAGTCATCTTAAACACTACAATCAGCCTACAATTAAGTCCTACAGCAGCAGTCATCTTAAACACTACAATCAGCCTAAATTAAGTCCCACAGCAGCAGTCATCTTAAACACTACAATCAGCCTAAATTAAGTCCTACATCAGCTGTCATCTTAAACACTACAATCAGGCTAAATCAAGTCCAACAGCAGCAGTCATCTTAAACACTACAATCAGCCTACAATTAAGTCCCACAGCAGCAGTCATCTTAAACACTACAATCAGCCTAAATGAGGTCCCACAGCAGCAGTCATCTTAAACACTACAATCAGCCCAAATTAAATCCCACAGCAGCAGTTAACTTAAACACTACAATCAGCCTAAATTAAGTCCCACAGCAGCAGTCATCTTGAACACTACAATCAGCCTACAATTAAGTCCCACAGCAGCAGTCATCTTAAACACTACAATCAGCCTACAAATAAGTCCTACAGCAGCAGTCATCTTAAACACTACAATCAGCCTAAATTAAGTCCCACAGCAGCAGTCATCTTGAACACTACAATCAGCCTACAATTAAGTCCCACAGCAGCAGTCATCTTAAACACTACAATCAGCCTAAATTAAGTCCCACAGCAGGAGTCATCTTAAACACTACAATCAGCCTATAATTAAGTACCATAGCAGCAGTCATCTCAAACACTACAATCAGCCTAAATTAAGTCCCACAGCAGCAGTCATCTTAAACACTACAATCAGCCTAAATTAAGTCCCACAGCAGCAGTCATCTTAAACACTACAATCAGCCTAGTTTAAGTCCCACAGCAGCAGTCATCTTAAAGACTACAATCAGTCTACAATTAAGTCCCACAGCAGCAGTCATCTTAAACACTACAATCAGCCTACAATTAAGTCCCACAGCAGCAGTCATCTTAAACACTATAATCAGCCTAAATTAAGTCCCACAGCAGCAGTCATCTTCAACACTACAATCAGCCTAAATTAAGTCCCAAAGCAGCAGTCATCTTAAACACTACACGCAGCCTAAATTAAGTCCCACAGCAGCAGTCATCTTAAACTCTACAATCAGCCTACAATTAAGTCCCACAACAGCAGTCATCTTAAACACTACAATCAGCCTACAAATAAGTCCTACAGCAGCAGTCATCTTAAACACTACAATCAGCCTAAATTAAGTCCCACAGCAGCAGTCATCTTGAACACTACAATCAGCCTACAATTAAGTCCCACAGCAGCAGTCATCTTAAACACTACAATCAGCCTACAAATAAGTCCTACAGCAGCAGTCATCTTAAACACTACAATCAGCCTAAATTAAGTCCCACAGCAGCAGTCATCTTGAACACTACAATCAGCCTACAATTAAGTCCCACAACAGCAGTCATCTTAAACACTACAATCAGCCTAAATTAAGTCCCACAGCAGCAGTCATCTTAAACACTACAATCAGCCTATAATTAAGTACCATAGCAGCAGTCATCTCAAACACTACAATCAGCCTAAATTAAGTCCCACAGCAGCAGTCATCTTAAACACTACAATCAGCCTAAGTTAAGTCCCACAGCAGCAGTCATCTTAAACACTACAATCAGCCTAATTTAAGTCCCACAGCAGCAGTCATCTTAAACACTACAATCAGCCTAAATTAAGTCCCACAGCAGCAGTCATCTTAAACACTACAATCAGCCTATAATTAAGTACCATAGCAGCAGTCATCTCAAACACTACAATCAGCCTAAATTAAGTCCCACAGCAGCAGTCATCTTAAACACTACAATCAGCCTAAATTAAGTCCCACAGCAGCAGTCATCTTAAACACTACAATCAGCCTAGTTTAAGTCCCACAGCAGCAGTCACCTTAAACACTACAATCAGTCTACAATTAAGTCCCACAGCAGCAGTCATCTTAAACACTACAATCAGCCTAAATTAAGTCCCACAGCAGCAGTCATCTTAAACACTACAATCAGCCTACAATTAAGTCTCACAGCAGAAGTCATCTTAAACACTACAATCAGCCTAAATTAAGTTCCACATCAGCAGTCATCTTAAACACTACAATCAGCCCAAATTAAGTCCCACAGCAGCAGTTATCTTAAACACTACAATCAGCCTAAATTGAGTCCCACAGCAGCAGTCATCTTAAACACTACAATCAGCCTAAATTAAATCCCACAGCAGCAGTCATCTTAAACACTACAATCAGCCTACAATTAAGTCCCACAGCAGCACTCATCTTAAACACTATAATCAGCCTAAATTAAGTCCCAGAGCAGCAGTCATCTTAAACACTACAATCAGCCTAAGTTAAGTCCCACAGCAGCAGTCATCTTAAACACTACAAGCAGCCTAAATTAAGTCCCACAGCAGCAGTCATCTTAAACACTACAATCAGCCTACAATTAAGTCTCACACCAGCCGTCATCGTAAACACAACAATCAGCCTAAATTAAGTCCCACAGCAGCAGTCATCTTAAACACTACAATCAGCCTACAAATAAGTCCTGCAGCAGCAGTCATCTTAAACACTACAATCAGCCTAAATTAAGTCCCACAGCAGCAGTCATCTTGAACATTACAATCAGCCTACAATTAAGTCCCACAGCAGCAGTCATCTTAAACACTACAATCAGCCTAAATCAAGTCCCACAGCAGCAGTCATCTTAAACACTACAATCAGCTTAAATTAAGTCCCACAGCAGCAGTCATCTTAAACACTACAATCAGTCTACAATTAAGTCCCACAGCGGTAGTCATCTTAAACACTACAATCAGCCTACAATTAAGTCCCACAGCAGCAGTCATCTTAAACACTATAATCAGCCTAAATTAAGTCCCACAGCAGCAGTCATCTTAAACACTACAATCAGCCTAAATTAAGTCCCACAACAGCAGTCATCTTAAACACTACAATCAGCCTAATTTAAGTCCCATAGCAGCAGTCATCTTAAACACTACAATCAGCCTACAATTAAGTCACACAGCAGCAGTCATCTTAAACACTACAATCAGCCTAAATTAAGTCCCACAGCAGCAGTCATCTTAAACTCTACAATCAGCCTAAATTAAGTCCCACAGCAGCAGTGATATCAAACACTACAATCAGCCTACAATTAAGTCCCACAGCAGCAGTCATCTCAAACACTACAATCAGCTTACCATTAAGTCCCACAGCAGCAGTCATCTTAAACACTACAATCAGCCTAAATTAAGTCCCAGAGCAGCAGTCATCGTAAACACTACAATCAGCCTAAATTAAGTCCCACAGCAGCAGTCATCTTAAACACTACAATCAGCCTACAATTAAGTCCCACAGCAGCAGTCATCATAACACGGCAATCAGCCTAAATTAAGTCCCACAGCAGCAGTCATCTTAAACACTACAATCAGCCTACAATTAAGTCCCACAGCAGCAGTCATCTTAAACACTACAATCAGCCTAATTTAAGTCCCACAGCAGCAGTCATCTTAAACACTACAATCAGCCTACAATTAAATACCACAGCAGCAGTCATCTTAGACACTACAATCAGCCTACAATTAAGTCCCACAGCAGCAGTCATCTTAAACACTACAATCAACCTAAATTAAGTCCCACAGCAGCAGTCATCTTAAACACTACCATCAGCCTAAATTAAGTCCCACAGCAGCAGTCATCTTAAACACTACAATCAGCCTACAATTAAGTCCCACAGCAGCAGTCATCTTAAACACTACAATCAGCCTACAATTAAGTCGCACAGCAGCAGTCATCTTAAACACTACAATCAGCCTAAATTAAGTCCCACAGCAGCAGTCATCTTAAACACTACAATCAGCCTAAATTAAGTCCTACATCAGCAGTCATCTTAAACACTACAATCAGGCTAAATCAAGTCCAACAGCAGCAGTCATCTTAAACACTACAATCAGCCTAAATTAAGTCCTACATCAGCAGTCACCTTAAACACTACAATCAGCCTAAATTAAGCCCCACAGCAGCAGTCATCTTAAACACTACAATCAGCCTACAATTAAGTCCCACAGCAGCAGTCATCTTAAACACTACAATCAGCCTAAATCAAGTCCCACAGCAGCAGTCATCTGAAACAATACAATCAGCCTAAATTAAGTTCCACAGCAGCAGTCATCTTAAACACTACAATCAGCCTAAATTAAGTCCCACCGCAGCAGTCATCTTAAACACTACAATCAGCCTAAATTAAGTCCCACAGCAGCAGTCATCTTAAAAACACTACAATCAGCCTACAATTAAGTCCCACAGCAGCAGTCATCTTCAACACTACAATCAGCCTAAATTAAGTCCCACAGCAGCAGTCATCTCAAACACTACAATCAGCCTACAATTAAGTCCCACAGCAGCAGTCATCTTAAACACTACAATCAGCCTAAATTAAGTCCCACAGCAGCAGTCATCGTAAACACTACAATCAGCCTAAATTAAGTCCCACAGCAGCAGTCATCTTAAACACTACAATCAGCCTACAATTAAGTCCCACAGCAGCAGTCATCTTAAACACTACAATCAACCTAAATTAAGTCCTACAGCAGCAGTCATCTTAAACACTACAATCAGCCTAAATTAAGTCCCACAGCAGCAGTCATCTTAAACACTACAATCAGCCTACAATTAAGTCCCACAGCAGCAGTCATCTTAAACACTACAATCAGCCTATAATTAAGTCCCACCGCAGCAGTCATCTTAAACTCTACAATCAGCCTACAATTAAGTCCCACAGCAGCAGTCATCTTAAACACTACAATCAGCCTACAATTAAGTCCCACAGCAGCAGTCATCTTAAACACTACAATCAGCCTATAATTAAGTCCCACAGCAGCAGTCACCTTAAACACTACAATCAGCCTACAATTAAGTCCCACAGCAGCAGTCATCTTACACACTACAATCAGCCTCAATTAAATCCCACAGCAGCAGTCATCTTAAACACTACAATCAGCCTACAATTAAGTCTCACAGCAGCAGTCATCTTAAACACTACAATCAGCCTACAATTAAGTCCCACAGCAGCAGTCATCTTAAACACTACAATCAGCCTAAATTAAGTCCCACAGCAGCAGTCATCTTAAACACTACAATCAGCCTACAATTAAGTCCCACAGCAGCAGTCATCTTAAACACTACAATCAGCCTAAATTAAGTCCCACAGCAGCAGTCATCTTAAACACTACAATCAGCCTAAATTAAGTCCTACATCAGCAGTCATCTTAAACACTACAATCAGGCTAAATCAAGTCCAACAGCAGCAGTCATCTTAAACACTACAATCAGCCTAAATTAAGTCCTACATCAGCAGTCACCTTAAACACTACAATCAGCCTGAATTAAGTCCCACAGCAGCAGTCATCTTCAACACTACAATCAGCCTACAATTAAGTCCCACAGCAGCAGTCATCTTAAACACTACAATCAACCTAAATTAAGTCCCACAGCAGCAGTCATCGTAAATACTACAATCAGCCTAAATTAAGTCCCACAGCAGCAGTCATCTTAAACACGGCAATCAGCCTAAATTAAGTCCCACAGCAGCAGTCATCTTAAACACTACAATCAGCCTACAATTAAGTCCCACAGCAGCAGTCATCTTAAACACTACAATCAGCCTAAATTAAGTCCCACAGCAGCAGTCATCTTAAACACTACAATCAGCCTACAATTAAATCCCACAGCAGCAGTCATCTTAGACACTACAATCAGCCTACAATTAAGTCCCACAGCAGCAGTCATCTTAAACACTACAATCAACCTAAATTAAGTCCCACAGCAGCAGTCATCTTAAACACTACCACCAGCCTAAATTAAGTCCCACAGCAGCAGTCATCTTAAACACTACAATCAGCCTACAATTAAGTCCCACAGCAGCAGTCATCTTAAACACTACAATCAGGCTAAGTCAAGTCCAACAGCAGCAGTCATCTTAAACACTACAATCAGCCTAAATTAAGTCCTACATCAGCAGTCACCTTAAACACTACAATCAGCCTAAATTAAGCCCCACAGCAGCAGTCATCTTAAACACTACAATCAGCCTACAATTAAGTCCCACAGCAGCAGTCATCTTAAACACTACAATCAGCCTAAATCAAGTCCCACAGCAGCAGTCATCTTAAACACTACAATCAGCCTAAATCAAGTCCCACAGCAGCAGTCATCTGAAACAATACAATCAGCCTAAATTAAGTTCCACAGCAGCAGTCATCTTAAACACTACAATCAGCCTAAATTAAGTCCCACCGCAGCAGTCATCTTAAACACTACAATCAGCCTAATTTAAGTCCCACAGCAGCAGTCATCTTAAAAACACTACAATCAGCCTACAATTAAGTCCCACAGCAGCAGTCATCTTCAACACTACAATCAGCCTAAATTAAGTCCCACAGCAGCAGTCATCTCAAACACTACAATCAGCCTACAATTAAGTCCCACAGCAGCAGTCATCTTAAACACTACAATCAGCCTAAATTAAGTCCCACAGCAGCAGTCATCGTAAACACTACAATCAGCCTAAATTAAGTCCCACAGCAGCAGTCATCTTAAACACTACAATCAGCCTACAATTAAGTCCCACAGCAGCAGTCATCTTAAACACTACAATCAACCTAAATTAAGTCCTACAGCAGCAGTCATCTTAAACACTACAATCAGCCTAAATTAAGTCCCACAGCAGCAGTCATCTTAAACACTACAATCAGCCTACAATTAAGTCCCACAGCAGCAGTCATCTTAAACACTACAATCAGCCTAAAATTAAGTCCCACCGCAGCAGTCATCTTAAACTCTACAATCAGCCTACAATTAAGTCCCACAGCAGCAGTCATCTTAAACACTACAATCAGCCTACAATTAAGTCCCACAGCAGCAGTCATCTTAAACACTACAATCAGCCTAAGTCAAGTCCCACAGCAGCAGTCACCTTAAACACTACAATCAGCCTACAATTAAGTCCCACAGCAGCAGTCATCTTACACACTACAATCAGCCTCAATTAAATCCCACAGCAGCAGTCATCTTAAACACTACAATCAGTCTACAATTAAGTCTCACAGCAGCAGTCATCTTAAACACTACAATCAGCCTACAATTAAGTCCCACAGCAGCAGTCATCTTAAACACTACAATCAGCCTAAATTAAGTCCCACAGCAGCAGTCATCTTAAACACTACAATCAGCCTACAATTAAGTCCCACAGCAGCAGTCATCTTAAACACTACAATCAGCCTAAATTAAGTCCCACAGCAGCAGTCATCTTAAACACTACAATCAGCCTAAATTAAGTCCTACATCAGCAGTCATCTTAAACACTACAATCAGGCTAAATCAAGTCCAACAGCAGCAGTCATCTTAAACACTACAATCAGCCTAAATTAAGTCCTACATCAGCAGTCACCTTAAACACTACAATAGGCCTGAATTAAGTCCCACAGCAGCAGTCATCTTCAACACTACAATCAGCCTACAATTAAGTCCCACAGCAGCAGTCATCTTAAACACTACAATCAACCTAAATTAAGTCCCACAGCAGCAGTCATCGTAAATACTACAATCAGCCTAAATTAAGTCCCACAGCAGCAGTCATCTTAAACACGGCAATCAGCCTAAATTAAGTCCCACAGCAGCAGTCATCTTAAACACTACAATCAGCCTACAATTAAGTCCCACAGCAGCAGTCATCTTAAACACTACAATCAGCCTAAATTAAGTCCCACAGCAGCAGTCATCTTAAACACTACAATCAGCCTACAATTAAATCCCACAGCAGCAGTCATCTTAGACACTACAATCAGCCTACAATTAAGTCCCACAGCAGCAGTCATCTTAAACACTACAATCAACCTAAATTAAGTCCCACAGCAGCAGTCATCTTAAACACTACCACCAGCCTAAATTAAGTCCCACAGCAGCAGTCATGTTAAACACTACAATCAGCCTACAATTAAGTCCCACAGCAGCAGTCATCTTAAACACTACAATCAGCCTACAATTAAGTCCCACAGCAGCAGTCATATTAAGCACTACAATCAGCCTAAATTAAGTCCCACAGCAGCAGTCATCTTAAACACTACAATCAGCCTAAATTAAGTCCTACATCAGCAGTCATCTTAAACACTACAATCAGGCTAAATCAAGTCCAACAGCAGCAGTCATCTTAAACACTACAATCAGCCTAAATTAAGTCCTACATCAGCAGTCACCTTAAACACTACAATCAGCCTAAATTAAGTCCCACAGCAGCAGTCATCTTAAGCACTACAATCAGCCTACAATTAAGTCCCACAGCAGCAGTCATCTTAAACACTACAATCAGGCTAAATCAAGTCCCACAGCAGCAGTCATCTGAAACAATGCAATCAGCCTAAATTAAGTTCCAAAGCAGCAGTCATCTTAAACACTACAATCAGCCTAAATTAAGTCTCACCGCAGCAGTCATCTTAAACACTACAATCAGCCTAATTTAAGTCCCACAGCAGCAGGCATCTTAAAAACACTACAATCAGCCTATAATTAAGTCCCACAGCAGCAGTCATCTTCAACACTACAATCAGCCTAAATTAAGTCCCACAGCAGCAGTCATCTCAAACACTACAATCAGCCTACAATTAAGTCCCACAGCAGCAGTCATCTTAAACACTACAATCAGCCTCAATTAAGTCCCACAGCAGCAGTCATCGTAAACACTACAATCAGCCTAAATTAAGTCCCACAGCAGCAGTCATCTTAAACACTACAATCAGCCTAAATTAAGTCCCACAGCAGCAGTCATCGTAAATACTACAATCAGCCTAAATTAAGTCCCAAAGCAGCAGTCATCTTAAGCACTACAATCAGCCTACAATTAAGTCCCACAGCAGCAGTCATCTTAAACACTACAATCAGGCTAAATCAAGTCCCACAGCAGCAGTCATCTGAAACAATACAATCAGCCTAAATTAAGTTCCAAAGCAGCAGTCATCTTAAACACTACAATCAGCCTAAATTAAGTCCCACCGCAGCAGTCATCTTAAACACTACAATCAGCCTAATTTAAGTCCCACAGCAGCAGTCATCTTAAAAACACTACAATCAGCCTATAATTAAGTCCCACAGCAGCAGTCATCTTCAACACTACAATCAGCCTAAATTAAGTCCCACAGCAGCAGTCATCTCAAACACTACAATCAGCCTACAATTAAGTCCCACAGCAGCAGTCATCTTAAACACTACAATCAGCCTAAGTTAAGTCCCACAACAGCAGTCATCTCAAACACTACAATCAGCCTACAATTAAGTCCCACAGCAGCAGTCATCTTAAACACTACAATCAGCCTAAATTAAGTCCCACAGCAGCAGTCATCGTAAATACTACAATCAGCCTAAATTAAGTCCCACAGCAGCAGTCATCTTAAACACGGCAATCAGCCTAAATTAAGTCCCACAGCAGCAGTCATCTTAAACACTACCATCAGCCTAAATTAAGTCCCACAGCAGCAGTCATCTTAAACACTACAATCAGCCTACAATTAAGTCCCACAGCAGCAGTCATCTTAAACACTACAATCAGCCTACAATTAAGTCCCACAGCAGCAGTCATCTTAAACACTACAATCAGCCTAAATTAAGTCCCACAGCAGCAGTCATCTTAAACACTACAATCAGCCTACAATTAAGTCCCACAGCAGCAGTCATCTTAAACACTACAATCAGCCTACAATTAAGTCCCACAGCAGCAGTCATCTTAAACACTACAATCAGCCTAAATTAAGTCCCACAGCAGCAGTCATCTTAAACACTACAATCAGCCTAAATTAAGTCCTACATCAGCAGTCATCTTAAACACTACAATCAGGCTAAATCAAGTCCAACAGCAGCAGTCATCTTAAACACTACAATCAGCCTAAATTAAGTCCTACATCAGCAGTCACCTTAAACACTACAATCAGCCTAAATTAAGCCCCACAGCAGCAGTCATCTTAAACACTACAATCAGCCTACAATTAAGTCCCACAGCAGCAGTCATCTTAAACACTACAATCAGCCTAAATCAAGTCCCACAGCAGCTGTCATCTGAAACAATACAATCAGCCTAAATTAAGTTCCACAGCAGCAGTCATCTTAAACACTACAATCAGCCTAAATTAAGTCCCACCGCAGCAGTCATCTTAAACACTACAATCAGCCTAATTTAAGTCCCACAGCAGCAGTCATCTTAAAAACACTACAATCAGCCTACAATTAAGTCCCACAGCAGCAGTCATCTTCAACACTACAATCAGCCTAAATTAAGTCCCACAGCAGCAGTCATCTCAAACACTACAATCAGCCTACAATTAAGTCCCACAGCAGCAGTCATCTTAAACACTACAATCAGCCTAAATTAAGTCCCACAGCAGCAGTCATCGTAAACACTACAATCAGCCTAAATTAAGTCCCACAGCAGCAGTCATCTTAAACACTACAATCAGCCTACAATTAAGTCCCACAGCAGCAGTCATCTTAAACACTACAATCAACCTAAATTAAGTCCTACAGCAGCAGTCATCTTAAACACTACAATCAGCCTAAATTAAGTCCCACCGCAGCAGTCATCTTAAACACTACAATCAGCCTACAATTAAGTCCCACAGCAGCAGTCATCTGAAACAATACAATCAGCCTAAATTAAGTTCCAAAGCAGCAGTCATCTTAAACACTACAATCAGCCTAAATTAAGACCCACCGCAGCAGTCATCTTAAACACTACAATCAGCCTAATTTAAGTCCCACAGCAGCAGTCATCTTAAAAACACTACAATCAGCCTATAATTAAGTCCCACAGCAGCAGTCATCTTCAACACTACAATCAGCCTAAATTAAGTCCCACAGCAGCAGTCATCTTAAACACTACAATCAGCCTAAATTAAGTCCTACATCAGCAGTCATCTTAAACACTACAATCAGGCTAAATCAAGTCCAACAGCAGCAGTCATCTTAAACTCTACAATCAGCCTAAATTAAGTCCTACATCAGCAGTCACCTTAAACACTACAATCAGCCTAAATTAAGCCCCACAGCAGCAGTCATCTTAAACACTACAATCAGCCTACAATTAAGTCCCACAGCAGCAGTCATCTTAAACACTACAATCAGCCTAAATCAAGTCCCACAGCAGCTGTCATCTGAAACAATACAATCAGCCTAAATTAAGTTCCACAGCAGCAGTCATCTTAAACACTACAATCAGCCTACAATTAAGTCCCACAGCAGCAGTCATCTTAAACACTACAATCAGCCTAAATTAAGTCCCACAGCAGCAGTCATCGTAAATACTACAATCAGCCTAAATTAAGTCCCACAGCAGCAGTCATCTTAAACACGGCAATCAGCCTAAATTAAGTCCCACAGCAGCAGTCATCTTAAACACTACAATCAGCCTACAATTAAGTCCCACAGCAGCAGTCATCTTAAACACTACAATCAGCCTAAATTAAGTCCCACAGCAGCAGTCATCTTAAACACTACAATCAGCCTACAATTAAATCCCACAGCAGCAGTCATCTTAGACACTACAATCAGCCTACAATTAAGTCCCACAGCAGCAGTCATCTTAAACACTACAATCAACCTAAATTAAGTCCCACAGCAGCAGTCATCTTAAACACTACCACCAGCCTAAATTAAGTCCCACAGCAGCAGTCATGTTAAACACTACAATCAGCCTACAATTAAGTCCCACAGCAGCAGTCATCTTAAACACTACAATCAGCCTACAATTAAGTCCCACAGCAGCAGTCATATTAAGCACTACAATCAGCCTAAATTAAGTCCCACAGCAGCAGTCATCTTAAACACTACAATCAGCCTAAATTAAGTCCTACATCAGCAGTCATCTTAAACACTACAATCAGGCTAAATCAAGTCCAACAGCAGCAGTCATCTTAAACACTACAATCAGCCTAAATTAAGTCCTACATCAGCAGTCACCTTAAACACTACAATCAGCCTAAATTAAGTCCCACAGCAGCAGTCATCTTAAGCACTACAATCAGCCTACAATTAAGTCCCACAGCAGCAGTCATCTTAAACACTACAATCAGGCTAAATCAAGTCCCACAGCAGCAGTCATCTGAAACAATGCAATCAGCCTAAATTAAGTTCCAAAGCAGCAGTCATCTTAAACACTACAATCAGCCTAAATTAAGTCTCACCGCAGCAGTCATCTTAAACACTACAATCAGCCTAATTTAAGTCCCACAGCAGCAGGCATCTTAAAAACACTACAATCAGCCTATAATTAAGTCCCACAGCAGCAGTCATCTTCAACACTACAATCAGCCTAAATTAAGTCCCACAGCAGCAGTCATCTCAAACACTACAATCAGCCTACAATTAAGTCCCACAGCAGCAGTCATCTTAAACACTACAATCAGCCTCAATTAAGTCCCACAGCAGCAGTCATCGTAAACACTACAATCAGCCTAAATTAAGTCCCACAGCAGCAGTCATCTTAAACACTACAATCAGCCTAAATTAAGTCCCACAGCAGCAGTCATCGTAAATACTACAATCAGCCTAAATTAAGTCCCAAAGCAGCAGTCATCTTAAGCACTACAATCAGCCTACAATTAAGTCCCACAGCAGCAGTCATCTTAAACACTACAATCAGGCTAAATCAAGTCCCACAGCAGCAGTCATCTGAAACAATACAATCAGCCTAAATTAAGTTCCAAAGCAGCAGTCATCTTAAACACTACAATCAGCCTAAATTAAGTCCCACCGCAGCAGTCATCTTAAACACTACAATCAGCCTAATTTAAGTCCCACAGCAGCAGTCATCTTAAAAACACTACAATCAGCCTATAATTAAGTCCCACAGCAGCAGTCATCTTCAACACTACAATCAGCCTAAATTAAGTCCCACAGCAGCAGTCATCTCAAACACTACAATCAGCCTACAATTAAGTCCCACAGCAGCAGTCATCTTAAACACTACAATCAGCCTAAGTTAAGTCCCACAACAGCAGTCATCTCAAACACTACAATCAGCCTACAATTAAGTCCCACAGCAGCAGTCATCTTAAACACTACAATCAGCCTAAATTAAGTCCCACAGCAGCAGTCATCGTAAATACTACAATCAGCCTAAATTAAGTCCCACAGCAGCAGTCATCTTAAACACGGCAATCAGCCTAAATTAAGTCCCACAGCAGCAGTCATCTTAAACACTACCATCAGCCTAAATTAAGTCCCACAGCAGCAGTCATCTTAAACACTACAATCAGCCTACAATTAAGTCCCACAGCAGCAGTCATCTTAAACACTACAATCAGCCTACAATTAAGTCCCACAGCAGCAGTCATCTTAAACACTACAATCAGCCTAAATTAAGTCCCACAGCAGCAGTCATCTTAAACACTACAATCAGCCTACAATTAAGTCCCACAGCAGCAGTCATCTTAAACACTACAATCAGCCTACAATTAAGTCCCACAGCAGCAGTCATCTTAAACACTACAATCAGCCTAAATTAAGTCCCACAGCAGCAGTCATCTTAAACACTACAATCAGCCTAAATTAAGTCCTACATCAGCAGTCATCTTAAACACTACAATCAGGCTAAATCAAGTCCAACAGCAGCAGTCATCTTAAACACTACAATCAGCCTAAATTAAGTCCTACATCAGCAGTCACCTTAAACACTACAATCAGCCTAAATTAAGCCCCACAGCAGCAGTCATCTTAAACACTACAATCAGCCTACAATTAAGTCCCACAGCAGCAGTCATCTTAAACACTACAATCAGCCTAAATCAAGTCCCACAGCAGCTGTCATCTGAAACAATACAATCAGCCTAAATTAAGTTCCACAGCAGCAGTCATCTTAAACACTACAATCAGCCTAAATTAAGTCCCACCGCAGCAGTCATCTTAAACACTACAATCAGCCTAATTTAAGTCCCACAGCAGCAGTCATCTTAAAAACACTACAATCAGCCTACAATTAAGTCCCACAGCAGCAGTCATCTTCAACACTACAATCAGCCTAAATTAAGTCCCACAGCAGCAGTCATCTCAAACACTACAATCAGCCTACAATTAAGTCCCACAGCAGCAGTCATCTTAAACACTACAATCAGCCTAAATTAAGTCCCACAGCAGCAGTCATCGTAAACACTACAATCAGCCTAAATTAAGTCCCACAGCAGCAGTCATCTTAAACACTACAATCAGCCTACAATTAAGTCCCACAGCAGCAGTCATCTTAAACACTACAATCAACCTAAATTAAGTCCTACAGCAGCAGTCATCTTAAACACTACAATCAGCCTAAATTAAGTCCCACCGCAGCAGTCATCTTAAACACTACAATCAGCCTACAATTAAGTCCCACAGCAGCAGTCATCTGAAACAATACAATCAGCCTAAATTAAGTTCCAAAGCAGCAGTCATCTTAAACACTACAATCAGCCTAAATTAAGACCCACCGCAGCAGTCATCTTAAACACTACAATCAGCCTAATTTAAGTCCCACAGCAGCAGTCATCTTAAAAACACTACAATCAGCCTATAATTAAGTCCCACAGCAGCAGTCATCTTCAACACTACAATCAGCCTAAATTAAGTCCCACAGCAGCAGTCATCTTAAACACTACAATCAGCCTAAATTAAGTCCTACATCAGCAGTCATCTTAAACACTACAATCAGGCTAAATCAAGTCCAACAGCAGCAGTCATCTTAAACTCTACAATCAGCCTAAATTAAGTCCTACATCAGCAGTCACCTTAAACACTACAATCAGCCTAAATTAAGCCCCACAGCAGCAGTCATCTTAAACACTACAATCAGCCTACAATTAAGTCCCACAGCAGCAGTCATCTTAAACACTACAATCAGCCTAAATCAAGTCCCACAGCAGCTGTCATCTGAAACAATACAATCAGCCTAAATTAAGTTCCACAGCAGCAGTCATCTTAAACACTACAATCAGCCTAAATTAAGTCCCACCGCAGCAGTCATCTTAAACACTACAATCAGCCTAATTTAAGTCCCACAGCAGCAGTCATCTTAAAAACACTACAATCAGCCTACAATTAAGTCCCACAGCAGCAGTCATCTTCAACACTACAATCAGCCTAAATTAAGTCCCACAGCAGCAGTCATCTCAAACACTACAATCAGCCTACAATTAAGTCCCACAGCAGCAGTCATCTTAAACACTACAATCAGCCTAAATTAAGTCCCACAGCAGCAGTCATCGTAAACACTACAATCAGCCTACAATTAAGTCCCACAGCAGCAGTCATCTTAAACACTACAATCAGCCTAAATTAAGTCCCACAGCAGCAGTCATCTTAAACACTACAATCAGCCTACAATTAAGTCCCACAGCAGCAGTCATCTTAAACACTACAATCAGCCTACAATTAAGTCCCACAGCAGCAGTCATCTTAAACACTACAATCAGCCTAAATTAAGTCCCACAGCAGCAGTCATCTTAAACAATACAATCAGCCTAAATTAAGTCCTACATCAGCAGTCATCTTAAACACTACAATCAGGCTAAATCAAGTCCAACAGCAGCAGTCATCTTAAACACTACAATCAGCCTAAATTAAGTCCTACATCAGCAGTCATCTTCAACACTACAATCAGCCTAAATTAAGTTCCACAGCAGCAGTCATCTCAAACACTACAATCAGCCTACAATTAAGTCCCACAGCAGCAGTCATCTTAAACACTACAATCAGCCTAAATTAAGTCCCACAGCAGCAGTCATCGTAAACACTACAATCAGCCTAAATTAAGTCCCACAGCAGCAGTCATCTTAAACACTACAATCAGCCTACAATTAAGTCCCACAGCAGCAGTCATCTTAAACACTACAATCAACCTAAGTTAAGTCCTACAGCAGCAGTCATCTTAAACACTACAATCAGCCTAAATTAAGTCCCACCGCAGCAGTCATCTTAAACACTACAATCAGCCTACAATTAAGTCCCACAGCAGCAGTCATCTGAAACAATACAATCAGCCTAAATTAAGTTCCAAAGCAGCAGTCATCTTAAACACTACAATCAGCCTAAATTAAGTCCCACCGCAGCAGTCATCTTAAACACTACAATCAGCCTAATTTAAGTCCCACAGCAGCAGTCATCTTAAAAACACTACAATCAGCCTATAATTAAGTCCCACAGCAGCAGTCATCTTCAACACTACAATCAGCCTAAATTAAGTCCCACAGCAGCAGTCATCTCAAACACTACAATCAGCCTACAATTAAGTCCCACAGCAGCAGTCATCTTAAACACTACAATCAGCCTAAGTTAAGTCCCACAACAGCAGTCATCTCAAACACTACAATCAGCCTACAATTAAGTCCCACAGCAGCAGTCATCTTAAACACTACAATCAGCCTAAATTAAGTCCCACAGCAGCAGTCATCGTAAATACTACAATCAGCCTAAATTAAGTCCCACAGCAGCAGTCATCTTAAACACGGCAATCAGCCTAAATTAAGTCCCACAGCAGCAGTCATCTTAAACACTACCATCAGCCTAAATTAAGTCCCACAGCAGCAGTCATCTTAAACACTACAATCAGCCTACAATTAAGTCCCACAGCAGCAGTCATCTTAAACACTACAATCAGCCTACAATTAAGTCCCACAGCAGCAGTCATCTTAAACACTACAATCAGCCTAAATTAAGTCCCACAGCAGCAGTCATCTTAAACACTACAATCAGCCTACAATTAAGTCCCACAGCAGCAGTCATCTTAAACACTACAATCAGCCTACAATTAAGTCCCACAGCAGCAGTCATCTTAAACACTACAATCAGCCTAAATTAAGTCCCACAGCAGCAGTCATCTTAAACACTACAATCAGCCTAAATTAAGTCCTACATCAGCAGTCATCTTAAACACTACAATCAGGCTAAATCAAGTCCAACAGCAGCAGTCATCTTAAACACTACAATCAGCCTAAATTAAGTCCTACATCAGCAGTCACCTTAAACACTACAATCAGCCTAAATTAAGCCCCACAGCAGCAGTCATCTTAAACACTACAATCAGCCTACAATTAAGTCCCACAGCAGCAGTCATCTTAAACACTACAATCAGCCTAAATCAAGTCCCACAGCAGCTGTCATCTGAAACAATACAATCAGCCTAAATTAAGTTCCACAGCAGCAGTCATCTTAAACACTACAATCAGCCTAAATTAAGTCCCACCGCAGCAGTCATCTTAAACACTACAATCAGCCTAATTTAAGTCCCACAGCAGCAGTCATCTTAAAAACACTACAATCAGCCTACAATTAAGTCCCACAGCAGCAGTCATCTTCAACACTACAATCAGCCTAAATTAAGTCCCACAGCAGCAGTCATCTCAAACACTACAATCAGCCTACAATTAAGTCCCACAGCAGCAGTCATCTTAAACACTACAATCAGCCTAAATTAAGTCCCACAGCAGCAGTCATCGTAAACACTACAATCAGCCTAAATTAAGTCCCACAGCAGCAGTCATCTTAAACACTACAATCAGCCTACAATTAAGTCCCACAGCAGCAGTCATCTTAAACACTACAATCAACCTAAATTAAGTCCTACAGCAGCAGTCATCTTAAACACTACAATCAGCCTAAATTAAGTCCCACCGCAGCAGTCATCTTAAACACTACAATCAGCCTACAATTAAGTCCCACAGCAGCAGTCATCTGAAACAATACAATCAGCCTAAATTAAGTTCCAAAGCAGCAGTCATCTTAAACACTACAATCAGCCTAAATTAAGACCCACCGCAGCAGTCATCTTAAACACTACAATCAGCCTAATTTAAGTCCCACAGCAGCAGTCATCTTAAAAACACTACAATCAGCCTATAATTAAGTCCCACAGCAGCAGTCATCTTCAACACTACAATCAGCCTAAATTAAGTCCCACAGCAGCAGTCATCTTAAACACTACAATCAGCCTAAATTAAGTCCTACATCAGCAGTCATCTTAAACACTACAATCAGGCTAAATCAAGTCCAACAGCAGCAGTCATCTTAAACTCTACAATCAGCCTAAATTAAGTCCTACATCAGCAGTCACCTTAAACACTACAATCAGCCTAAATTAAGCCCCACAGCAGCAGTCATCTTAAACACTACAATCAGCCTACAATTAAGTCCCACAGCAGCAGTCATCTTAAACACTACAATCAGCCTAAATCAAGTCCCACAGCAGCTGTCATCTGAAACAATACAATCAGCCTAAATTAAGTTCCACAGCAGCAGTCATCTTAAACACTACAATCAGCCTAAATTAAGTCCCACCGCAGCAGTCATCTTAAACACTACAATCAGCCTAATTTAAGTCCCACAGCAGCAGTCATCTTAAAAACACTACAATCAGCCTACAATTAAGTCCCACAGCAGCAGTCATCTTCAACACTACAATCAGCCTAAATTAAGTCCCACAGCAGCAGTCATCTCAAACACTACAATCAGCCTACAATTAAGTCCCACAGCAGCAGTCATCTTAAACACTACAATCAGCCTAAATTAAGTCCCACAGCAGCAGTCATCGTAAACACTACAATCAGCCTACAATTAAGTCCCACAGCAGCAGTCATCTTAAACACTACAATCAGCCTAAATTAAGTCCCACAGCAGCAGTCATCTTAAACACTACAATCAGCCTACAATTAAGTCCCACAGCAGCAGTCATCTTAAACACTACAATCAGCCTACAATTAAGTCCCACAGCAGCAGTCATCTTAAACACTACAATCAGCCTAAATTAAGTCCCACAGCAGCAGTCATCTTAAACAATACAATCAGCCTAAATTAAGTCCTACATCAGCAGTCATCTTAAACACTACAATCAGGCTAAATCAAGTCCAACAGCAGCAGTCATCTTAAACACTACAATCAGCCTAAATTAAGTCCTACATCAGCAGTCATCTTCAACACTACAATCAGCCTAAATTAAGTTCCACAGCAGCAGTCATCTCAAACACTACAATCAGCCTACAATTAAGTCCCACAGCAGCAGTCATCTTAAACACTACAATCAGCCTAAATTAAGTCCCACAGCAGCAGTCATCGTAAACACTACAATCAGCCTAAATTAAGTCCCACAGCAGCAGTCATCTTAAACACTACAATCAGCCTACAATTAAGTCCCACAGCAGCAGTCATCTTAAACACTACAATCAACCTAAGTTAAGTCCTACAGCAGCAGTCATCTTAAACACTACAATCAGCCTAAATTAAGTCCCACCGCAGCAGTCATCTTAAACACTACAATCAGCCTACAATTAAGTCCCACAGCAGCAGTCATCTGAAACAATACAATCAGCCTAAATTAAGTTCCAAAGCAGCAGTCATCTTAAACACTACAATCAGCCTAAATTAAGTCCCACCGCAGCAGTCATCTTAAACACTACAATCAGCCTAATTTAAGTCCCACAGCAGCAGTCATCTTAAAAACACTACAATCAGCCTATAATTAAGTCCCACAGCAGCAGTCATCTTCAACACTACAATCAGCCTAAATTAAGTCCCACAGCAGCAGTCATCTTAAACACTACAATCAGCCAAAATTAAGTCCTACATCAGCAGTCATCTTAAACACTACAATCAGGCTAAATCAAGTCCAACAGCAGCAGTCATCTTAAACACTACAATCAGCCTACAATTAAGTCCTACATCAGCAGTCACCTTAAACACTACAATCAGCCTAAATTAAGCCCCACAGCAGCAGTCATCTTAAACACTACAATCAGCCTACAATTAAGTCCCACAGCAGCAGTCATCTTAAACACTACAATCAGCCTAAATCAAGTCCCACAGCAGCTGTCATCTGAAACAATACAATCAGCCTAAATTAAGTTCCACAGCAGCAGTCATCTTAAACACTACAATCAGCCTAAATTAAGTCCCACCGCAGCAGTCATCTTAAACACTACAATCAGCCTAATTTAAGTCCCACAGCAGCAGTCATCTTAAAAACACTACAATCAGCCTACAATTAAGTCCCACAGCAGCAGTCATCTTCAACACTACAATCAGCCTAAATTAAGTCCCACAGCAGCAGTCATCTCAAACACTACAATCAGCCTACAATTAAGTCCCACAGCAGCAGTCATCTTAAACACTACAATCAGCCTAAATTAAGTCCCACAGCAGCAGTCATCGTAAACACTACAATCAGCCTAAATTAAGTCCCACAGCAGCAGTCATCTTAAACACTACAATCAGCCTACAATTAAGTCCCACAGCAGCAGTCATCTTAAACACTACAATCAACCTAAATTAAGTCCTACAGCAGCAGTCATCTTAAACACTACAATCAGCCTAAATTAAGTCCCACCGCAGCAGTCATCTTAAACACTACAATCAGCCTACAATTAAGTCCCACAGCAGCAGTCATCTGAAACAATACAATCAGCCTAAATTAAGTTCCAAAGCAGCAGTCATCTTAAACACTACAATCAGCCTAAATTAAGTCCCACCGCAGCAGTCATCTTAAACACTACAATCAGCCTAATTTAAGTCCCACAGCAGCAGTCATCTTAAAAACACTACAATCAGACTATAATTAAGTCCCACAGCAGCAGTCATCTTCAACACTACAATCAGCCTAAATTAAGTCCCACAGCAGCAGTCATCTCAAACACTACAATCAGCCTACAATTAAGTCCCACAGCAGCAGTCATCTTAAACACTACAATCAGCCTCAATTAAGTCCCACAGCAGCAGTCATCGTAAACACTACAATCAGCCTAAATTAAGTCCCACAGCAGCAGTCATCTTAAACACTACAATCAGCCTAAATTAAGTCCCACAGCAGCAGTCATCGTAAATACTACAATCAGCCTAAATTAAGTCCCACAGCAGCAGTCATCTTAAGCACTACAATCAGCCTACAATTAAGTCCCACAGCAGCAGTCATCTTAAACACTACAATCAGGCTAAATCAAGTCCCACAGCAGCAGTCATCTGAAACAATACAATCAGCCTAAATTAAGTTCCAAAGCAGCAGTCATCTTAAACACTACAATCAGCCTAAATTAAGTCCCACCGCAGCAGTCATCTTAAACACTACAATCAGCCGAATTTAAGTCCCACAGCAGCAGTCATCTTAAAAACACTACAATCAGCCTATAATTAAGTCCCACAGCAGCAGTCATCTTCAACACTACAATCAGCCTAAATTAAGTCCCACAGCAGCAGTCATCTCAAACACTAAAACCAGCCTACAATTAAGTCCCACAGCAGCAGTCATCTTAAACACTACAATCAGCCTAAATTAAGTCCCACAGCAGCAGTCATCTCAAACACTACAATCAGCCTACAATTAAGTCCCACAGCAGCAGTCATCTTAAACACTACAATCAGCCTAAATTAAGTCCCACAGCAGCAGTCATCGTAAATACTACAATCAGCCTAAATTAAGTCCCACAGCAGCAGTCATCTTAAACACGGCAATCAGCCTAAATTAAGTCCCACAGCAGCAGTCATCTTAAACACTACCATCAGCCTAAATTAAGTCCCACAGCAGCAGTCATCTTAAACTCTACAATCAGCCTACAATTAAGTCCCACAGCAGCAGTCATCTTAAACACTACAATCAGCCTACAATTAAGTCCCACAGCAGCAGTCATCTTAAACACTACAATCAGCCTAAATTAAGTCCCACAGCAGCAGTCATCTTAAACACTACAATCAGCCTACAATTAAGTCCCACAGTAGCAGTCATCTTAAACACTACAATCAGCCTACAATTAAGTCCCACAGTAGCAGTCATCTTAAACACTACAATCAGCCTATATTAAGTCCCACAGCAGCAGTCATCTTAAACACTACAATCAGCCTAAATTAAGTCCTACATCAGCAGTCATCTTAAACACTACAATCAGGCTAAATCAAGTCCAACAGCAGCAGTCATCTTAAACACTACAATCAGCCTAAATTAAGTCCTACATCAGCAGTCACCTTAAACACTACAATCAGCCTAAATTAAGCCCCACAGCAGCAGTCATCTTAAACACTACAATCAGCCTACAATTAAGTCCCACAGCAGCAGTCATCTTAAACACTACAATCAGCCTAAATCAAGTCCCACAGCAGCAGTCATCTGAAACAATACAATCAGCCTAAATTAAGTTCCACAGCAGCAGTCATCTTAAACACTACAATCAGCCTAAATTAAGTCCCACCGCAGCAGTCATCTTAAACACTACAATCAGCCTAATTTAAGTCCCACAGCAGCAGTCATCTTAAAAACACTACAATCAGCCTACAATTAAGTCCCACAGCAGCAGTCATCTTCAACACTACAATCAGCCTAAATTAAGTCCCACAGCAGCAGTCATCTCAAACACTACAATCAGCCTACAATTAAGTCCCACAGCAGCAGTCATCTTAAACACTACAATCAGCCTAAATTAAGTCCCACAGCAGCAGTCATCGTAAACACTACAATCAGCCTAAATTAAGTCCCACAGCAGCAGTCATCTTAAACACTACAATCAGCCTACAATTAAGTCCCACAGCAGCAGTCATCTTAAACACTACAATCAACCTAAATTAAGTCCTACAGCAGCAGTCATCTTAAACACTACAATCAGCCTAAATTAAGTCCCACAGCAGCAGTCATCTTAAACACTACAATCAGCCTACAATTAAGTCCCACAGCAGCAGTCATCTTAAACACTACAATCAGCCTAAAATTAAGTCCCACCGCAGCAGTCATCTTAAACTCTACAATCAGCCTACAATTAAGTCCCACAGCAGCAGTCATCTTAAACACTACAATCAGCCTACAATTAAGTCCCACAGCAGCAGTCATCTTAAACACTACAATCAGCCTAAGTCAAGTCCCACAGCAGCAGTCACCTTAAACACTACAATCAGCCTACAATTAAGTCCCACAGCAGCAGTCATCTTACACACTACAATCAGCCTCAATTAAATCCCACAGCAGCAGTCATCTTAAACACTACAATCAGCCTACAATTAAGTCTCACAGCAGCAGTCATCTTAAACACTACAATCAGCCTAAATTAAGTCCCACAGCAGCAGTCATCTTAAACACTACAATCAGCCTACAATTAAGTCCCACAGCAGCAGTCATCTTAAACACTACAATCAGCCTAAATTAAGTCCCAGAGCAGCAGTCATCTTAAACACTACAATCAGCCTACAATTAAGTCCCACAGCAGCAGTCATCTTAAACACTACAATCAGCCTAAATTAAGTCCCACAGCAGCAGTCATCTTAAACACTACAATCAGCCTAAATTAAGTCCTACATCAGCAGTCATCGTAAACACTACAATCAGGCTAAATCAAGTCCAACAGCAGCAGTCATCTTAAACACTACAATCAGCCTAAATTAAGTCCTACATCAGCAGTCACCTTAAACACTACAATCAGCCTGAATTAAGTCCCACAGCAGCAGTCATCTTCAACACTACAATCAGCCTACAATTAAGTCCCACAGCAGCAGTCATCTTAAACACTACAATCAGCCTAAATCAAGTCCCACAGCAGCAGTCATCATAAACACTACAATCAGCCTAAATTAAATCCCACAGCAGCAGTCATCTTAAACACTACAATCAGCCTAAATTAAGTCCCACAGCAGCAGTCATCTCAAACACTACAATCAGCCTACAATTAAGTCCCACAGCAGCAGTCATCTTAAACACTACAATCAGCCTAAATTAAGTCCCACAGCAGCAGTCATCGTAAATACTACAATCAGCCTAAATTAAGTCCCACAGCAGCAGTCATCTTAAACACGGCAATCAGCCTAAATTAAGTCCCACAGCAGCAGTCATCTTAAACACTACAATCAGCCTACAATTAAGTCCCACAGCAGCAGTCATCTTAAACAATACAATCAGCCTAAATTAAGTCCCACAGCAGCAGTCATCTTAAACACTACAATCAGCCTACAATTAAATCCCACAGCAGCAGTCATCTTAGACACTACAATCAGCCTACAATTAAGTCCCACAGCAGCAGTCATCTTAAACACTACAATCAACCTAAATTAAGTCCCACAGCAGCAGTCATCTTAAACACTACCATTAGCCTAAATTAAGTCCCACAGCAGCAGTCATCTTAAACACTACAATCAGCCTACAATTAAGTCCCACAGCAGCAGTCATCTTAAACACAACAATCAGCCTACAATTAAGTCCCACAGCAGCAGTCATATTAAGCACTACAATCAGCCTAAATTAAGTCCCACAGCAGCAGTCATCTTAAACACTACAATCAGCCTAAATTAAGTCCCACCGCAGCAGTCATCTTAAACACTACAATCAGCCTAATTTAAGTCCCACAGCAGCAGTCATCTTAAAAACACTACAATCAGCCTACAATTAAGTCCCACAGCAGCAGTCATCTTCAACACTACAATCAGCCTAAATTAAGTCCCACAGCAGCAGTCATCTCAAACACTACAATCAGCCTACAATTAAGTCCCACAGCAGCAGTCATCTTAAACACTACAATCAGCCTAAATTAAGTCCCACAGCAGCAGTCATCGTAAACACTACAATCAGCCTAAATTAAGTCCCACAGCAGCAGTCATCTTAAACACTACAATCAGCCTACAATTAAGTCCCACAGCAGCAGTCATCTTAAACACTACAATCAACCTAAATTAAGTCCTACAGCAGCAGTCATCTTAAACACTACAATCAGCCTAAATTAAGTCCCACAGCAGCAGTCATCTTAAACACTACAATCAGCCTACAATTAAGTCCCACAGCAGCAGTCATCTTAAACACTACAATCAGCCTAAAATTAAGTCCCACCGCAGCAGTCATCTTAAACACTACAATCAGCCTACAATTAAGTCCCACAGCAGCAGTCATCTTAAACACTACAATCAGCCTACAATTAAGTCCCACAGCAGCAGTCATCTTAAACACTACAATCAGCCTAAGTCAAGTCCCACAGCAGCAGTCACCTTAAACACTACAATCAGCCTACAATTAAGTCCCACAGCAGCAGTCATCTTACACACTACAATCAGCCTCAATTAAATCCCACAGCAGCAGTCATCTTAAACACTACAATCAGCCTACAATTAAGTCTCACAGCAGCAGTCATCTTAAACACTACAATCAGCCTAAATTAAGTCCCACAGCAGCAGTCATCTTAAACACTACAATCAGCCTACAATTAAGTCCCACAGCAGCAGTCATCTTAAACACTACAATCAGCCTAAATTAAGTCCCAGAGCAGCAGTCATCTTAAACACTACAATCAGCCTACAATTAAGTCCCACAGCAGCAGTCATCTTAAACACTACAATCAGCCTAAATTAAGTCCCACAGCAGCAGTCATCTTAAACACTACAATCAGCCTAAATTAAGCCTTACATCAGCAGTCATCTTAAACACTACAATCAGGCTAAATCAAGTCCAACAGCAGCAGTCATCTTAAACACTACAATCAGCCTAAATTAAGTCCTACATCAGCAGTCACCTTAAACACTACAATCAGCCTGAATTAAGTCCCACAGCAGCAGTCATCTTCAACACTACAATCAGCCTACAATTAAGTCCCACAGCAGCAGTCATCTTAAACACTACAATCAGCCTAAATCAAGTCCCACAGCAGCAGTCATCATAAACACTACAATCAGCCTAAATTAAATCCCACAGCAGCAGTCATCTTAAACACTACAATCAGCCTAAATTAAGTCCCACAGCAGCAGTCATCTCAAACACTACAATCAGCCTACAATTAAGTCCCACAGCAGCAGTCATCTTAAACACTACAATCAGCCTAAATTAAGTCCCACAGCAGCAGTCATCGTAAATACTACAATCAGCCTAAATTAAGTCCCACAGCAGCAGTCATCTTAAACACGGCAATCAGCCTAAATTAAGTCCCACAGCAGCAGTCATCTTAAACACTACAATCAGCCTACAATTAAGTCCCACAGCAGCAGTCATCTTAAACAATACAATCAGCCTAAATTAAGGCCCACAGCAGCAGTCATCTTAAACACTACAATCAGCCTACAATTAAATCCCACAGCAGCAGTCATCTTAGACACTACAATCAGCCTACAATTAAGTCCCACAGCAGCAGTCATCTTAAACACTACAATCAACCTAAATTAAGTCCCACAGCAGCAGTCATCTTAAACACTACCATCAGCCTAAATTAAGTCCCACAGCAGCAGTCATCTTAAACACTACAATCAGCCTACAATTAAGTCCCACAGCAGCAGTCATCTTAAACACTACAATCAGCCTACAATTAAGTCCCACAGCAGCAGTCATATTAAGCACTACAATCAGCCTAAATTAAGTCCCACAGCAGCAGTCATCTTAAACACTACAATCAGCCTAAATTAAGTCCTACATCAGCAGTCATCTAAAACACTACAATCAGGCTAAATCAAGTCCAACAGCAGCAGTCATCTTAAACACTACAATCAGCCTAAATTAAGTCCTACATCAGCAGTCACCTTAAACACTACAATCAGCCTAAATTAAGTCCCACAGCAGCAGTCATCATAAACACTACAATCAGCCTAAATTAAGTTCCAAAGCAGCAGTCATCTTAAACACTACAATCAGCCTAAATTAAGTCCCACCGCAGCAGTCATCTTAAACACTACAATCAGCCTAATTTAAGTCCCACAGCAGCAGTCATCTTAAAAACACTACAATCAGCCTATAATTAAGTCCCACAGCAGCAGTCATCTTCAACACTACAATCAGCCTAAATTAAATCCCACAGCAGCAGTCATCTCAAACACTACAATCAGCCTACAATTAAGTCCCACAGCAGCAGTCATCTTAAACACTACAATCAGCCTAAATTAAGTCCCACAGCAGCAGTCATCGTAAACACTACAATCAGCCTAAATTAAGTCCCACAGCAGCAGTCATCTTAAACACTACAATCAGCCTACAATTAAGTCCCACAGCAGCAGTCATCTTAAACACAGCAATCAGCCTAAATTAAGTCCCACAGCAGCAGTCATCTTAAACACTACAATCAGCCTACAATTAAGTCCCACAGCAGCAGTCATCTTAAACACTACAATCAACCTAAATTAAGTCCTACAACAGCAGTCATCTTAAACACTACAATCAGCCTAAATTAAGTCCCACAGCAGCAGTCATCTTAAACACTACAATCAGCCTAAATTAAGTCCCACAGCAGCAGTCATCTTAAACACTACAATCAGCCTACAATTAAGTCCCACAGCAGCAGTCATCTTAAACTCTACAATCAGCCTACAATTAAGTCCCACAGCAGCAGTCATCTTAAACACTACAATCAACCTACAATTAAGTCCCACAGCAGCAGTCATCTTAAACACTACAATCAGCCTAAGTCAAGTCCCACAGCAGCAGTCACCTTAAACACTACAATCAGCCTACAATTAAGTCCCACAGCAGCAGTCATCTTACACACTACAATCATCCTCAATTAAATCCCACAGCAGCAGTCATCTTAAACACTACAATCAGCCTACAATTAAGTCTCACAGCAGCAGTCATCTTAAACACTACAATCAGCCTAAATTAAGTCCCACAGCAGCAGTCATCGTAAACACTACAATCAGCCTACAATTAAGTCCCACAGCAGCAGTCATCTTAAACACTACAATCAGCCTAAATTAAGTCCCACAGCAGCAGTCATCTTAAACACTACAATCAGCCTACAATTAAGTCCCACAGCAGCAGTCATCTTAAACACTACAATCAGCCTAAATTAAGTCCCACAGCAGCAGTCATCTTAAACACTACAATCAGCCTAAATTAAGTCCTACATCAGCAGTCATCTTAAACACTACAATCAGGCTAAATCAAGTCCCACAGCAGCAGTCATCTTAAACACTACAATCAGCCTAAATTAAGTCCTACATCAGCAGTCACCTTAAACACTACAATCAGCCTGAATTAAGTCCCACAGCAGCAGTCATCTTCAACACTACAATCAGCCTACAATTAAGTCCCACAGCAGCAGTCATCTTAAACACTACAATCAGCCTAAATCAAGTCCCACAGCAGCAGTCATCATAAACACTACAATCAGCCTAAATTAAGTCCCACAGCAGCAGTCATCTCAAACACTACAATCAGCCTACAATTAAGTCCCACAGCAGCAGTCATCTTAAACACTACAATCAGCCTACAATTAAGTCCCACAGCAGCAGTCATCGTAAATACTACAATCAGCCTAAATTAAGTCCCACAGCAGCAGTCATCTTAAACACGGCAATCAGCCTACAATTAAGTCCCACAGCAGCAGTCATCTTAAACACTACCATCAGCCTAAATTAAGTCCCACAGCAGCAGTCATCTTAAACACTACAATCAGCCTACAATTAAGTCCCACAGCAGCAGTCATCTTAAACACTACAATCAGCCTACAATTAAGTCCCACAGCAGCAGTCATCTTAAACACTACAATCAGCCTAAATTAAGTCCCACAGCAGCAGTCATCTTAAACATTACAATCAGCCTACAATTAAGTCCCACAGCAGCAGTCATCTTAAACACTACAATCAGCCTACAATTAAGTCCCACAGCAGCAGTCATCTTAAACACTACAATCAGCCTAAATTAAGTCCCACAGCAGCAGTCATCTTAAACACTACAATCAGCCTAAATTAAGTCCTACATCAGCAGTCATCTTAAACACTACAATCAGGCTAAATCAAGTCCAACAGCAGCAGCCATCTTAAACACTACAATCAGCCTAAATTAAGTCCTACATCAGCAGTCACCTTAAACACTACAATCAGTCTAAATTAAGCCCCACAGCAGCAGTCATCTTAAACACTACAATCAGCCTACAATTAAGTCCCACAGCAGCAGTCATCTTAAACACTACAATCAGCCTAAATCAAGTCCCACAGCAGCAGTCATCTGAAACAATACAATCAGCCTAAATTAAGTTCCACAGCAGCAGTCATCTTAAACACTACAATCAGCCTAAATTAAGTCCCACCGCAGCAGTCATCTTAAACACTACAATCAGCCTAATTTAAGTCCCACAGCAGCAGTCATCTTAAAAACACTACAATCAGCCTACAATTAAGTCCCACAGCAGCAGTCATCTTCAACACTACAATCAGCCTAAATTAAGTCCCACAGCAGCAGTCATCTCAAACACTACAATCAGCCTACAATTAAGTCCCACAGCAGCAGTCATCTTAATCACTACAATCAGCCTAAATTAAGTCCCACAGCAGCAGTCATCGTAAACACTACAATCAGCCTAAATTAAGTCCCACAGCAGCAGTCATCTTAAACACTACAATCAGCCTACAATTAAGTCCCACAGCAGCAGTCATCTTAAACACTACAATCAACCTAAATTAAGTCCTACAGCAGCAGTCATCTTAAACACTACAATCAGCCTAAATTAAGTCCCACAGCAGCAGTCATCTTAAACACTACAATCAGCCTACAATTAAGTCCCACAGCAGCAGTCATGTTAAACACTACAATCAGCCTAAAATTAAGTCCCACCGCAGCAGTCATCTTAAACTCTACAATCAGCCTACAATTAAGTCCCACAGCAGCAGTCATCTTAAACACTACAATCAGCCTACAATTAAGTCCCACAGCAGCAGTCATCTTAAACACTACAATCAGCCTAAGTCAAGTCCCACAGCAGCAGTCACCTTAAACACTACAATCAGCCTACAATTAAGTCCCACAGCAGCAGTCATCTTACACACTACAATCAGCCTCAATTAAATCCCACAGCAGCAGTCATCTTAAACACTACAATCAGCCTACAATTAAGTCTCACAGCAGCAGTCATCTTCAACACTACAATCAGCCTAAATTAAGTCCCACAGCAGCAGTCATCTTAAACACTACAATCAGCCTACAATTAAGTCCCACAGCAGCAGTCATCTTAAACACTACAATCAGCCTAAATTAAATCCCACAGCAGCAGTCATCTTAAACACTACAATCAGCCTACAATTAAGTCCCACAGCAGCAGTCATCTTAAACACTACAATCAGCCTAAATTAAGTCCCACAGCAGCAGTCATCTTAAACACTACAATCAGCCTAAATTAAGTCCTACATCAGCAGTCATCTTAAACACTACAATCAGGCTAAATCAAGTTCAACAGCAGCAGTCATCTTAAACACTACAATCAGCCTAAATTAAGTCCTACATCAGCAGTCACCTTAAACACTACAATCAGCCTGAATTAAGTCCCACAGCAGCAGTCATCTTCAACACTACAATCAGCCTACAATTAAGTCCCACAGCAGCAGTCATCTTAAACACTACAATCAGCCTAAATCAAGTCCCACAGCAGCAGTCATCATAAACACTACAATCAGCCTAAATTAAATCCCACAGCAGCAGTCATCTTAAACACTACAATCAACCTAAATTAAGTCCCACAGCAGCAGTAATCTCAAACACTACAATCAGCCTACAATTAAGTCCCACAGCAGCGGTCATCGTAAATACTACAATCAGCCTAAATTAAGTCCCACAGCAGCAGTCATCTTAAACACGCAATCAGCCTAAATTAAGTCCCACAGCAGCAGTCATCTTAAACACTACAATCAGCCTACCATTAAGTCCCACAGCAGTAGTCATCATAAACACTACAATCAGCCTAAATTAAGTCCCACAGCAGCAGTCATCTTAAACACTACAATCAGCCTACAATTAAATCCCACAGCAGCAGTCATCTTAGACACTACAATCAGCCTACAATTAAGTCCCACAACAGCAGTCATCTTAAACACTACAATCAACCTAAATTAAGTCCCACAGCAGCAGTCATCTTAAACACTACCATCAGCCTAAATTAAGTCCCACAGCAGCAGTCATCTTAAACACTACAATCAGCCTACAATTAAGTCCCACAGCAGCAGTCATCTTAAACACTACAATCAGCCTACAATTAAGTCCCACAGCAGCAGTCATATTAAGCACTACAATCAGCCTAAATTAAGTCCCACAGCAGCAGTCATCTTAAACACTACAATCAGCCTAAATTAAGTCCTACATCAGCAGTCATCTTAAACACTACAATCAGGCTAAATCAAGTCCAACAGCAGCAGTCATCTTAAACACTACAATCAGCCTAAATTAAGTCCTACATCAGCAGTCACCTTAAACACTACAATCAGCCTAAATTAAGTCCCACAGCAGCAGTCATCTTAAGCACTACAATCAGCCTACAATTAAGTCCCACAGCAGCAGTCATCTTAAACACTACAATCAGGCTAAATCAAGTCCCACAGCAGCAGTCATCTGAAACAATACAATCAGCCTAAATTAAGTTCCAAAGCAGCAGTCATCTTAAACACTACAATCAGCCTAAATTAAGTCCCACAGCAGCAGTCATCTTAAACACTACAATCAGCCTAAATTAAGTCCCACAGCAGCAGTCATCTTAAACACTACAATCAGCCTACAATTAAGTCCCACAGCAGCAGTCATCTTAAACTCTACAATCAGCCTAAATTAAGTCCCACAGCAGCAGTCATCTTAAACACTACAATCAGCCTACAATTAAGTCCCACAGCAGCAGTCATCTTAAACACTACAATCAGCCTAAGTCAAGTCCCACAGCAGCAGTCACCTTAAACACTACAATCAGCCTACAATTAAGTCCCACAGCAGCAGTCATCTTACACACTACAATCAACCTCAATTAAATCCCACAGCAGCAGTCATCTTACACACTACAATCAGCCTACAATTAAGTCTCACAGCAGCAGTCATCTTAAACACTACAATCAGCCTAAATTAAGTCCCACAGCAGCAGTCATCTTAAACACTACAATCAGCCTACAATTAAGTCCCACAGCAGCAGTCATCTTAAACACTACAATCAGCCTAAATTAAGTCCCACAGCAGCAGTCATCTTAAACACTACAATCAGCCTACAATTAAGTCCCACAGCAGCAGTCATCTTAAACACTACAATCAGCCTAAATTAAGTCCCACAGCAGCAGTCATCTTAAACACTACAATCAGACTAAATTAAGTACTACATCAGCAGTCATCTTAAACACTACAATCAGGCTAAATCAAGTCCCACAGCAGCAGTCATCTTAAACACTACAATCAGCCTAAATTAAGTCCTAAATCAGCAGTCACCTTAAACACTACAATCAGCCTGAATTAAGTCCCACAGCAGCAGTCATCTTCAACACTACAATCAGCCTACAATTAAGTCCCACAGCAGCAGTCATCTTAAACACTACAATCAGCCTAAATCAAGTCCCACAGCAGCAGTCATCATAAACACTACAATCAGCCTAAATTAAATCCCACAGCAGCAGTCATCTTAAACACTACAATCAGCCTAAATTAAGTCCCACAGCAGCAGTCATCTCAAACACTACAATCAGCCTACAATTAAGTCCCACAGCAGCAGTCATCTTAAACACTACAATCAGCCTAAATTAAGTCCCACAGCAGCAGTCATCGTAAATACTACAATCAGCCTAAATTAAGTCCCACAGCAGCAGTCATCTTAAACACGGCAATCAGCCTAAATTAAGTCCCACAGCAGCAGTCATCTTAAACACTACCATCAGCCTAAATTAAGTCCCACAGCAGCAGTCATCTTAAACACTACAATCAGCCTACAATTAAGTCCCACAGCAGCAGTCATCTTAAACACTACAATCAGCCTAAATCAAGTCCCACAGCAGCAGTCATCTGAAACAATACAATCAGCCTAAATTAAGTTCCACAGCAGCAGTCATCTTAAACACTACAATCAGCCTAAATTAAGTCCCACCGCAGCAGTCATCTTAAACACTACAATCAGCCTAATTTAAGTCCCACAGCAGCAGTCATCTTAAAAACACTACAATCAGCCTACAATTAAGTCCCACAGCAGCAGTCATCTTCAACACTACAATCAGCCTAAATTAAGTCCCACAGCAGCAGTCATCTCAAACACTACAATCAGCCTACAATTAAGTCCCACATCAGCAGTCATCTTAAACACTACAATCAGCCTAAATTAAGTCCCACAGCAGCAGTCATCGTAAACACTACAATCAGCCTACAATTAAGTCCCACAGCAGCAGTCATCTTAAACACTACCATCAGCCTACAATTAAGTCCCACAGCAGCAGTCATCTTAAACACTACAATCAACCTAAATTAAGTCCTACAGCAGCAGTCATCTTAAACACTACAATCAGCCTAAATTAAGTCCCACAGCGGCAGTCATCTTAAACACTACAATCAGCCTACAATTAAGTCTCCCAGCAGCAGTCATCTTAAACACTACAATCAGCCTAAATTAAGTCCCACAGCAGCAGTCATCTTAAACACTACAATCAGCCTACAATTAAGTCCCACAGCAGCAGTCATCTTAAACACTACAATCAGCCTAAATTAAGTCCCACAGCAGCAGTCATCTTAAACACTACAATCAGCCTAAATTAAGTCCTACATCAGCAGTCATCTTAAACACTAAAATCAGGCTAAATCAAGTCCAACAGCAGAAGTCATCTTAAACACTACAATCAGCCTAAATTAAGTCCTACATCAGCAGTCACCTTAAACACTACAATCAGCCTGAATTAAGTCCCACAGCAGCAGTCATCTTCAACACTACAATCAGCCTACAATTAAGTCCCACAGCAGCAGTCATCTTAAACACGGCAATCAGCCTAAATCAAGTCCCACAGCAGCAGTCATCATAAACACTACAATCAGCCTAAATTAAATCCCACAGCAGCAGTCATCTTAAACACTACAATCAGCCTAAATTAAGTCCCACAGCAGCAGTCATCTCAAACACTACAATCAGCCTACAATGAAGTCCCACAGCAGCAGTCATCTTAAACACTACAATCAGCCTAAATTAAGTCCCACAGCAGCAGTCATCGTAAATACTACAATCAGGCTAAATTAAGTCCCACAGCAGCAGTCATCTTAAACACGGCAATCAGCCTAAATTAAGTCCCACAGCAGCAGTCATCTTAAACACTACAATCAGCCTACAATTAAGTCCCACAGCAGCAGTCATCTTAAACACTACAATCAGCCTAAATTAAGTCCCACAGCAGCAGTCATCTTAAACACTACAATCAGCCTACAATTAAATCCCACAGCAGCAGTCATCTTAAACACTATAATCAGCCTACACTTAAGTCCCACAGCAGCAGTCATCTTAAACACTACAATCAGCCTACAATTAAGTCCCACAGCAGCAGTCATCTTAAACACTACAATCAGCCTAAATTAAGTCCCACAGCAGCAGTCATCTTAAACACTACAATCAGCCTAAATTAAGTCCTACATCAGCAGTCATCTTAAACACTACAATCAGGCTAAATCAAGTCCAACAGCAGAAGTCATCTTAAACACTACAATCAGCCTAAATTAAGTCCTACATCAGCAGTCACCTTAAACACTACAATCAGCCTGAATTAAGTCCCACAGCAGCAGTCATCTTCAACACTACAATCAGCCTACAATTAAGTCCCACAGCAGCAGTCATCTTAAACACGGCAATCAGCCTAAATCAAGTCCCACAGTAGCAGTCATCATAAACACTACAATCAGCCTAAATTAAATCCCACAGCAGCAGTCATCTTAAACACTACAATCAGCCTAAATTAAGTCCCACAGCAGCAGTCATCTCAAACACTACAATCAGCCTACAATGAAGTCCCACAGCAGCAGTCATCTTAAACACTACAATCAGCCTAAATTAAGTCCCACAGCAGCAGTCATCGTAAATACTACAATCAGGCTAAATTAAGTCCCACAGCAGCAGTCATCTTAAACACGGCAATCAGCCTAAATTAAGTCCCACAGCAGCAGTCATCTTAAACACTACAATCAGCCTACAATTAAGTCCCACAGCAGCAGTCATCTTAAACACTACAATCAGCCTAAATTAAGTCCCACAGCAGCAGTCATCTTAAACACTACAATCAGCCTACAATTAAATCCCACAGCAGCAGTCATCTTAGACACTATAATCAGCCTACAATTAAGTCCCACAGCAGCAGTCATCTTAAACACTACAATCAACCTAAATTAAGTCCCACAGCAGCAGTCATCTTAAACACTACCATCAGCCTAAATTAAGTCCCACAGCATCAGTCATCTTAAACACTACAATCAGCCTACAATTAAGTCCCACAGCAGCAGTCATCTTAAACACTACAATCAGCCTACAATTAAGTCCCACAGCAGCAGTCATATTAAGCACTACAATCAGCCTAAATTAAGTCCCACAGCAGCAGTCATCTTAAACACTACAATCAGCCTAAATTAAGTCCTACATCAGCAGTCATCTTAAACAATACAATCAGGCTAAATCAAGTCCAACAGCAGCAGTCATCTTAAACACTACAATCAGCCTAAATTAAGTCCTACATCAGCAGTCACCTTAAACACTACAATCAGCCTAAATTAAGTCCCACAGCAGCAGTCATCTTAAACACTACAATCAGCCTACAATTAAGTCCCACAGCAGCAGTCATCTTAAACACTACAATCAGGCTAAATCAAGTCCCACAGCAGCAGTCATCTGAAACAATACAATCAGCCTAAATTAAGTTCCAAAGCAGCAGTCATCTTAAACACTACAATCAGCCTAAATTAAGTCCCACCGCAGCAGTCATCTTAAACACTACAATCAGCCTAATTTAAGTCCCACAGCAGCAGTCATCTTAAAAACACTACAATCAGCCTACAATTAAGTCCCACAGCAGCAGTCATCTTCAACACTACAATCAGCCTAAATTAAGTCCCACAGCAGCAGTCATCTCAAACACTACAATCAGCCTACAATTAAGTCCCACAGCAGCAGTCATCTTAAACACTACAATCAGCCTAAATTAAGTCCCACAGCAGCAGTCATCGTAAACACTACAATCAGCCTAAATTAAGTCCCACAGCAGCAGTCATCTTAAACACTACAATCAGCCTACAATTAAGTCCCACAGCAGCAGTCATCTTAAACACAGCAATCAGCCTAAATTAAGTCCCACAGCAGCAGTCATCTTAAACACTACAATCAGCCTACAATTAAGTCCCACAGCAGCAGTCATCTTAAACACTACAATCAGCCTACAATTAAGTCCCACAGCAGCAGTCATCTTAAACACTACAATCAGCCTACAATTAAGTCCCACAGCAGCAGTCATCTTAAACTCTACAATCAGCCTAAATTAAGTCCCACAGCAGCAGTCATCTTAAACACTACAATCAGCCTACAATTATGTCCCACAGCAGCAGTCATCTTAAACACTACAATCAGCCTAAGTCAAGTCCCACAGCAGCAGTCACCTTAAACACTACAATCAACCTAAATTAAGTCCCACAGCAGCAGTAATCTCAAACACTACAATCAGCCTACAATTAAGTCCCACAGCAGCGGTCATCGTAAATACTACAATCAGCCTAAATTAAGTCCCACAGCAGCAGTCATCTTAAACACGGCAATCAGCCTAAATTAAGTCCCACAGCAGCAGTCATCTTAAACACTACAATCAGCCTACCATTAAGTCCCACAGCAGCAGTCATCATAAACACTACAATCAGCCTAAATTAAGTCCCACAGCAGCAGTCATCTTAAACACTACAATCAGCCTACAATTAAATCCCACAGCAGCAGTCATCTTAGACACTACAATCAGCCTACAATTAAGTCCCACAACAGCAGTCATCTTAAACACTACAATCAACCTAAATTAAGTCCCACAGCAGCAGTCATCATAAACACTACAATCAGCCTAAATTAAATCCCACAGCAGCAGTCATCTTAAACACTACAATCAGCCTAAATTAAGTCCCACAGCAGCAGTCATCTCAAACACTACAATCAGCCTACAATGAAGTCCCACAGCAGCAGTCATCTTAAACACTACAATCAGCCTAAATTAAGTCCCACAGCAGCAGTCATCGTAAATACTACAATCAGGCTAAATTAAGTCCCACAGCAGCAGTCATCTTAAACACGGCAATCAGCCTAAATTAAGTCCCACAGCAGCAGTCATCTTAAACACTACAATCAGCCTACAATTAAGTCCCACAGCAGCAGTCATCTTAAACACTACAATCAGCCTAAATTAAGTCCCACAGCAGCAGTCATCTTAAACACTACAATCAGCCTACAATTAAATCCCACAGCAGCAGTCATCTTAGACACTATAATCAGCCTACAATTAAGTCCCACAGCAGCAGTCATCTTAAACACTACAATCAACCTAAATTAAGTCCCACAGCAGCAGTCATCTTAAACACTACAATCAGCCTAAATTAAGTCCCACAGCATCAGTCATCTTAAACACTACAATCAGCCTACAATTAAGTCCCACAGCAGCAGTCATCTTAAACACTACAATCAGCCTACAATTAAGTCCCACAGCAGCAGTCATATTAAGCACTACAATCAGCCTAAATTAAGTCCCACAGCAGCAGTCATCTTAAACACTACAATCAGCCTAAATTAAGTCCTACATCAGCAGTCATCTTAAACACTACAATCAGGCTAAATCAAGTCCAACAGCAGCAGTCATCTTAAACACTACAATCAGCCTAAATTAAGTCCTACATCAGCAGTCACCTTAAACACTACAATCAGCCTAAATTAAGTCCCACAGCAGCAGTCATCTTAAACACTACAATCAGCCTACAATTAAGTCCCACAGCAGCAGTCATCTTAAACACTACAATCAGGCTAAATCAAGTCCCACAGCAGCAGTCATCTGAAACAATACAATCAGCCTAAATTAAGTTCCAAAGCAGCAGTCATCTTAAACACTACAATCAGCCTAAATTAAGTCCCACCGCAGCAGTCATCTTAAACACTACAATCAGCCTAATTTAAGTCCCACAGCAGCAGTCATCTTAAAAACACTACAATCAGCCTACAATTAAGTCCCACAGCAGCAGTCATCTTCAACACTACAATCAGCCTAAATTAAGTCCCACAGCAGCAGTCATCTCAAACACTACAATCAGCCTACAATTAAGTCCCACAGCAGCAGTCATCTTAAACACTACAATCAGCCTAAATTAAGTCCCACAGCAGCAGTCATCGTAAACACTACAATCAGCCTAAATTAAGTCCCACAGCAGCAGTCATCTTAAACACTACAATCAGCCTACAATTAAGTCCCACAGCAGCAGTCATCTTAAACACAGCAATCAGCCTAAATTAAGTCCCACAGCAGCAGTCATCTTAAACACTACAATCAGCCTACAATTAAGTCCCACAGCAGCAGTCATCTTAAACACTACAATCAGCCTACAATTAAGTCCCACAGCAGCAGTCATCTTAAACACTACAATCAGCCTACAATTAAGTCCCACAGCAGCAGTCATCTTAAACTCTACAATCAGCCTAAATTAAGTCCCACAGCAGCAGTCATCTTAAACACTACAATCAGCCTACAATTATGTCCCACAGCAGCAGTCATCTTAAACACTACAATCAGCCTAAGTCAAGTCCCACAGCAGCAGTCACCTTAAACACTACAATCAACCTAAATTAAGTCCCACAGCAGCAGTAATCTCAAACACTACAATCAGCCTACAATTAAGTCCCACAGCAGCGGTCATCGTAAATACTACAATCAGCCTAAATTAAGTCCCACAGCAGCAGTCATCTTAAACACGGCAATCAGCCTAAATTAAGTCCCACAGCAGCAGTCATCTTAAACACTACAATCAGCCTACCATTAAGTCCCACAGCAGCAGTCATCATAAACACTACAATCAGCCTAAATTAAGTCCCACAGCAGCAGTCATCTTAAACACTACAATCAGCCTACAATTAAATCCCACAGCAGCAGTCATCTTAGACACTACAATCAGCCTACAATTAAGTCCCACAACAGCAGTCATCTTAAACACTACAATCAACCTAAATTAAGTCCCACAGCAGCAGTCATCTTAAACACTACCATCAGCCTAAATTAAGTCCCACAGCAGCAGTCATCTTAAACACTACAATCAGCCTACAATTAAGTCCCACAGCAGCAGTCATCTTAAACACTACAATCAGCCTACAATTAAGTCCCACAGCAGCAGTCATATTAAGCACTACAATCAGCCTAAATTAAGTCCCACAGCAGCAGTCATCTTAAACACTACAATCAGCCTAAATTAAGTCCTACATCAGCAGTCATCTTAAACACTACAATCAGGCTAAATCAAGTCCAACAGCAGCAGTCATCTTAAACACTACAATCAGCCTAAATTAAGTCCTACATCAGCAGTCACCTTAAACAGTACAATCAGCCTAAATTAAGTCCCACAGCAGCAGTCATCTTAAGCACTACAATCAGCCTACAATTAAGTCCCACAGCAGCAGTCATCTTAAACACTACAATCAGGCTAAATCAAGTCCCACAGCAGCAGTCATCTGAAACAATACAATCAGCCTAAATTAAGTTCCAAAGCAGCAGTCATCTTAAACACTACAATCAGCCTAAATTAAGTCCCACAGCAGCAGTCATCTTAAACACTACAATCAGCCTAAATTAAGTCCCACAGCAGCAGTCATCTTAAACACTACAATCAGCCTACAATTAAGTCCCACAGCAGCAGTCATCTTAAACTCTACAATCAGCCTAAATTAAGTCCCACAGCAGCAGTCATCTTAAACACTACAATCAGCCTACAATTAAGTCCCACAGCAGCAGTCATCTTAAACACTACAATCAGCCTAAGTCAAGTCCCACAGCAGCAGTCACCTTAAACACTACAATCAGCCTACAATTAAGTCCCACAGCAGCAGTCATCTTACACACTACAATCAACCTCAATTAAATCCCACAGCAGCAGTCATCTTACACACTACAATCAGCCTACAATTAAGTCTCACAGCAGCAGTCATCTTAAACACTACAATCAGCCTAAATTAAGTCCCACAGCAGCAGTCATCTTAAACACTACAATCAGCCTACAATTAAGTCCCACAGCAGCAGTCATCTTAAACACTACAATCAGCCTAAATTAAGTCCCACAGCAGCAGTCATCTTAAACACTACAATCAGCCTACAATTAAGTCCCACAGCAGCAGTCATCTTAAACACTACAATCAGCCTAAATTAAGTCCCACAGCAGCAGTCATCTTAAACACTACAATCAGACTAAATTAAGTACTACATCAGCAGTCATCTTAAACACTACAATCAGGCTAAATCAAGTCCCACAGCAGCAGTCATCTTAAACACTACAATCAGCCTAAATTAAGTCCTAAATCAGCAGTCACCTTAAACACTACAATCAGCCTGAATTAAGTCCCACAGCAGCAGTCATCTTCAACACTACAATCAGCCTACAATTAAGTCCCACAGCAGCAGTCATCTTAAACACTACAATCAGCCTAAATCAAGTCCCACAGCAGCAGTCATCATAAACACTACAATCAGCCTAAATTAAATCCCACAGCAGCAGTCATCTTAAACACTACAATCAGCCTAAATTAAGTCCCACAGCAGCAGTCATCTCAAACACTACAATCAGCCTACAATTAAGTCCCACAGCAGCAGTCATCTTAAACACTACAATCAGCCTAAATTAAGTCCCACAGCAGCAGTCATCGTAAATACTACAATCAGCCTAAATTAAGTCCCACAGCAGCAGTCATCTTAAACACGGCAATCAGCCTAAATTAAGTCCCACAGCAGCAGTCATCTTAAACACTACCATCAGCCTAAATTAAGTCCCACAGCAGCAGTCATCTTAAACACTACAATCAGCCTACAATTAAGTCCCACAGCAGCAGTCATCTTAAACACTACAATCAGCCTAAATCAAGTCCCACAGCAGCAGTCATCTGAAACAATACAATCAGCCTAAATTAAGTTCCACAGCAGCAGTCATCTTAAACACTACAATCAGCCTAAATTAAGTCCCACCGCAGCAGTCATCTTAAACACTACAATCAGCCTAATTTAAGTCCCACAGCAGCAGTCATCTTAAAAACACTACAATCAGCCTACAATTAAGTCCCACAGCAGCAGTCATCTTCATCACTACAATCAGCCTAAATTAAGTCCCACAGCAGCAGTCATCTCAAACACTACAATCAGCCTACAATTAAGTCCCACATCAGCAGTCATCTTAAACACTACAATCAGCCTAAATTAAGTCCCACAGCAGCAGTCATCGTAAACACTACAATCAGCCTACAATTAAGTCCCACAGCAGCAGTCATCTTAAACACTACCATCAGCCTACAATTAAGTCCCACAGCAGCAGTCATCTTAAACACTACAATCAACCTAAATTAAGTCCTACAGCAGCAGTCATCTTAAACACTACAATCAGCCTAAATTAAGTCCCACAGCGGCAGTCATCTTAAACACTACAATCAGCCTACAATTAAGTCTCACAGCAGCAGTCATCTTAAACACTACAATCAGCCTAAAATTAAGTCCCACCGCAGCAGTCATCTTAAACTCTACAATCAGCCTACAATTAAGTCCCACAGCAGCAGTCATCTTAAACACTACAATCAGCCTACAATTAAGTCCCACAGCAGCAGTCATCTTAAACACTACAATCAGCCTAAGTCAAGTCCCACAGCAGCAGTCACCTTAAACACTACAATCAGCCTACAATTAAGTCCCACAGCAGCAGTCATCTTACACACTACAATCAGCCTCAATTAAATCCCACAGCAGCAGTCATCTTAAACACTACAATCAGCCTACAATTAAGTCTCACAGCAGCAGTCATCTTAAACACTACAATCAGCCTAAATTAAGTCCCACAGCAGCAGTCATCTTAAACACTACAATCAGCCTACAATTAAGTCCCACAGCAGCAGTCATCTTAAACACTACAATCAGCCTAAATTAAGTCCCACAGCAGCAGTCATCTTAAACACTACAATCAGCCTACAATTAAGTCCCACAGCAGCAGTCATCTTAAACACTACAATCAGCCTAAATTAAGTCCCACAGCAGCAGTCATCTTAAACACTACAATCAGCCTAAATTAAGTCCTACATCAGCAGTCATCTTAAACACTACAATCAGGCTAAATCAAGTCCAACAGCAGAAGTCATCTTAAACACTACAATCAGCCTAAATTAAGTCCTGCATCAGCAGTCACCTTAAACACTACAATCAGCCTGAATTAAGTCCCACAGCAGCAGTCATCTTCAACACTACAATCAGCCTACAATTAAGTCCCACAGCAGCAGTCATCTTAAACACGGCAATCAGCCTAAATCAAGTCCCACAGCAGCAGTCATCATAAACACTACAATCAGCCTAAATTAAATCCCACAGCAGCAGTCATCTTAAACACTACAATCAGCCTAAATTAAGTCCCACAGCAGCAGTCATCTCAAACACTACAATCAGCCTACAATGAAGTCCCACAGCAGCAGTCATCTTAAACACTACAATCAGCCTAAATTAAGTCCCACAGCAGCAGTCATCGTAAATACTACAATCAGGCTAAATTAAGTCCCACAGCAGCAGTCATCTTAAACACGGCAATCAGCCTAAATTAAGTCCCACAGCAGCAGTCATCTTAAACACTACAATCAGCCTACAATTAAGTCCCACAGCAGCAGTCATCTTAAACACTACAATCAGCCTAAATTAAGTCCCACAGCAGCAGTCATCTTAAACACTACAATCAGCCTACAATTAAATCCCACAGCAGCAGTCATCTTAGACACTATAATCAGCCTACACTTAAGTCCCACAGCAGCAGTCATCTTAAACACTACAATCAGCCTACAATTAAGTCCCACAGCAGCAGTCATCTTAAACACTACAATCAGCCTAAATTAAGTCCCACAGCAGCAGTCATCTTAAACACTACAATCAGCCTAAATTAAGTCCTACATCAGCAGTCATCTTAAACACTACAATCAGGCTAAATCAAGTCCAACAGCAGAAGTCATCTTAAACACTACAATCAGCCTAAATTAAGTCCTACATCAGCAGTCACCTTAAACACTACAATCAGCCTGAATTAAGTCCCACAGCAGCAGTCATCTTCAACACTACAATCAGCCTACAATTAAGTCCCACAGCAGCAGTCATCTTAAACACGGCAATCAGCCTAAATCAAGTCCCACAGTAGCAGTCATCATAAACACTACAATCAGCCTAAATTAAATCCCACAGCAGCAGTCATCTTAAACACTACAATCAGCCTAAATTAAGTCCCACAGCAGCAGTCATCTCAAACACTACAATCAGCCTACAATGAAGTCCCACAGCAGCAGTCATCTTAAACACTACAATCAGCCTAAATTAAGTCCCACAGCAGCAGTCATCGTAAATACTACAATCAGGCTAAATTAAGTCCCACAGCAGCAGTCATCTTAAACACGGCAATCAGCCTAAATTAAGTCCCACAGCAGCAGTCATCTTAAACACTACAATCAGCCTACAATTAAGTCCCACAGCAGCAGTCATCTTAAACACTACAATCAGCCTAAATTAAGTCCCACAGCAGCAGTCATCTTAAACACTACAATCAGCCTACAATTAAATCCCACAGCAGCAGTCATCTTAGACACTATAATCAGCCTACAATTAAGTCCTACAGCAGCAGTCATCTTAAACACTACAATCAACCTAAATTAAGTCCCACAGCAGCAGTCATCTTAAACACTACCATCAGCCTAAATTAAGTCCCACAGCATCAGTCATCTTAAACACTACAATCAGCCTACAATTAAGTCCCACAGCAGCAGTCATCTTAAACACTACAATCAGCCTACAATTAAGTCCCACAGCAGCAGTCATATTAAGCACTACAATCAGCCTAAATTAAGTCCCACAGCAGCAGTCATCTTAAACACTACAATCAGCCTAAATTAAGTCCTACATCAGCAGTCATCTTAAACACTACAATCAGGCTAAATCAAGTCCAACAGCAGCAGTCATCTTAAACACTACAATCAGCCTAAATTAAGTCCTACATCAGCAGTCACCTTAAACACTACAATCAGCCTAAATTAAGTCCCACAGCAGCAGTCATCTTAAACACTACAATCAGCCTACAATTAAGTCCCACAGCAGCAGTCATCTTAAACACTACAATCAGGCTAAATCAAGTCCCACAGCAGCAGTCATCTGAAACAATACAATCAGCCTAAATTAAGTTCCAAAGCAGCAGTCATCTTAAACACTACAATCAGCCTAAATTAAGTCCCACCGCAGCAGTCATCTTAAACACTACAATCAGCCTAATTTAAGTCCCACAGCAGCAGTCATCTTAAAAACACTACAATCAGCCTACAATTAAGTCCCACAGCAGCAGTCATCTTCAACACTACAATCAGCCTAAATTAAGTCCCACAGCAGCAGTCATCTCAAACACTACAATCAGCCTACAATTAAGTCCCACAGCAGCAGTCATCTTAAACACTACAATCAGCCTAAATTAAGTCCCACAGCAGCAGTCATCGTAAACACTACAATCAGCCTAAATTAAGTCCCACAGCAGCAGTCATCTTAAACACTACAATCAGCCTACAATTAAGTCCCACAGCAGCAGTCATCTTAAACACAGCAATCAGCCTAAATTAAGTCCCACAGCAGCAGTCATCTTAAACACTACAATCAGCCTACAATTAAGTCCCACAGCAGCAGTCATCTTAAACACTACAATCAGCCTACAATTAAGTCCCACAGCAGCAGTCATCTTCAACACTACAATCAGCCTACAATTAAGTCCCACAGCAGCAGTCATCTTAAACACGGCAATCAGCCTAAATCAAGTCCCACAGTAGCAGTCATCATAAACACTACAATCAGCCTAAATTAAATCCCACAGCAGCAGTCATCTTAAACACTACAATCAGCCTAAATTAAGTCCCACAGCAGCAGTCATCTCAAACACTACAATCAGCCTACAATGAAGTCCCACAGCAGCAGTCATCTTAAACACTACAATCAGCCTAAATTAAGTCCCACAGCAGCAGTCATCGTAAATACTACAATCAGGCTAAATTAAGTCCCACAGCAGCAGTCATCTTCAACACTACAATCAGCCTACAATTAAGTCCCACAGCAGCAGTCATCTTAAACACGGCAATCAGCCTAAATCAAGTCCCACAGTAGCAGTCATCATAAACACTACAATCAGCCTAAATTAAATCCCACAGCAGCAGTCATCTTAAACACTACAATCAGCCTAAATTAAGTCCCACAGCAGCAGTCATCTCAAACACTACAATCAGCCTACAATGAAGTCCCACAGCAGCAGTCATCTTAAACACTACAATCAGCCTAAATTAAGTCCCACAGCAGCAGTCATCGTAAATACTACAATCAGGCTAAATTAAGTCCCACAGCAGCAGTCATCTTAAACACGGCAATCAGCCTAAATTAAGTCCCACAGCAGCAGTCATCTTAAACACTACAATCAGCCTACAATTAAGTCCCACAGCAGCAGTCATCTTAAACACTACAATCAGCCTAAATTAAGTCCCACAGCAGCAGTCATCTTAAACACTACAATCAGCCTACAATTAAATCCCACAGCAGCAGTCATCTTAGACACTATAATCAGCCTACAATTAAGTCCCACAGCAGCAGTCATCTTAAACACTACAATCAACCTAAATTAAGTCCCACAGCAGCAGTCATCTTAAACACTACCATCAGCCTAAATTAAGTCCCACAGCATCAGTCATCTTAAACACTACAATCAGCCTACAATTAAGTCCCACAGCAGCAGTCATCTTAAACACTACAATCAGCCTACAATTAAGTCCCACAGCAGCAGTCATATTAAGCACTACAATCAGCCTAAATTAAGTCCCACAGCAGCAGTCATCTTAAACACTACAATCAGCCTAAATTAAGTCCTACATCAGCAGTCATCTTAAACACTACAATCAGGCTAAATCAAGTCCCACAGCAGCAGTCATCTTAAACACTACAATCAGCCTACAATTAAGTCCCACAGCAGCAGTCATCTTAAACACTACAATCAGGCTAAATCAAGTCCCACAGCAGCAGTCATCTGAAACAATACAATCAGCCTAAATTAAGTTCCAAAGCAGCAGTCATCTTAAACACTACAATCAGCCTAAATTAAGTCCCACCGCAGCAGTCATCTTAAACACTACAATCAGCCTAATTTAAGTCCCACAGCAGCAGTCATCTTAAAAACACTACAATCAGCCTACAATTAAGTCCCACAGCAGCAGTCATCTTCAACACTACAATCAGCCTAAATTAAGTCCCACAGCAGCAGTCATCTCAAACACTACAATCAGCCTACAATTAAGTCCCACAGCAGCAGTCATCTTAAACACTACAATCAGCCTAAATTAAGTCCCACAGCAGCAGTCATCGTAAACACTACAATCAGCCTAAATTAAGTCCCACAGCAGCAGTCATCTTAAACACTACAATCAGCCTACAATTAAGTCCCACAGCAGCAGTCATCTTAAACACAGCAATCAGCCTAAATTAAGTCCCACAGCAGCAGTCATCTTAAACACTACAATCAGCCTACAATTAAGTCCCACAACAGCAGTCATCTTAAACACTACAATCAGCCTACAATTAAGTCCCACAGCAGCAGTCATCTTAAACACTACAATCAGCCTACAATTAAGTCCCACAGCAGCAGTCATCTTAAACTCTACAATCAGCCTAAATTAAGTCCCACAGCAGCAGTCATCTTAAACACTACAATCAGCCTACAATTATGTCCCACAGCAGCAGTCATCTTAAACACTACAATCAGCCTAAGTCAAGTCCCACAGCAGCAGTCACCTTAAACACTACAATCAGCCAACAATTAAGTCCCACAGCAGCAGTCATCTTACACACTACAATCAGCCTCAATTAAATCCCACAGCAGGAGTCATCTTAAACACTACAATCAGCCTACAATTAAGTCTCACAGCAGCAGTCATCTTAAACACTACAATCAGCCTAAATTAAGTCCCACAGCAGCAGTCATCTTAAACACTACAATCAGCCTACAATTAAGTCCCACAGCAGCAGTCATCTTAAACACTACAATCAGCCTAAATTAAGTCCCACAGCAGCAGTCATCTTAAACACTACAATCAGCCTACAATTAAGTCCCACAGCAGCAGTCATCTTAAACACTACAATCAGCCTAAATTAAGTCCCACAGCAGCAGTCATCTTAAACATTACAATCAGCCTAAATTAAGTCCTACATCAGCAGTCATCTTAAACACTACAATCAGCCTGAATTAAGTCCCACAGCAGCAGTCATCTTCAACACTACAATCAGCCTACAATTAAGTCCCACAGCAGCAGTCATCTTAAACACTACAATCAGCCTACAATTAAGTCCCACAGCAGCAGTCATCTTAAACACTACAATCAGCCTAAATTAAGTCCCACAGCAGCAGTCATCGTAAATACTACAATCAGCCTGAATTAAGTCCCACAGCAGCAGTCATCTTCAACACTACAATCAGCCTACAATTAAGTCCCACAGCAGCAGTCATCTTAAACACTACAATCAGCCTAAATCAAGTCCCACAGCAGCAGTCATCATAAACACTACAATCAGCCTAAATTAAATCCCACAGCAGCAGTCATCTTAAACACTACAATCAGCCTAAATTAAGTCCCACAGCAGCAGTCATCTCAAACACTACAATCAGCCTACAATTAAGTCCCACAGCAGCATTCATCTTAAACACTACAATCAGCCTAAATTAAGTCCCACAGCAGCAGTCATCGTAACTACTACAATCAGCCTAAATTAAGTCCCACAGCAGCAGTCATCTTAAACACGGCAATCAGCCTAAATTAAGTCCCACAGCAGCAGTCATCTTAAACACTACAATCAGCCTACAATTAAGTCCCACAGCAGCAGTCATCTTAAACACTACAATCAGCCTAAATTAAGTCCCACAGCAGCAGTCATCTTAAACACTACAATCAGCCTACAATTAAATCCCATAGCAGCAGTCATCTTAGACACTACATTCAGCCTACAATTAAGTCCCACAGCAGCAGTCATCTTAAACACTACAATCAACCTAAATTAAGTCCCACAGCAGCAGTCATCTTAAACACTACCATCAGCCTAAATTAAGTCCCACAGCAGCAGTCATCTTAAACACTACAATCAGCCTACAATTAAGTCCCACAGCAGCAGTCATCTTAAACACTACAATCAGCCTACAATTAAGTCCCACAGCAGCAGTCATATTAAGCACTACAATCAGCCTACAATTAAGTCCCACAGCAGCAGTCATCTTAAACACTACAATCAGCCTAAATTAAGTCCTACATCAGCAGTCATCTTAAACACTACAATCAGGCTAAATCAAGTCCAACAGCAGCGTCATCTTAAACACTACAATCAGCCTAAATTAAGTCCTACATCAGCAGTCACCTTAAACACTACAATCAGCCTAAATTAAGTCCCACAGCAGCAGTCATCTTAAGCACTACAATCAGCCTACAATTAAGTCCCACAGCAGCAGTCATCTTAAACACTACAATCAGGCTAAATCAAGTCCCACAGCAGCAGTCATCTGAAACAATACAATCAGCCTAAATTAAGTTCCTAAGCAGCAGTCATCTTAAACACTACAATCAGCCTACAATTAAGTCCCACCGCAGCAGTCATCTTAAACACTACAATCAGCCTAATTTAAGTCCCACAGCAGCAATCATCTTAAAAACACTACAATCAGCCTACAATTAAGTCCCACAGCAGCAGTCATCTTCAACACTACAATCAGCCTAAATTAAGTCCCACAGCAGCAGTCATCTCAAACACTACAATCAGCCTACAATTAAGTCCCACAGCAGCAGTCATCTTAAACACTACAATCAGCCTAAATTAAGTCCCACAGCAGCAGTCATCGTAAACACTACAATCAGCCTAAATTAAGTCCCACAGCAGCAGTCATCTTAAACACTACAATCAGCCTACAATTAAGTCCCACAGCAGCAGTCATCTTAAACACAGCAATCAGCCTAAATTAAGTCCCACAGCAGCAGTCATCTTAAACACTACAATCAGCCTACAATTAAGTCCCACAGCAGCAGTCATCTTAAACACTACAATCAGCCTACAATTAAGTCCCACAGCAGCAGTCATCTTAAACACTACAATCAGCCTACAATTAAGTCCCACAGCAGCAGTCATCTTAAACTCTACAATCAGCCTAAATTAAGTCCCACAGCAGCAGTCATCTTAAACACTACAATCAGCCTACAATTAAGTCCCACAGCAGCAGTCATCTTAAACACTACAATCAGCCTAAGTCAAGTCCCACAGCAGCAGTCACCTTAAACACTACAATCAGCCTACAATTAAGTCCCACAGCAGCAGTCATCTTACACACTACAATCAGCCTCAATTAAATCCCACAGCAGCAGTCATCTTAAACACTACAATCAGCCTACAATTAAGTCTCACAGCAGCAGTCATCTTAAACACTACAATCAGCCTAAATTAAGTCCCACAGCAGCAGTCATCTTAAACACTACAATCAGCCTACAATTAAGTCCCACAGCAGCAGTCATCTTAAACACTACAATCAGCCTAAATTAAGTCCCACAGCAGCAGTCATCTTAAACACTACAATCAGCCTACAATTAAGTCCCACAGCAGCAGTCATCTTAAACACTACAATCAGCCTAAATTAAGTCCCACAGCAGCAGTCATCTTAAACATTACAATCAGCCTAAATTAAGTCCTACATCAGCAGTCATCTTAAACACTACAATCAGGCTAAATCAAGTCCCACAGCAGCAGTCATCTTAAACACTACAATCAGCCTAAATTAAGTCCTACATCAGCAGTCACCTTAAACACTACAATCAGCCTGAATTAAGTCCCACAGCAGCAGTCATCTTCAACACTACAATCAGCCTACAATTAAGTCCCACAGCAGCAGTCATCTTAAACACTACAATCAGCCTAAATCAAGTCCCACAGCAGCAGTCATCATAAACACTACAATCAGCCTAAATTAAATCCCACAGCAGCAGTCATCTTAAACACTACAATCAGCCTAAATTAAGTCCCACAGCAGCAGTCATCTCAAACACTACAATCAGCCTACAATTAAGTCCCACAGCAGCAGTCATCTTAAACACTACAATCAGCCTAAATTAAGTCCCACAGCAGCAGTCATCGTAAATACTACAATCAGCCTAAATTAAGTCCCACAGCAGCAGTCATCTTAAACACGGCAATCAGCCTAAATTAAGTCCCACAGCAGCAGTCATCTTAAACACTACAATCAGCCTACAATTAAGTCCCACAGCAGCAGTCATCTTAAACACTACAATCAGCCTAAATTAAGTCCCACAGCAGCAGTCATCTTAAACACTACAATCAGCCTACAATTAAATCCCATAGCAGCAGTCATCTTAGACACTACATTCAGCCTACAATTAAGTCCCACAGCAGCAGTCATCTTAAACACTACAATCAACCTAAATTAAGTCCCACAGCAGCAGTCATCTTAAACACTACCATCAGCCTAAATTAAGTCCCACAGCAGCAGTCATCTTAAACACTACAATCAGCCTACAATTAAGTCCCACAGCAGCAGTCATCTTAAACACTACAATCAGCCTACAATTAAGTCCCACAGCAGCAGTCATATTAAGCACTACAATCAGCCTAAATTAAGTCCCACAGCAGCAGTCATCTTAAACACTACAATCAGCCTAAATTAAGTCCTACATCAGCAGTCATCTTAAACACTACAATCAGGCCAAATCAAGTCCAACAGCAGCAGTCATCTTAAACACTACAATCAGCCTAAATTAAGTCCTACATCAGCAGTCACCTTAAACACTACAATCAGCCTAAATTAAGTCCCACAGCAGCAGTCATCTTAAGCACTACAATCAGCCTACAATTAAGTCCCACAGCAGCAGTCATCTTAAACACTACAATCAGGCTAAATCAAGTCCCACAGCAGCAGTCATCTGAAACAATACAATCAGCCTAAATTAAGTTCCAAAGCAGCAGTCATCTTAAACACTACAATCAGCCTAAATTAAGTCCCACCGCAGCAGTCATCTTAAACACTACAATCAGCCTAATTTAAGTCCCACAGCAGCAGTCATCTTAAAAACACTACAATCAGCCTATAATTAAGTCCAACAGCAGCAGTCATTTTCAACACTACAATCAGCCTAAATTAAGTCCCACAGCAGCAGTCATCTCAAACATTACAATCAGCCTAAATTAAGTCCCACAGCAGCAGTCATCTTAAACACTACAATCAGCCTACAATTAAATCCCATAGCAGCAGTCATCTTAGACACTACATTCAGCCTACAATTAAGTCCCACAGCAGCAGTCATCTTAAACACTACAATCAACCTAAATTAAGTCCCACAGCAGCAGTCATCTTAAACACTACCATCAGCCTAAATTTAGTCCCACAGCAGCAGTCATCTTAAACACTACAATCAGCCTACAATTAAGTCCCACAGCAGCAGTCATCTTAAACACTACAATCAGCCTACAATTAAGTCCCACAGCAGCAGTCATATTAAGCACTACAATCAGCCTAAATTAAGTCCCACAGCAGCAGTCATCTTAAACACTACAATCAGCCTAAATTAAGTCCTACATCAGCAGTCATCTTAAACACTACAATCAGGCCAAATCAAGTCCAACAGCAGCAGTCATCTTAAACACTACAATCAGCCTAAATTAAGTCCTACATCAGCAGTCACCTTAAACACTACAATCAGCCTAAATTAAGTCCCACAGCAGCAGTCATCTTAAGCACTACAATCAGCCTACAATTAAGTCCCACAGCAGCAGTCATCTTAAACACTACAATCAGGCTAAATCAAGTCCCACAGCAGCAGTCATCTGAAACAATACAATCAGCCTAAATTAAGTTCCAAAGCAGCAGTCATCTTAAACACTACAATCAGCCTAAATTAAGTCCCACCGCAGCAGTCATCTTAAACACTACAATCAGCCTAATTTAAGTCCCACAGCAGCAGTCATCTTAAAAACACTACAATCAGCCTATAATTAAGTCCCACAGCAGCAGTCATTTTCAACACTACAATCAGCCTAAATTAAGTCCCACAGCAGCAGTCATCTCAAACACTACAATCAGCCTAAATTAAGTCCCACAGCAGCAGTCATCTTAAACACTACAATCAGCCTAAATTAAGTCCCACAGCAGCAGTCATCGTAAACACTACAATCAGCCTAAATTAAGTCCCACAGCAGCAGTCATCTTAAACACTACAATCAGCCTACAATTAAGTCCCACAGCAGCAGTCATCTTAAACACTACAATCAGCCTACAATTAAGTCCCACAGCAGCAGTCATCTTAAACACTACAATCAACCTAAATTAAGTCCTACAACAGCGGTTATCTTAGACACTACAATCAGCCTAAATTAAGTCCCACAGCAGCAGTCATCTTAAACACTACAATCATCCTAAATTAAGTCCCACAGCAGCAGTCATCTTAAACACTACAATCAGCCTACAATTAAGTCCCACAGCAGCAGTCATCTTAAACTCTACAATCAGCCTAAATTAAGTCCCACAGCAGCAGTCATCTTAAACACTACAATCAGCCTACAATTAAATCCCACAGCAGCAGTCATCTTAAACACTACATTCAGCTTACAATTAAGTCCCACAGCAGCAGTCATCTTAAACACCACAATCAACCTAAATTAAGTCCCACAGCAGCAGTCATCTTAAACACTACCATCAGCCTAAATTAAGTCCCACAGCAGCAGTCATCTTAAGCACTACAATCAGCCTACAATTAAGTCCCACAGCACCAGTCATCTTAAACACTACAATCAGCCTACAATTAAGTCCCACAGCAGCAGTCATCTTAAACTCTACAATCAGCCTAAATTAAGTCCCACAACAGCAGTCATCTTACACACTACAATCAGCCTCAATTCAGTCCCACAGCAGCAGTCATCTCAAACACTACAATCAGCCTACAATTAAGTCCCACAGCAGCAGTCATCTTAAACACTACAATCAGCCTAAATTAAGTCCCACAGCAGCAGTCATCGTAAACACTACAATCAGCCTAAGTTAAGTCCCACAGCAGCAGTCATCTTAAACACTACAATCAGCCTAAATTCAGTCCCACAGCAGCAGTCATCTTAAAAACACTACAATCAGCCTACAATTAAGTCCCACAGCAGCAGTCATCTTCAACACTACAATCAGCCTAAATTAAGTCCCACAGCAGCAGTCATCTCAAACACTACAATCAGCCTAAATTAAGTCCCACAGCAGCAGTCATCGTAAACACTACAATCAGCCTAAATTAAGTCCCACAGCAGCAGTCATCTTAAACACTACAATCAGCCTACAATTAAGTCCCACAGCAGCAGTCATCTTAAACACTACAATCAGCCTACAATTAAGTCCCACAGCAGCAGTCATATTAAGCACTACAATCAGCCTAAATTAAGTCCCACAGCAGCAGTCATCTTAAACACTACAATCAGCCTAAATTAAGTCCTACATCAGCAGTCATCTTAAACACTACAATCAGGCCAAATCAAGTCCAACAGCAGCAGTCATCTTAAACACTACAATCAGCCTAAATTAAGTCCTACATCAGCAGTCACCTTAAACACTACAATCAGCCTAAATTAAGTCCCACAGCAGCAGTCATCTTAAGCACTACAATCAGCCTACAATTAAGTCCCACAGCAGCAGTCATCTTAAACACTACAATCAGGCTAAATCAAGTCCCACAGCAGCAGTCATCTGAAACAATACAATCAGCCTAAATTAAGTTCCAAAGCAGCAGTCATCTTAAACACTACAATCAGCCTAAATTAAGTCCCACCGCAGCAGTCATCTTAAACACTACAATCAGCCTAATTTAAGTCCCACAGCAGCAGTCATCTTAAAAACACTACAATCAGCCTATAATTAAGTCCAACAGCAGCAGTCATTTTCAACACTACAATCAGCCTAAATTAAGTCCCACAGCAGCAGTCATCTCAAACACTACAATCAGCCTAAATTAAGTCCCACAGCAGCAGTCATCTTAAACACTACAATCAGCCTAAATTAAGTCCCACAGCAGCAGTCATCTCAAACACTACAATCAGCCTACAATTAAGTCCCACAGCAGCAGTCATCTTAAACACTACAATCAGCCTAAATTAAGTCCCACAGCAGCAGTCATCGTAACTACTACAATCAGCCTAAATTAAGTCCCACAGCAGCAGTCATCTTAAACACGGCAATCAGCCTAAATTAAGTCCCACAGCAGCAGTCATCTTAAACACTACAATCAGCCTACAATTAAGTCCCACAGCAGCAGTCATCTTAAACACTACAATCAGCCTAAATTAAGTCCCACAGCAGCAGTCATCTTAAACACTACAATCAGCCTACAATTAAATCCCATAGCAGCAGTCATCTTAGACACTACATTCAGCCTACAATTAAGTCCCACAGCAGCAGTCATCTTAAACACTACAATCAACCTAAATTAAGTCCCACAGCAGCAGTCATCTTAAACACTACCATCAGCCTAAATTAAGTCCCACAGCAGCAGTCATCTTAAACACTACAATCAGCCTACAATTAAGTCCCACAGCAGCAGTCATCTTAAACACTACAATCAGCCTACAATTAAGTCCCACAGCAGCAGTCATATTAAGCACTACAATCAGCCTACAATTAAGTCCCACAGCAGCAGTCATCTTAAACACTACAATCAGCCTAAATTAAGTCCTACATCAGCAGTCATCTTAAACACTACAATCAGGCTAAATCAAGTCCAACAGCAGCGTCATCTTAAACACTACAATCAGCCTAAATTAAGTCCTACATCAGCAGTCACCTTAAACACTACAATCAGCCTAAATTAAGTCCCACAGCAGCAGTCATCTTAAGCACTACAATCAGCCTACAATTAAGTCCCACAGCAGCAGTCATCTTAAACACTACAATCAGGCTAAATCAAGTCCCACAGCAGCAGTCATCTGAAACAATACAATCAGCCTAAATTAAGTTCCTAAGCAGCAGTCATCTTAAACACTACAATCAGCCTACAATTAAGTCCCACCGCAGCAGTCATCTTAAACACTACAATCAGCCTAATTTAAGTCCCACAGCAGCAATCATCTTAAAAACACTACAATCAGCCTACAATTAAGTCCCACAGCAGCAGTCATCTTCAACACTACAATCAGCCTAAATTAAGTCCCACAGCAGCAGTCATCTCAAACACTACAATCAGCCTACAATTAAGTCCCACAGCAGCAGTCATCTTAAACACTACAATCAGCCTAAATTAAGTCCCACAGCAGCAGTCATCGTAAACACTACAATCAGCCTAAATTAAGTCCCACAGCAGCAGTCATCTTAAACACTACAATCAGCCTACAATTAAGTCCCACAGCAGCAGTCATCTTAAACACAGCAATCAGCCTAAATTAAGTCCCACAGCAGCAGTCATCTTAAACACTACAATCAGTCTACAATTAAGTCCCACAGCAGCAGTCATCTTAAACACTACAATCAGCCTACAATTAAGTCCCACAGCAGCAGTCATCTTAAACACTACAATCAGCCTACAATTAAGTCCCACAGCAGCAGTCATCTTAAACTCTACAATCAGCCTAAATTAAGTCCCACAGCAGCAGTCATCTTAAACACTACAATCAGCCTACAATTAAGTCCCACAGCAGCAGTCATCTTAAACACTACAATCAGCCTAAGTCAAGTCCCACAGCAGCAGTCACCTTAAACACTACAATCAGCCTACAATTAAGTCCCACAGCAGCAGTCATCTTACACACTACAATCAGCCTCAATTAAATCCCACAGCAGCAGTCATCTTAAACACTACAATCAGCCTACAATTAAGTCTCACAGCAGCAGTCATCTTAAACACTACAATCAGCCTAAATTAAGTCCCACAGCAGCAGTCATCTTAAACACTACAATCAGCCTACAATTAAGTCCCACAGCAGCAGTCATCTTAAACACTACAATCAGCCTAAATTAAGTCCCACAGCAGCAGTCATCTTAAACACTACAATCAGCCTACAATTAAGTCCCACAGCAGCAGTCATCTTAAACACTACAATCAGCCTAAATTAAGTCCCACAGCAGCAGTCATCTTAAACATTACAATCAGCCTAAATTAAGTCCTACATCAGCAGTCATCTTAAACACTACAATCAGGCTAAATCAAGTCCCACAGCAGCAGTCATCTTAAACACTACAATCAGCCTAAATTAAGTCCTACATCAGCAGTCACCTTAAACACTACAATCAGCCTGAATTAAGTCCCACAGCAGCAGTCATCTTCAACACTACAATCAGCCTACAATTAAGTCCCACAGCAGCAGTCATCTTAAACACTACAATCAGCCTAAATCAAGTCCCACAGCAGCAGTCATCATAAACACTACAATCAGCCTAAATTAAATCCCACAGCAGCAGTCATCTTAAACACTACAATCAGCCTAAATTAAGTCCCACAGCAGCAGTCATCTCAAACACTACAATCAGCCTACAATTAAGTCCCACAGCAGCAGTCATCTTAAACACTACAATCAGCCTAAATTAAGTCCCACAGCAGCAGTCATCGTAAATACTACAATCAGCCTAAATTAAGTCCCACAGCAGCAGTCATCTTAAACACGGCAATCAGCCTAAATTAAGTCCCACAGCAGCAGTCATCTTAAACACTACAATCAGCCTACAATTAAGTCCCACAGCAGCAGTCATCTTAAACACTACAATCAGCCTAAATTAAGTCCCACAGCAGCAGTCATCTTAAACACTACAATCAGCCTACAATTAAATCCCATAGCAGCAGTCATCTTAGACACTACATTCAGCCTACAATTAAGTCCCACAGCAGCAGTCATCTTAAACACTACAATCAACCTAAATTAAGTCCCACAGCAGCAGTCATCTTAAACACTACCATCAGCCTAAATTAAGTCCCACAGCAGCAGTCATCTTAAACACTACAATCAGCCTACAATTAAGTCCCACAGCAGCAGTCATCTTAAACACTACAATCAGCCTACAATTAAGTCCCACAGCAGCAGTCATATTAAGCACTACAATCAGCCTAAATTAAGTCCCACAGCAGCAGTCATCTTAAACACTACAATCAGCCTAAATTAAGTCCTACATCAGCAGTCATCTTAAACACTACAATCAGGCCAAATCAAGTCCAACAGCAGCAGTCATCTTAAACACTACAATCAGCCTAAATTAAGTCCTACATCAGCAGTCACCTTAAACACTACAATCAGCCTAAATTAAGTCCCACAGCAGCAGTCATCTTAAGCACTACAATCAGCCTACAATTAAGTCCCACAGCAGCAGTCATCTTAAACACTACAATCAGGCTAAATCAAGTCCCACAGCAGCAGTCATCTGAAACAATACAATCAGCCTAAATTAAGTTCCAAAGCAGCAGTCATCTTAAACACTACAATCAGCCTAAATTAAGTCCCACCGCAGCAGTCATCTTAAACACTACAATCAGCCTAATTTAAGTCCCACAGCAGCAGTCATCTTAAAAACACTACAATCAGCCTATAATTAAGTCCAACAGCAGCAGTCATTTTCAACACTACAATCAGCCTAAATTAAGTCCCACAGCAGCAGTCATCTCAAACACTACAATCAGCCTAAATTAAGTCCCACAGCAGCAGTCATCTTAAACACTACAATCAGCCTACAATTAAATCCCATAGCAGCAGTCATCTTAGACACTACATTCAGCCTACAATTAAGTCCCACAGCAGCAGTCATCTTAAACACTACAATCAACCTAAATTAAGTCCCACAGCAGCAGTCATCTTAAACACTACCATCAGCCTAAATTTAGTCCCACAGCAGCAGTCATCTTAAACACTACAATCAGCCTACAATTAAGTCCCACAGCAGCAGTCATCTTAAACACTACAATCAGCCTACAATTAAGTCCCACAGCAGCAGTCATATTAAGCACTACAATCAGCCTAAATTAAGTCCCACAGCAGCAGTCATCTTAAACACTACAATCAGCCTAAATCAAGTCCCACAGCAGCAGTCATCATAAACACTACAATCAGCCTAAATTAAATCCCACAGCAGCAGTCATCTTAAACACTACAATCAGCCTAAATTAAGTCCCACAGCAGCAGTCATCTCAAACACTACAATCAGCCTACAATTAAGTCCCACAGCAGCAGTCATCTTAAACACTACAATCAGCCTAAATTAAGTCCCACAGCAGCAGTCATCGTAAATACTACAATCAGCCTAAATTAAGTCCCACAGCAGCAGTCATCTTAAACACGGCAATCAGCCTAAATTAAGTCCCACAGCAGCAGTCATCTTAAACACTACAATCAGCCTACAATTAAGTCCCACAGCAGCAGTCATCTTAAACACTACAATCAGCCTAAATTAAGTCCCACAGCAGCAGTCATCTTAAACACTACAATCAGCCTACAATTAAATCCCATAGCAGCAGTCATCTTAGACACTACATTCAGCCTACAATTAAGTCCCACAGCAGCAGTCATCTTAAACACTACAATCAACCTAAATTAAGTCCCACAGCAGCAGTCATCTTAAACACTACCATCAGCCTAAATTAAGTCCCACAGCAGCAGTCATCTTAAACACTACAATCAGCCTACAATTAAGTCCCACAGCAGCAGTCATCTTAAACACTACAATCAGCCTACAATTAAGTCCCACAGCAGCAGTCATATTAAGCACTACAATCAGCCTAAATTAAGTCCCACAGCAGCAGTCATCTTAAACACTACAATCAGCCTAAATTAAGTCCTACATCAGCAGTCATCTTAAACACTACAATCAGGCCAAATCAAGTCCAACAGCAGCAGTCATCTTAAACACTACAATCAGCCTAAATTAAGTCCTACATCAGCAGTCACCTTAAACACTACAATCAGCCTAAATTAAGTCCCACAGCAGCAGTCATCTTAAGCACTACAATCAGCCTACAATTAAGTCCCACAGCAGCAGTCATCTTAAACACTACAATCAGGCTAAATCAAGTCCCACAGCAGCAGTCATCTGAAACAATACAATCAGCCTAAATTAAGTTCCAAAGCAGCAGTCATCTTAAACACTACAATCAGCCTAAATTAAGTCCCACCGCAGCAGTCATCTTAAACACTACAATCAGCCTAATTTAAGTCCCACAGCAGCAGTCATCTTAAAAACACTACAATCAGCCTATAATTAAGTCCAACAGCAGCAGTCATTTTCAACACTACAATCAGCCTAAATTAAGTCCCACAGCAGCAGTCATCTCAAACACTACAATCAGCCTAAATTAAGTCCCACAGCAGCAGTCATCTTAAACACTACAATCAGCCTACAATTAAATCCCATAGCAGCAGTCATCTTAGACACTACATTCAGCCTACAATTAAGTCCCACAGCAGCAGTCATCTTAAACACTACAATCAACCTAAATTAAGTCCCACAGCAGCAGTCATCTTAAACACTACCATCAGCCTAAATTTAGTCCCACAGCAGCAGTCATCTTAAACACTACAATCAGCCTACAATTAAGTCCCACAGCAGCAGTCATCTTAAACACTACAATCAGCCTACAATTAAGTCCCACAGCAGCAGTCATATTAAGCACTACAATCAGCCTAAATTAAGTCCCACAGCAGCAGTCATCTTAAACACTACAATCAGCCTAAATTAAGTCCTACATCAGCAGTCATCTTAAACACTACAATCAGGCCAAATCAAGTCCAACAGCAGCAGTCATCTTAAACACTACAATCAGCCTAAATTAAGTCCTACATCAGCAGTCACCTTAAACACTACAATCAGCCTAAATTAAGTCCCACAGCAGCAGTCATCTTAAGCACTACAATCAGCCTACAATTAAGTCCCACAGCAGCAGTCATCTTAAACACTACAATCAGGCTAAATCAAGTCCCACAGCAGCAGTCATCTGAAACAATACAATCAGCCTAAATTAAGTTCCAAAGCAGCAGTCATCTTAAACACTACAATCAGCCTAAATTAAGTCCCACCGCAGCAGTCATCTTAAACACTACAATCAGCCTAATTTAAGTCCCACAGCAGCAGTCATCTTAAAAACACTACAATCAGCCTATAATTAAGTCCCACAGCAGCAGTCATTTTCAACACTACAATCAGCCTAAATTAAGTCCCACAGCAGCAGTCATCTCAAACACTACAATCAGCCTAAATTAAGTCCCGCAGCAGCAGTCATCTTAAACACTACAATCAGCCTAAATTAAGTCCCACAGCAGCAGTCATCGTAAACACTACAATCAGCCTAAATTAAGTCCCACAGCAGCAGTCATCTTAAACACTACAATCAGCCTACAATTAAGTCCCACAGCAGCAGTCATCTTAAACACTACAATCAGCCTACAATTAAGTCCCACAGCAGCAGTCATCTTAAACACTACAATCAACCTAAATTAAGTCCTACAACAGCGGTTATCTTAGACACTACAATCAGCCTAAATTAAGTCCCACAGCAGCAGTCATCTTAAACACTACAATCATCCTAAATTAAGTCCCACAGCAGCAGTCATCTTAAACACTACAATCAGCCTACAATTAAGTCCCACAGCAGCAGTCATCTTAAACTCTACAATCAGCCTAAATTAAGTCCCACAGCAGCAGTCATCTTAAACACTACAATCAGCCTACAATTAAATCCCACAGCAGCAGTCATCTTAAACACTACATTCAGCTTACAATTAAGTCCCACAGCAGCAGTCATCTTAAACACCACAATCAACCTAAATTAAGTCCCACAGCAGCAGTCATCTTAAACACTACCATCAGCCTAAATTAAGTCCCACAGCAGCAGTCATCTTAAGCACTACAATCAGCCTACAATTAAGTCCCACAGCACCAGTCATCTTAAACACTACAATCAGCCTACAATTAAGTCCCACAGCAGCAGTCATCTTAAACTCTACAATCAGCCTAAATTAAGTCCCACAACAGCAGTCATCTTACACACTACAATCAGCCTCAATTCAGTCCCACAGCAGCAGTCATCTCAAACACTACAATCAGCCTACAATTAAGTCCCACAGCAGCAGTCATCTTAAACACTACAATCAGCCTAAATTAAGTCCCACAGCAGCAGTCATCGTAAACACTACAATCAGCCTAAGTTAAGTCCCACAGCAGCAGTCATCTTAAACACTACAATCAGCCTAAATTCAGTCCCACAGCAGCAGTCATCTTAAAAACACTACAATCAGCCTACAATTAAGTCCCACAGCAGCAGTCATCTTCAACACTACAATCAGCCTAAATTAAGTCCCACAGCAGCAGTCATCTCAAACACTACAATCAGCCTAAATTAAGTCCCACAGCAGCAGTCATCGTAAACACTACAATCAGCCTAAATTAAGTCCCACAGCAGCAGTCATCTTAAACACTACAATCAGCCTACAATTAAGTCCCACAGCAGCAGTCATCTTAAACACTACAATCAGCCTACAATTAAGTCCCACAGCAGCAGTCATATTAAGCACTACAATCAGCCTAAATTAAGTCCCACAGCAGCAGTCATCTTAAACACTACAATCAGCCTAAATTAAGTCCTACATCAGCAGTCATCTTAAACACTACAATCAGGCCAAATCAAGTCCAACAGCAGCAGTCATCTTAAACACTACAATCAGCCTAAATTAAGTCCTACATCAGCAGTCACCTTAAACACTACAATCAGCCTAAATTAAGTCCCACAGCAGCAGTCATCTTAAGCACTACAATCAGCCTACAATTAAGTCCCACAGCAGCAGTCATCTTAAACACTACAATCAGGCTAAATCAAGTCCCACAGCAGCAGTCATCTGAAACAATACAATCAGCCTAAATTAAGTTCCAAAGCAGCAGTCATCTTAAACACTACAATCAGCCTAAATTAAGTCCCACCGCAGCAGTCATCTTAAACACTACAATCAGCCTAATTTAAGTCCCACAGCAGCAGTCATCTTAAAAACACTACAATCAGCCTATAATTAAGTCCAACAGCAGCAGTCATTTTCAACACTACAATCAGCCTAAATTAAGTCCCACAGCAGCAGTCATCTCAAACACTACAATCAGCCTAAATTAAGTCCCACAGCAGCAGTCATCTTAAACACTACAATCAGCCTACAATTAAATCCCATAGCAGCAGTCATCTTAGACACTACATTCAGCCTACAATTAAGTCCCACAGCAGCAGTCATCTTAAACACTACAATCAACCTAAATTAAGTCCCACAGCAGCAGTCATCTTAAACACTACCATCAGCCTAAATTTAGTCCCACAGCAGCAGTCATCTTAAACACTACAATCAGCCTACAATTAAGTCCCACAGCAGCAGTCATCTTAAACACTACAATCAGCCTACAATTAAGTCCCACAGCAGCAGTCATATTAAGCACTACAATCAGCCTAAATTAAGTCCCACAGCAGCAGTCATCTTAAACACTACAATCAGCCTAAATTAAGTCCTACATCAGCAGTCATCTTAAACACTACAATCAGGCCAAATCAAGTCCAACAGCAGCAGTCATCTTAAACACTACAATCAGCCTAAATTAAGTCCTACATCAGCAGTCACCTTAAACACTACAATCAGCCTAAATTAAGTCCCACAGCAGCAGTCATCTTAAGCACTACAATCAGCCTACAATTAAGTCCCACAGCAGCAGTCATCTTAAACACTACAATCAGGCTAAATCAAGTCCCACAGCAGCAGTCATCTGAAACAATACAATCAGCCTAAATTAAGTTCCAAAGCAGCAGTCATCTTAAACACTACAATCAGCCTAAATTAAGTCCCACCGCAGCAGTCATCTTAAACACTACAATCAGCCTAATTTAAGTCCCACAGCAGCAGTCATCTTAAAAACACTACAATCAGCCTATAATTAAGTCCCACAGCAGCAGTCATTTTCAACACTACAATCAGCCTAAATTAAGTCCCACAGCAGCAGTCATCTCAAACACTACAATCAGCCTAAATTAAGTCCCACAGCAGCAGTCATCTTAAACACTACAATCAGCCTAAATTAAGTCCCACAGCAGCAGTCATCGTAAACACTACAATCAGCCTAAATTAAGTCCCACAGCAGCAGTCATCTTAAACACTACAATCAGCCTACAATTAAGTCCCACAGCAGCAGTCATCTTAAACACTACAATCAGCCTACAATTAAGTCCCACAGCAGCAGTCATCTTAAACACTACAATCAACCTAAATTAAGTCCTACAACAGCGGTTATCTTAGACACTACAATCAGCCTAAATTAAGTCCCACAGCAGCAGTCATCTTAAACACTACAATCATCCTAAATTAAGTCCCACAGCAGCAGTCATCTTAAACACTACAATCAGCCTACAATTAAGTCCCACAGCAGCAGTCATCTTAAACTCTACAATCAGCCTAAATTAAGTCCCACAGCAGCAGTCATCTTAAACACTACAATCAGCCTACAATTAAATCCCACAGCAGCAGTCATCTTAAACACTACATTCAGCTTACAATTAAGTCCCACAGCAGCAGTCATCTTAAACACCACAATCAACCTAAATTAAGTCCCACAGCAGCAGTCATCTTAAACACTACCATCAGCCTAAATTAAGTCCCACAGCAGCAGTCATCTTAAACACTACAATCAGCCTACAATTAAGTCCCACAGCACCAGTCATCTTAAACACTACAATCAGCCTACAATTAAGTCCCACAGCAGCAGTCATCTTAAACTCTACAATCAGCCTAAATTAAGTCCCACAACAGCAGTCATCTTACACACTACAATCAGCCTCAATTCAGTCCCACAGCAGCAGTCATCTCAAACACTACAATCAGCCTACAATTAAGTCCCACAGCAGCAGTCATCTTAAACACTACAATCAGCCTAAATTAAGTCCCACAGCAGCAGTCATCGTAAACACTACAATCAGCCTAAGTTAAGTCCCACAGCAGCAGTCATCTTCAACACTACAATCAGCCTAAATTAAGTCCCACAGCAGCAGTCATCGTAAACACTACAATCAGCCTAAGTTAAGTCCCACAGCAGCAGTCATCTCAAACACTACAATCAGCCTAAATTAAGTCCCACAGCAGCAGTCATCTTAAACACTACAATCAGCCTACAATTAAGTCCCACAGCAGCAGTCATCTTAAACACAGCAATCAGCCTAAATTAAGTCCCACAGCAGCAGTCATCTTAAATACTACAATCAGCCTACAATTAAGTCCCACAGCAGAAGTCATCTTAAACACTACAATCAGCCTAAATTAAGTCCCACAGCAGCAGTCATCTTAAACACTACAATCAGCCTAAATTAAGTCCCACAGCAGCAGTCATCTTAAACACTACAATCAGCCTACAATTAAGTCCCACAGCAGCAGTCATCTTAAACTCTACAATCAGCCTAAATTAAGTCCCACAGCAGCAGTCATCTTAAACACTACAATCAGCCTACAATTAAGTCCCACAGCAGCAGTCATCTTAAACACTACAATCAGCTTACAATTAAGTCCCACAGCAGCAGTCATCTTAAACACTACAATCAACCTAAATTAGGTCCCACAGCAGCAGTCATCTTAAACACTACAATCAGCCTAAATTAAGTCCCACAGCAGCAGTCATCTTAAACACTACAATCAGCCTACAATTAAGTCCCACATCAGCAGTCATCTTAAACACTACAATCAGCCTACAATTAAGTCCCACAGCAGCAGTCATCTTAAACTCTACAATCAGCCTAAATTAAGTCCCACAACAGCAGTCATCTTACACACTACAATCAGTCTCAATTCAGTCCCACAGCAGCAGTCATCTTAAAAACACTACAATCAGCCGACAATTAAGTCCCACAGCAGCAGTCATCTCAAACACTACAATCAGCCTAAATTAAGTCCCACAGCAGCAGTCATCGTAAACACTACAATCAGCCTAAATTAAGTCCCACAGCAGCAGTCATCTTAAACACTACAATCAGCCTACAATTAAGTCCCACAGCAGCAGTCATCTTAAACACAGCAATCAGCCTAAATTAAGTCCCACAGCAGCAGTCATCTTAAATACTACAATCAGCCTACAATTAAGTCCCACAGCAGCAGTCATCTTAAACACTACAATCAGCCTAAATTAAGTCCCACAGCAGCAGTCATCTTAAACACTACAATCAGCCTAAATTAAGTCCCACAGCAGCAGTCATCTTAAACACTACAATCAGCCTACAATTAAGTCCCACAGCAGCAGTCATCTTAAACTCTACAATCAGCCTAAATTAAGTCCCACAGCAGCAGTCATCTTAAACACTACAATCAGCCTACAATTAAGTCCCACAGCAGCAGTCATCTTAAACACTACAATCAGCTTACAATTAAGTCCCACAGCAGCAGTCATCTTAAACACTACAATCAACCTAAATTAGGTCCCACAGCAGCAGTCATCTTAAACACTACAATCAGCCTAAATTAAGTCCCACAGCAGCAGTCATCTTAAACACTACAATCAGCCTACAATTAAGTCCCACATCAGCAGTCATCTTAAACACTACAATCAGCCTACAATTAAGTCCCACAGCAGCAGTCATCTTAAACTCTACAATCAGCCTAAATTAAGTCCCACAACAGCAGTCATCTTACACACTACAATCAGTCTCAATTCAGTCCCACAGCAGCAGTCATCTTAAAAACACTACAATCAGCCTACAATTAAGTCCCACAGCAGCAGTCATCTTCAACACTACAATCAGCCTAAATTAAGTCCCACAGCAGCAGTCATCTCAAACACTACAATCAGCCTACAATTAAGTCCCACAGCAGCAGTCATCTTAAACACTACAATCAGCCTAAATTAAGTCCCACAGCAGCAGTCATCGCAAACACTACAATCAGCCTAAATTAAGTCCCACAGCAGCAGTCATCTTAAACACTACAATCAGCCTACAATTAAGTCCCACAGCAGCAGTCATCTTAAACACTACAATCAGCCTACAATTAAGTCCCACAGCAGCAGTCATCTTAAACTCTACATTCAGCCTAAATTAAGTCCCACAACAGCAGTCATCTTACACACTACAATCAGCCTACAATTAAGTCCCACAGCAGCAGTCATCTTAAACACTACAATCAGCCTAAATTAAGTCCCACAGCAGCAGTCATCGTAAACACTACAATCAGCCTAAATTAAGTCCCACAGCAGCAGTCATCTTAAACACTACAATCAGCCTACAATTAAGTCCCACAGCAGCAGTCATCTTAAACACAGCAATCAGCCTAAATTAAGTCCCACAGCAGCAGTCATCTTAAACCCTACAATCAGTCTACAATTAAGTCCCACAGCAGCAGTCATCTTAAACACTACAATCAACCTAAATTAAGTCCTACAACAGCAGTCATCTTAAACACTACAATCAGCCTAAATTATGTCCCACAGCAGCAGTTATCTTAAACACTACAATCAGCCTAAATTAAGTCCCACAGCAGCAGTCATCTTAAACACTACAATCAGTTTACAATTAAGTCCCACAGCAGCAGTCATCTTAAACTCTACAATCAGCCTAAATTAAGTCCCACAGCAGCAGTCATCTTAAACACTACAATCAGCCTGCAATTAAATCCCACAGCAGCAGTCATCTTAAACACTACAATCAGCTTACAATTAAGTCCCACAGCAGCAGTCATCTTAAACACTACAATCAACCTAAATTAAGTCCCACAGCAGCAGTCATCTTAAACACTACAATCAGCCTAAATTAAGTCCCACAGCAGCAGTCATCTTAAACACTACAATCAGCCTACAATTAAGTCCCACAGCAGCAGTCATCTTAAACACTACAATCAGCCTACAATTAAGTCCCACAGCAGCAGTCATCTTAAACTCTACAATCAGCCTAAATTAAGTCCCACAACAGCAGTCATCTTACACACTACAATCAGCCTCAATTCAGTCCCACAGCAGCAGTCATCTTAAACACTACAATCAGCCTACAATTAAGTCCCATGGCAGCAGTCATCTTAAACACTACAATCAGCCTAAATTAAGTCCCACAGCAGCAGTCATCATAAACAATACAATCAGCCTACAAATAAGTCCCGCAGCAGCAGTCATCTTAAACACTACAATTAGCCTAAATTAAGTCCCACAGCAGCAGTCATCTTCAACACTACAATCAGCCTACAATTAAGTCCCACAGCAGCAGTCATCTTAAACACTACAATCAGCCTAAATCAAGTCCCACAGCAGCAGTCATCTTGAACACTACAATCAGCCTAAATTAAGTCCCACAGCAGCAGTCATCTTAAACACTACAATCAGTCTACAATTAAGTCCCACAGCAGTAGTCATCTTAAACACTACAATCAGCCTACAATTAAGTCCCACAGCAGCAGTCATCTTAATCACTATAATCAGCCTAAATTAAGTCCCACAGCAGCAGTCATCTTAAACACTACAATCAGCCTAAATTAAGTCCCACAGCAGCAGTCATCTTAAACACTACAATCAGCCTAATTTAAGTCCCACAGCAGCAGTCATCTTAAACACTACAATCAGCCTACAATTAAGTCTCACAGCAGCAGACATCTTAAACACTACAATCAGCCTAAATTAAGTCCCACATCAGCAGTCATCTTAAACACTACAATCAGCCTACAATTAAGTCCCACAGCAGCAGTCATCTTAAACACTACAATCAGCCTAAATTAAGTCCCACAGCAGCAGTCATCTTAAACTCTACAATCAGCCTAAATTAAGTCCCACAGCAGCAGTCATCTTACACACTACAATCAGCCTCAATTCAGTCCCACAGCAGCAGTCATCTTAAACACTACAATCAGCCTACAATTAAGTCCCACAGCAGCAGTCATCTTAAACACTACAATCAGCCTAAATTAAGTCCCACAGCAGCAGTCATCTTAAACACTACAATCAGCCTACAATTAAGTCCCACAGCAGCAGTCATCTTAAACACTACAATCAGCCTAAATCAAGTCCCACAGCAGCAGTCATCTTAAACACTACAATCAGCCTAAATTAAGTCCCACAGCAGCAGTCATCTTACACACTACAATCAGCCTCAATTCAGTCCCACAGCAGCAGTCATCTTAAACACTACAATCAGCCTACAATTAAGTCCCACAGCAGCAGTCATCTTAAACACTACAATCAGCCTAAATTAAGTCCCACAGCAGCAGTCATCTTAAACACTACAATCAGCCTACAATTAAGTCCCACAGCAGCAGTCATTTCAAACACTACAATCAGCCTAAATTAAGTCCCACAGCAGCAGTCATCTTAAACACTACAATCAGCCTACAATTAAGTCCCAGAGCTGCAGTCATCTTAAACACTACAATCAGCCTAAATTAAGTCCCACAGCAGCAGTCATCTTAAACACTACAATCAACCTAAATTAAGTCCCACAGCAGCAGTCATCTTAAACACTACAATCAGCCTACAATTAAGTCCCACAGCAGCAGTCATCTTAAACACTACAATCAGCCTAAATTAAGTCCCACAGCAGCAGTCATCTTAAACACTACAATCAGCCTAAATTAAGTCCCACAACAGCAGTCATCTTACACACTACAATCAGCCTCAATTCAGTCCCACAGCAGCAGTCATCTTAAAAACACTACAATCAGCCTAAATTAAGTCCCACAGCAGCAGTCATCTTCAACACTACAATCAGCCTAAATTAAGTCCCACAGCAGCAGTCATCTCAAACACTACAATCAGCCTACAATTAAGTCCCACAGCAGCAGTCATCTTAAACACTACAATCAGCCTAAATTAAGTCCCACAGCAGCAGTCATCGTAAACACTACAATCAGCCTAAATTAAGTCCCACAGCAGCAGTCATCTTAAACACTACAATCAGCCTACAATTAAGTCCCACAGCAGCAGTCATCTTAAACACTACAATCAGCCTACAATTAAGTCCCACAGCAGCAGTCATCTCAAACTCTACAATCAGCCTAAATTAAGTCCCACAACAGCAGTCATCTTACACACTACAATCAGCCTCAATTCAGTCCCACAGCAGCAGTCATCTTAAAAACACTACTATCAGCCTACAATTAAGTCCCACAGCAGCAGTCATCTTCAACACTACAATCAGCCTAAATTAAGTCCCACAGCAGCAGTCATCTCAAACACTACAATCAGCCTACAATTACGTCCCACAGCAGCAGTCATCTTAAACACTACAATCAGCCTAAATTAAGTCCCACAGCAGCAGTCATCGTAAACACTACAATCAGCCTAAATTAAGTCCCACAGCAGCAGTCATCTTAAACACTACAATCAGCCTATAATTAAGTCCCACAGCAGCAGTCATCTTAAACACAGCAATCAGCCTAAATTAAGTCCCACAGCAGCAGTCATCTTAAACACTACAATCAGCCTACAATTAAGTCCCACAGCAGCAGTCATCTTAAACACTACAATCAACCTAAATTAAGTCCTACAACAGCAGTCATCTTAAACACTACAATCAGCCTAAATTAAGTCCCACAGCAGCAGTCATCTTCAACACTACAATCAGCCTAAATTAAGTTCCACAGCAGCAGTCATCGTAAACACTACAATCAGCCTAAATTAAATTCCACAGCAGCAGTCATCTTAAACACTACAATCAGCCTACAATTAAGTCCCACAGCAGCAGTCATCTTAAACACGGCAATCAGCCTAAATTAAGTCCCACAGCAGCAGTCATCGTAAACACTACAATCAGCCTAAATTAAGTTCCACAGCAGCAGTCATCTTAAACACTACAATCAGCCTACAATTAAATCCCACAGCAGCAGTCATCTTAAACACTACAATCAGCCTACAATTAAGTCCCACAGCAGCAGTCATCTTAAACACTACAATCAGCCTAAATTAAGTCCCACAGCAGCAGTCATCTTAAACACTACAATCAGCCTAAATTAAGTCCCACAACAGCAGTCATCTTAAACACTACAATCAGCCTACAATTAAATCCCACAGCAGCAGTCATCTTAAACACTACAATCAGCCTACAAGTAAGTCCCACAGCAGCAGTCATCTTAAACACTACAATCAGCCTAAGTTAAGTCCCACAGCAGCAGTCATCTTAAGCACTACAATCAGCCTACAATTAAGTCCCACAGCAGCAGTCATCTTAAACACTACAATCAGCCTACAATTAAGTCCCACAGCAGCAGTCATCTTAAACACTATAATCAGCCTAAATTAAGTCCCACAGCAGCAGTCATCTTAAATACTACAATCAACCTAAATTAGGTCCTACAGCAGCAGTCATCTTAAACACTACAATCAGCCTAAATTAAGTCCCACAGCAGCAGTCATCTTAAACACTACAATCAGCCTACAATTAAGTCCCACATCAGCAGTCATCTTAAACACTACAATCAGCCTACAATTAAGTCCCACAGCAGCAGTCATCTTAAACTCTACAATCAGCCTAAATTAAGTCCCACAACAGCAGTCATCTTACACACTACAATCAGTCTCAATTCAGTCCCACAGCAGCAGTCATCTTAAAAACACTACAATCAGCCTACAATTAAGTCCCACAGCAGCAGTCATCTTCAACACTACAATCAGCCTAAATTAAGTCCCACAGCAGCAGTCATCTCAAACACTACAATCAGCCTACAATTAAGTCCCACAGCAGCAGTCATCTTAAACACTACAATCAGTCTAAATTAAGTCCCACAGCAGCAGTCATCGTAAACACTACAATCAGCCTAAATTAAGTCCCACAGCAGCAGTCATCTTAAACACTACAAACAGCCTACAATTAAGTCCCACAGCAGCAGTCATCTTAAACACTACAATCAGCCTACAATTAAGTCCCACAGCAGCAGTCATCTTAAACTCTACAATCAGCCTAAATTAAGTCCCACAACAGCAGTCATCTTACACACTACAATCAGCCTACAATTAAGTCCCACAGCAGCAGTCATCTTAAACACTACAATCAGCCTAAATTAAGTCCCACAGCAGCAGTCATCGTAAACACTACAATCAGCCTAAATTAAGTCCCACAGCAGCAGTCATCTTAAACACTACAATCAGCCTACAATTAAGTCCCACAGCAGCAGTCATCTTAAACACAGCAATCAGCCTAAATTAAGTCCCACAGCAGCAGTCATCTTAAACACTACAATCAGTCTACAATTAAGTCCCACAGCAGCAGTCATCTTAAACACTACAATCAACCTAAATTAAGTCCTACAACAGCAGTCATCTTAAACACTACAATCAGCCTAAATTAAGTCCCACAGCAGCAATTATCTTAAACACTACAATCAGCCTAAATTAAGTCCCACAGCAGCAGTCATCTTAAACACTACAATCAGTTTACAATTAAGTCCCACAGCAGCAGTCATCTTAAACTCTACAATCAGCCTAAATTAAGTCCCACAGCAGCAGTCATCTTAAACACTACAATCAGCCTGCAATTAAATCCCACAGCAGCAGTCATCTTAAACACTACAATCAGCTTACAATTAAGTCCCACAGCAGCAGTCATCTTAAACACTACAATCAACCTAAATTAAGTCCCACAGCAGCAGTCATCTTAAACACTACAATCAGCCTAAATTAAGTCCCACAGCAGCAGTCATCTTAAACACTACAATCAGCCTACAATTAAGTCCCACAGCAGCAGTCATCTTAAACACTACAATCAGCCTACAATTAAGTCCCACAGCAGCAGTCATCTTAAACTCTACAATCAGCTTAAATTAAGTCCCACAACAGCAGTCATCTTACACACTACAATCAGCCTCAATTCAGTCCCACAGCAGCAGTCATCTTAAACACTACAATCAGCCTACAATTAAGTCCCACAGCAGCAGTCATCTTAAACGCTACAATCAGCCTAAATTAAGTCCCACAGCAGCAGTCATCATAAACAATACAATCAGCCTACAAATAAGTCCCGCAGCAGCAGTCATCTTAAACACTACAATTAGCCTAAATTAAGTCCCACAGCAGCAGTCATCTTCAACACTACAATCAGCCTACAATTAAGTCCCACAGCAGCAGTCATCTTAAACACTACAATCAGCCTAAATCAAGTCCCACAGCAGCAGTCATCTTGAACACTACAATCAGCCTAAATTAAGTCCCACAGCAGCAGTCATCTTAAACACTACAATCAGTCTACAATTAAGTCCCACAGCAGTAGTCATCTTAAACACTACAATCAGCCTACAATTAAGTCCCACAGCAGCAGTCATCTTAATCACTATAATCAGCCTAAATTAAGTCCCACAGCAGCAGTCATCTTAAACACTACAATCAGCCTAAATTAAGTCCCACAGCAGCAGTCATCTTAAACACTACAATCAGCCTAATTTAAGTCCCACAGCAGCAGTCATCTTAAACACTACAATCAGCCTACAATTAAGTCTCACAGCAGCAGACATCTTAAACACTACAATCAGCCTAAATTAAGTCCCACATCAGCAGTCATCTTAAACACTACAATCAGCCTACAATTAAGTCCCACAGCAGCAGTCATCTTAAACACTACAATCAGCCTAAATTAAGTCCCACAGCAGCAGTCATCTTAAACTCTACAATCAGCCTAAATTAAGTCCCACAGCAGCAGTCATCTTACACACTACAATCAGCCTCAATTCAGTCCCACAGCAGCAGTCATCTTAAACACTACAATCAGCCTACAATTAAGTCCCACAGCAGCAGTCATCTTAAACACTACAATCAGCCTAAATTAAGTCCCAGAGCAGCAGTCATCTTAAACACTACAATCAGCCTACAATTAAGTCCCACAGCAGCAGTCATCTTACACACTACAATCAGCCTCAATTCAGTCCCACAGCAGCAGTCATCTTAAACACTACAATCAGCCTACAATTAAGTCCCACAGCAGCAGTCATCTTAAACACTACAATCAGCCTAAATTAAGTCCCACAGCAGCAGTCATCTTAAACACTACAATCAGCCTACAATTAAGTCCCACAGCAGCAGTCATTTCAAACACTACAATCAGCCTAAATTAAGTCCCACAGCAGCAGTCATCTTAAACACTACAATCAGCCTACAATTAAGTCCCACAGCAGCAGTCATCTTAAACACTACAATCAGCCTAAATTAAGTCCCACAGCAGCAGTCATCTTAAACACTACAATCAACCTAAATTAAGTCCCACAGCAGCAGTCATCTTAAACTCTACAATCAGCCTAAATTAAGTCCCACAGCAGCAGTCATCTTACACACTACAATCAGCCTCAATTCAGTCCCACAGCAGCAGTCATCTTAAACACTACAATCAGCCTACAATTAAGTCCCACAGCAGCAGTCATCTTAAACACTACAATCAGCCTAAATTAAGTCCCACAGCAGCAGTCATCTTAAACACTACAATCAGCCTACAATTAAGTCCCACAGCAGCAGTCATCTTACACACTACAATCAGCCTCAATTCAGTCCCACAGCAGCAGTCATCTTAAACACTACAATCAGCCTACAATTAAGTCCCACAGCAGCAGTCATCTTAAACACTACAATCAGCCTAAATTAAGTCCCACAGCAGCAGTCATCTTAAACACTACAATCAGCCTACAATTAAGTCCCACAGCAGCAGTCATTTCAAACACTACAATCAGCCTAAATTAAGTCCCACAGCAGCAGTCATCTTAAACACTACAATCAGCCTACAATTAAGTCCCACAGCAGCAGTCATCTTAAACACTACAATCAGCCTAAATTAAGTCCCACAGCAGCAGTCATCTTAAACACTACAATCAACCTAAATTAAGTCCCACAGCAGCAGTCATCTTAAACACTACAATCAGCCTACAATTAAGTCCCACAGCAGCAGTCATCTTAAACACTACAATCAGCCTAAATTAAGTCCCACAGCAGCAGTCATCTTAAACACTACAATCAGCCTAAATTAAGTCCCACAACAGCAGTCATCTTACACACTACAATCAGCCTCAATTCAGTCCCACAGCAGCAGTCATCTTAAAAACACTACAATCAGCCTAAATTAAGTCCTACAGCAGCAGTCATCTTCAACACTACAATCAGCCTAAATTAAGTCCCACAGCAGCAGTCATCTCAAACACTACAATCAGCCTACAATTAAGTCCCACAGCAGCAGTCATCTTAAACACTACAATCAGCCTAAATTAAGTCCCACAGCAGCAGTCATCGTAAACACTACAATCAGCCTAAATTAAGTCCCACAGCAGCAGTCATCTTAAACACTACAATCAGCCTACAATTAAGTCCCACAGCAGCAGTCATCTTAAACACTACAATCAGCCTACAATTAAGTCCCACAGCAGCAGTCATCTCAAACTCTACAATCAGCCTAAATTAAGTCCCACAACAGCAGTCATCTTACACACTACAATCAGCCTCAATTCAGTCCCACAGCAGCAGTCATCTTAAAAACACTACTATCAGCCTACAATTAAGTCCCACAGCAGCAGTCATCTTCAACACTACAATCAGCCTAAATTAAGTCCCACAGCAGCAGTCATCTCAAACACTACAATCAGCCTACAATTACGTCCCACAGCAGCAGTCATCGTAAACACTACAATCAGCCTAAATTAAGTCCCACAGCAGCAGTCATCTTAAACACTACAATCAGCCTATAATTAAGTCCCACAGCAGCAGTCATCTTAAACACAGCAATCAGCCTAAATTAAGTCCCACAGCAGCAGTCATCTTAAACACTACAATCAGCCTACAATTAAGTCCCACAGCAGCAGTCATCTTAAACACTACAATCAACCTAAATTAAGTCCTACAACAGCAGTCATCTTAAACACTACAATCAGCCTAAATTAAGTCCCACAGCAGCAGTCATCTTAAACACTACAATCAGCCTATAATTAAGTCCCACAGCAGCAGTCATCTTAAACACAGCAATCAGCCTAAATTAAGTCCCACAACAGCAGTCATCTTAAACACTACAATCAGCCTACAATTAAGTCCCACAGCAGCAGTCATCTTAAACACTACAATCAACCTAAATTAAGTCCTACAACAGCAGTCATCTTAAACACTACAATCAGCCTAAATTAAGTCCCACAGCAGCAGTCATCTTAAACACTACAATCAGCCTAAATTAAGTCCCACAGCAGCAGTCATCTTAAACACTACAATCAGCCTACAATTAAGTCCCACAGCAGCAGTCATCTTCAACACTACAATCAGCCTAAATTAAGTCCCACAGCAGCAGTCATCGTAAACACTACAATCAGCCTAAATTAAATTCCACAGCAGCAGTCATCTTAAACACTACAATCAGCCTACAATTAAGTCCCACAGCAGCAGTCATCTTAAACACGGCAATCAGCCTAAATTAAGTCCCACAGCAGCAGTCATCTTAAACACTACAATCAGCCTAAATTAAGTTCCACAGCAGCAGTCATCTTAAACACTACAATCAGCCTACAATTAAATCCCACAGCAGCAGTCATCTTAAACACTACAATCAGCCTACAATTAAGTCCCACAGCAGCAGTCATCTTAAACACTACAATCAGCCTAAATTAAGTCCCACAGCAGCAGTCATCTTAAACACTACAATCAGCCTAAATTAAGTCCCACAACAGCAGTCATCTTAAACACTACAATCAGCCTACAATTAAATCCCACAGCAGCAGTCAACTTAAACACTACAATCAGCCTACAAGTAAGTCCCACAGCAGCAGTCATCTTAAACACTACAATCAGCCTAAGTTAAGTCCCACAGCAGCAGTCATCTTAAGCACTACAATCAGCCTACAATTAAGTCCCACAGCAGCAGTCATCTTAAACACTACAATCAGCCTACAATTAAGTCCCACAGCAGGAGTCATCTTAAACACTATAATCAGCCTAAATTAAGTCCCACAGCAGCAGTCATCTTAAACACTACAATCAGCCTAAGCTAAGTCCCACAGCAGCAGTCATCTTAAACACTACAATCAGCCTAATTTAATTCCCACAGCAGCAGTCATCTTAAACACTACAATCAGCCTAAATTAAGTCCCACGGCAGCAGTCATTTTAAACACTACAATCAGCCTAAATTAAGTCCCACAGCAGCAGTCATCTTAAACACTATAATCAGACTACAATTAAGTCCTGCAGCAACAGTCATCATAAACACTACAATCAGCCTATAATTTACTATAATAAATCATACAAATACATACAAATTTTTAATTTGCAAGAAGTCAAACAACTGCTAATAAAAAAATAATTCTGGTCACAAAATTTTGATAGCGTAGGGTCACAGGTTAAACTATAAGTTATGTCAATGCGACCATCTAGAATCAATGATATGCAAGTAATTAAAAAAAATCTGGCACAAGTCCATCATAAGGAAAATTCCCTCGAATAAAAACTTAAGTTGTGAAATAGCTTCAGATTAAATAATATTCAAACCTGGTTTCCATATACCATAAATTAAGATATTAAAGCAATGTGTTGATTATAGTGAAAAATGTGATTGCAATCAGTTCACCATAATTAAAACTCGCATTTTTTAAAATGCAAAAAATTCAAATCGTAAAACAATAATTGAAAAAAGGGTCTGTGGCCTAAGCACCTCTAAGGTCCTTCATTTTAAACTAAGTTGGGCTGTGACAGCAATTTTGGATTTCCCATCAGCATGCAATTCCAAAGTTTGATGAAGAATCATCCAAGGATGATTTATACACTGCAAAAAAATCAATTTGTCTCATAGCCTGTGACAAAAAGATCTTTCAACACAATTCCCATAGGTCAGATGGTAAACTAACTTGGAAAATGGAGGCCATCTTGGATTTCCCATCGGCAACGAAAAAAAGAAACTTGGTAGAGGACCACCTAGTCATCATTCCTACAATGTTACAATTCTTTTCTGACAAGAAGATCTTCAAAGCTTCAGCCAAACAGAACACATCAATGGCCCTGGCAGCCATATTAGATTCAGGTACAAGACCATCCAAGGAACATTCATATAATGCAAAAAATTCAATTCGTCGAGTAGTTTCTCACAAAAAGGCCTTTCAATGAAATTCCCATAGGGTCCAATGGTAAAATAAATCGCCTGGTGACGGCCATTTTGGATTTTCGATCCACACAAAAATAAAAGGTTGGTAGAGGACCACCCAGTCATCATCTCTATAATGTTACAATTCCATCGGCTGAGTAGTTTCTGACAAGAAGATCTTCAAAGTTTCAACCAATCGGAACACATTATTGGCCCTGGCGATTTCCGATCTGCTCCAAAATAATAAATCAGGTATAGAACCATCCAAGAAACATTCAAATAATGCAAAATATTAAATTTGTCAAATAGTTTCTCACTAAAAGGTCTTTGAATGAAATTCCCATAGGGTCCAATGTTAAACTAAGTCGCCCTGTTGCTGCCATCTTGGATTTCCGATCGGCACAAAAATAACAAACTTGGTAGAGGACCACCCTGAGTCATCATTTCTATGATGTTACAATTCCATCGGCTGAGTAGTTTCTGACAAGAAGATCTTCAAAGTTTCAACCAATCAGAACACATTATTGGCCCTGGCAGCCATGTTGGATTTCCGATCTGCACCAAAGTAATAGATCAGGTGTAGAACCATCCAAGGAACATTCATATAATACAAAATATTCAATTTGTTGAGTAGTTTCTCACAAAAAGGTTTTTCAATGAAATTCCCATAGGGTCCAATGGTAAACTAAGTTGCCCTGTGGTGGCCATCTTGGATATACGATCGGCAAAAAAATAACAAACTTAGCAGAGGACAACCCAGTCATCATTTCTATAATGTAACAATTCCATGGGCCGAGTAGTTTCTGACAAGAAGATCTTCAAAGTTTCAACCGATTAGAACACATTATTGGCCCTGGCAGCCATGTTGGATTTCCAATCTGCACCTAAATAATAGATTCAAGTGTAGAGCCATCCAAGGAACATTCACATAATGCAAAAAAATCAATTTGTCCAGTAGTTTCTCAAAAAAAGGTCTTTGAATGAAATTCCCATAGGGTCCAATGGTAAACTATTGTTACCATGTGGCTGCCATCATGGATATGCGATCGGCACAAAAATAACAAACTTGATAGAGGACCACCCAGTCATCATTTCTATAATGTTACAATTCCATCGGCTGAGTAGTTTCTGACAAGAAGATCTTCAAAGTTTCAACCAATCAGAACACATTATTGGCCCTGGCAGCCATGTTGGATTTCCGATCTGCACCAAAATAACACAACTGGTAGAGGACCTCCCAATGAACATTTCTGCCAAGTTTCGTCCAAATCTGTTGAGTGGTTTCAGAGAGGATGAAAATATGAAAAATTTACAGACGCGGACGATGACGACGCACGCAAAGTGATGACAAAGGAACAAATAAGGACAGACACTAAAAATGACGACTTTTTTGTTTTATGTCAGATTTGTATGCAGTTATTTCCATTGATTTCCTTTAAAACATTCCTGCATGATGTAACACCGACAGATTTTGTGTAGCTCTTGTCATTTCAAAGATATAAGGGGGTCAAAATGGGACCAACATCGCACATTTTGAATTATGTTAAATCCAATTTTGATAAGAAAAGTTTGCAGATACCAAAGGGGTGATCAGAAGCCATTTATTGAAGAGGAACAGACAATACAATGGCCATAAGAAAAAGGGACAGACAATACAATGGCCATAAGAAAAAGGAACAGACAATACAATGGCCATAAGAAAAAGGAACAGACAATACAATGGCCATAAGAAAAAGGAACAGACAATACAATGGCCATAAGAAAAAGGAACAGACAATACAATGGCCATAAGAAAAAGGAACAGACAATACAATGGCCATAAGAAAAAGGAACAGACAATACAATGGCCATAAGAAAAAGGAACAGACAATACAATGGCCATAAGAAAAAGGAACAGACAATACAATGGCCATAAGAAAAAGGGCCAAAAGACAATAATCAACAAAACACAACAGAGAGAAATAACAAGTGTAGATAAATCTATGTCTCGCCTTCCCCTGCAAATTGTTTGGGTAAAATATTTTTCAGAAAATAAACTTGCTCCATCATAAAGTGTAGACCAAATATGGTGAACCTAGGTTGTAGAAACTGACCTAATCACCAAAACTTGACTAAAAATTTAAAAAAGTCAGCAGACCATGAAAATGAGATCAATGTCAGGTGACACATGCCCGGCTGACAAGTACCCTCCATGATCAATATGTGCACCAATTATAGTTAGCCTAGGTTGTATGGTAATAGTTAGCCTAGGTTGTATGGTAATAGTTAGCCTAGGTTGTATGGTAATAGTTAGTCGAGGTTGTATTGTAATAGTTAGCCGAGGTTGTATTGTAATAGTTAGCCTAGGTTGTATGGTAATAGTTAGCCTAGGTTGTATGGTAATAGTTAGCCTAGGTTGTATGGTAATGGTTAGCCTAGGTTGTATGGTAATAGTTAGCCGAGGTTGTATTGTAATAGTTAGCCTAGGTTGTATGGTAATAGTTAGCCTAGGTTGTATGGTAATAGTTAGCCTAGGTTGTATGGTAATAGTTAGTCTAGGTTGTATGGTAATAGTTAGCCTAGGTTGTATGGTAATAGTTAGTCTAGGTTGTACGGTAATAGTTAGTCTAGGTTGTATGGTAATAGTTAGCCTAGGTTGTATGGTAATAGTTAGCCTAGGTTGTATGGTAATAGTTAGTCTAGGTTGTATGGTAATGGTTAGCCTAGGTTGTATTGTAATAGTTAGCCTAGGTTGTATGGTAATAGTTAGCCTTGGTTGTATGGTAATAGTTAGCCTAGGTTGTATGGTAATAGTTAGTCTAGGTTGTATGGTAATAGTTAGCCTAGGTTGTATTGTAATAGTTAGCCTAGGTTGTATGGTAATAGTTAGCCTAGGTTGTATGGTAATAGTTAGCCTAGGTTGTATGGTAATAGTTAGCCTAGGTTGTATGGTAATAGTTAGTCTAGGTTGTATGATAATAGTTAGCCTAGGTTGTATGGTAATAGTTAGCCTAGGTTGTATGGTAATAGTTAGCCTAGGTTGTATGGTAATAGTTAGCCTAGGTTGTATGGTAATAGTTAGCCTAGGTTGTATGGTAATAGTTAGTATGGTAATAGTTAGTCTAGGTTGTATGGTAATAGTTAGCCTAGATTGTATGGTAATAGTTAGCCTAGGTTGTATGGTAATAGTTAGCCTAGGTTGTATGGTAATAGTTAGCCTAGGTTGTATGGTAATAGTTAGTCTAGGTTGTATGGTAATAGTTAGCCTATGTTGTATGGTAATAGTTAGCCTAGGTTGTATGGTAATAGTTAGCCTAGGTTGTATGGTAATAGTTAGTCTAGGTTGTATGGTAATAGTTAGCCTAGGTTGTATGGTAATAGTTAGCCTAGGTTGTATGGTAATAGTTAGTCTATGTTGTATGGTAATAGTTAGCCTAGGTTGTATGGTAATAGTTAGTCTAGGTTGTATGGTAATAGTTAGCCTAGGTTGTATGGTAATAGTTAGTCTAGGTTGTATGGTAATAGTTAACCTAGGTTGTATGGTAATAGTTAGCCTAGGTTGTATGGTAATAGTTAGTATGGTAATAGTTAGTCTAGGTTGTATGGTAATAGTTAGTCTAGGTTGTATGGTAATAGTTAGCCTAGGTTGTATGGTAATAGTTAGCCTAGGTTGTATGGTAATAGTTAGTCTAGGTTGTATGGTAATAGTTAGCCTAGGTTGTATGGTAATAGTTAGCCTAGGTTGTATAGTAATAGTTAGCCTAGGTTGTATGGTAATAGTTAGCCTAGGTTGTATGGTAATAGTTAGTCTAGGTTGTATTGTAATAGTTAGCCTAGGTTGTATGGTAATAGTTAGCCTAGGTTGTATGGTAATAGTTAGCCTAGGTTGTATGGTAATAGTTAGCCTAGGTTTATGGTAATAGTTAGCCTAGGTTGTATGGTAATAGTTAGTATGGTAACAGTTAGTCTAGGTTGTATGGTAATAGTTAGCCTAGGTTGTATAGTAATAGTTAGCCTAGGTTGTATGGTAATAGTTAGCCTAGGTTGTATGGTAATAGTTAGTCTAGGTTGTATGGTAATAGTTAGCCTAGGTTGTATTGTAATAGTTAGCCTAGGTTGTATGGTAATAGTTAGCCTAGGTTGTATGGTAATAGTTAGCCTAGGTTGTATTGTAATAGTTAGCCTAGGTTGTATGGTAATAGTTAGCCTAGGTTGTATTGTAATAGATAGCCTAGGTTGTATGGTAATAGTTAGCCTAGGTTGTATGGTAATAGTTAACCTAGGTTGTATGGTAATGGAGACATTGACCTAATCACAAAAACTTGTCATTGTTAATACCGTCGCCGGAAAAGCAATAACTATGTCTCGCCTTCAGCAACTTTCGTCGCAGGTGAGAAAAAAAACTGAGCAACAAGAACCCAATTTAAAACTAGAGGCTCCCAGGAGCCTGTAATCGCTCACATGTTTTTCAATTTGACATCTAAAGTTAATAGAAAATGGGGGTGTTACACATAATTTTGAAAGTGGGCCACCCAAAGATCATTTCAACTCAAATTTCTGAGCAAAAGATTTAGATGTGATTTTTATCTCATAATATTCCTAAACGGAATAAACTGGCTGAAAAAATCTCACCGAAAAACCCAGAATATGTGTTAAACTATACTCATTGCCATGTAACTGCAGTTAAAATTTGAGCTCATTTTGACTTATACTAAAGCAGCAATGGACAATTGAAGAAATGTCTATTTTTAGTAACAGCAGCCATCTTGAATGGAGGGCGGAGCTGTCGGACACAATATTGAAAGGGGACCATCCAAGGACCATCGCAGCCAAATTTGCTTTAATTTGCTTCAGCGGTTTCAGAGGAGATTTAAATGTGATCTTTTATCAAAATATGCCTAATTTGAATAATCGGTATAAATCGCTGAAAGAAAAATTTCACAGAAAAAAACGGAATATATGTTAAACTATTCCTTGCCATGTAGCTGCAGTTCAAATTTGAGCTCATTTTGACTTATACTAAAGCAGCAATGGACAATTAAGATTTCATCCCCCTATTTTCTATTTTTAGCTTGGCGGCCATCTTGGTTGGAAGTTGGGATCACCGGACACAAATTTGGAAGGGAGCCATCCAAGGACCATTCCACCAAAGTTTGGTTGCAATTGGCCCTGTGGTTTCTGAGGAGATTAAAATGTGAAATGTTGACGGACGGACGACGGACGAAAAGTGATGGCACCAAGAGTGTATTCAGTTTAAGCAGTTTGTTCTCCATTAGTGGCACCCATCGTATTGTTATGGAACGACATTTAAATCATCTGTCACATCATGTTACTCTTGTTAAAAATCTGGTGATGAGTCATGAAAGAGGAAGGGAAGATTGGATTGTGACGATGACAAATGGAACATTTAGCCGTGGTCATCTGTGATACAAACATTCTGTAACTGTTAACCACATCATGATGACTGTAAAACTTTCTAAATAGTAATTTCAACTTAACCATGAGGAACCCTTGGTTCAGTATCTTCCTTAGCAACCCTCTATCAAGAAAAATCCTGATAATGAAAGGTTTTTCTGTAGATTCCTTATGAAAATTTCATGCATGATTTTATCAAACAGATTTGATCTAACTCTTGTATTATAATGAAAATCAGTAACGCACCAAAGGTGCGAAAGCCGAGTTGCGAACATGTGGATGGACAATGTGGCCTTGACCTTTGTCCTATAAACCTCATTATCAATAGGCTTCCTCCTCTCACCATCAGGCACATGTGTACCAAGGTTCATTTAGATCCTACATTTTGTTCTTAAGATATCATGCGGAAACGAAAAAAGTATCAAATTTTTGTTCTATTTTTAGAAGTTGTGACCTCGACGTTTGTCCTACGATCCTCAATATCAATAAGTTTCCTCCTCTCACCACCTGGCATGTATGTACCAAATTTCATTTAGATCAGACATTTCATTCTTAAGATATTGTGCGGAAACGATTGCGCCGCCCGGACGCCCAGACACCCGGACACCATTCATCATATTATAAGCCGAGTTCGACTTCGTCGCAACTTGGCAAAATACAAAAATACTACACCATGAGAACAGTTCCAAAACCAATCAAAAATTCATAAAAACAGGCAAAATTAATACATGTACCCAAACACATATGCACATGACTGCTCATTTTCATGGCTTGGTTCAAGCACTTCATTATTGTTTTATTGGTTCAAACATGATGAGAACATACTAGTACCATCTCTCACATATAAATGTTAGACAGTAAACAAGGCAAGATATTAATAGGAAAGATCAACTTTGAAACAAATTCTGTTGTCATCTATATACAATATGCGACCAAATACTTTTCAACAAGTTGTTGATATCGTCTGGAAAACTTTTAGAAAGATGAGAAGATTCTTTAAAAATCCTTAGCATATCCAAGTAGTATTTTGAAAACAAAAAATATACTGGACATATCTTCTGTATAAAATAGGTTAAAATCTGTCTAGGAATAAATTAACTTGTGCACTAACAATTCCCTTCAAACCATATAAATTTCATAATAACAGCCGAGTACATTACTGTACTAAAACATACAAGGTCAGGGTGACACACAATGATAAATGAAACTGCACACGTTGTCGTGCTGTGATACCCCCACTCCCTCTACATAAGTTGATGTGTAGTAAAGTATTAGATTATAGTGGGACTTAACATGGTGAAGAGGCATAAAGGAGTGTAAAGAGTGTTGGAATCAAGAGATGTGTATCCTCCCAGGGGAGTTGCTTTTCCTACTTCACATTTTGTAATAGAGTTGCTTCCCTTTGATTATTTGAGTAACCAAAAGCAGCGAGTCAACAAAAAAATGCATTTCAAGAGGAATAACTCTTCACACAGTTGTCGCACATTTTTAACTGTGGGAAATGTTTTGTAGATCTTGACATGCTGAACATTTTTGCAGTTTAAACTTTCCCTCTATCTCTAATAGTTTTTGAGATATAAGATGATAGTATTAAAATTGAGAACATTTTGATGAAAAAAAGGGCAATAACTCCAAAATGGGTAATGGGATTTACTTCAAAATTGCAGGATAGGAAGATCTTGACATGCTGCAAATTTTGCAATTTAAACTTAACCTTTATCTCTTATAGTTTTTGAAATATAAGACGAAAAGTATTATTTTTTTATTTTAATTTGATGAAAAAAGGACAAGAACTCCAAGATAGGTAATCAGATTTACTTAAAAATTGCAGGGTAGGTAGATCTCGACATGTTGCACATTTTTGCATTTAAACTTAACATCTATCTCTTATAGTTTTTGAAATATAACACAAAAAGTATTAAAATTAAAAAAATAAATTGAAGGAAGGGCCGAACCGCCGGACACATTTTTGGAAGAGAACCATCCAATGACTATTTCATCAAAATTTTGTTCTTATTGAGCAAATGGTTTCAGACAAGAAGATTTTTATGGGAATTTCCCATAGGATCCTATGTTAAATTAAGTTCGGCTGTGGTGGCCATCTTGGTCGGTGTTCTGAAATGCCGGACACAATTTTGGAAGAGGACCACCCAAGAATCATTTCAGCAAAGTTTGGTTGAGATTGGCTCAGTAGTTTCAGAGGAGAAGATTCCTTAAAAATTTCATCCCCCCTTTTTTCTAATTTGCATAATCGGTCAAAATAGGCAAAAGTTCAAAGTTCATAAAAAATCCCGTAATATATGTTAAAAAGCTCATCATTATGCTTATACAGTTCAAATTTGGGTACTTTCTGGCTTTAAATAGAGCAGTTTTGGCCATTTGAAGACATTTCTATTTTTAGTCATGGCGGCCATCTTGGATACAGGACGGCGCTGACGTTCACAACTTTGAAAGGGGACCACCCAAGGATCATTTCAGCGAAGTTTGGTTGAGATTGGCTCAGTAGTTTCAGAGGAGAAGATTTATTTTTTAATTTCATCCCCCCTTTTTTCTATTTTTAGCTTGGCGGCCATCTTGGTTGGAAGTCGAGATCACCGGATACAATTTTGGAAGGGGGCCATCCAAGGATCATTCCACAAAAGTTTGGTTGCAATTGGCCCAGTGGTTTCTGAGGAGAAGATTTTTATGTGAATTTCCCATAGGGTCCTATGTTAAGCTAAGTTCGGCTGTGGGGGTCATCTTGATCGAAGGGCCGAACCGCCGGACACATTTTTGGAAGAGAACCATCCAATGACTATTTCATCAAAATTTTGTTCTTATTGAGCAAATGGTTTCAGACAAGAAGATTTTTATGGGAATTTCCCATAGGGTCCTATGTTAAATTAAGTTCGGCTGTGGCGGCCATCTTGGTCGGTGTTCTGAAATGCCGGACACAATTTTGGAAGAGGACCACCCAAGAATCATTTCAGCAAAGTTTGGTTGAGATTGGCTCAGTAGTTTCAGAGGAGAAGATTTTTTTTTAAATTTCATCCCCCCCTTTTTTCTAATTTGCATAATTGGTCAAAATCGGCAAAAGTTCAAAGTTCATAAAAAATCCCGTAATATATGTTAAAAAGCTCATCATGCTTATACAGTTCAAATTTGGGCACTTTCTGGCTTAAAATAGAGCAGTTTTGGCCATTTGAAGAAATGTCTATTTTTAGTCATGGCGGCCATCTTGGATACAGGACGGCGCTGACGGACACAATTTTGAAAGGGGACCACCCAAGGATCATTTCAGCAAAGTTTGGTTGAGATTGGCTCAGTAGTTTCAGAGGAGAAGATTTTTTTTTAATTTCATCCCCCCTTTTTTCTAATTTGCATAATCGGTCAAAATGGGTAATGGGATTTACTTCAAAATTGCAGGGTAGGTAGATTTGACATGCTGCACATTTTTGCAATTTAAACTTAACATCTATCTCTAAATAGTTTTTGAAATATAAGACGAAAAGTATTAAAATTAAAAAAATAAATTATGAAAAAAGGGCAATAACTCCAAGATGGGTAATCAAATTTACTTAAAAATTGCAGGGTAGGTAGATCTTGACATGCTGAACATGTTTGCAGTTTCAACTTACCACCTGTCTCTTATAGTTTTTGAAATAAAGGACGAAAAGTATTAAAATTTTGAAAATTTGATGAAAAAAGGGAAATAACTCCAAAATGGGTAATGGGATTTACTTCAAAATTGCAGGGTGGGTAGATCTTGATATGCCGCACATTTTTACAATTTAAAGTTAACCTTTATCTCTTATAGTTTTTGAAATATAAGACGAAAAGTATTAAAATTTTACAAATTTGATGAAAAAAGGGCAATAACTCCAAGATGGGTAATCAGATTTACTTCAAAATTGCAGGGTAGGTAGAACTTGATGTGCTGATCATTTTTATCCCCATGTCAGATTTTTGATATTATTAACGGTTTTTGAGTTATTACCCAAAACCTGCAATTTTACAATATGTTCTATTTTTAGTAACAGCGGCCATGTTGGTTGGTGCACGGCATCACCGGACACAATTTTGAAACTAGACACCCAAGCAATTCAGACCAAGTTTGGTTTCCATTGGTCTAGTACTTTCAGAGGAGAAGATTTTTGAAAAAGTTTACGACGTACGACGGACGACGGACGCCAATAGCTCACATGACCCTTTGGGTCAGGTGAGCTAAAAATGATGTATTACAGATTATTAGATATAAATATTATACATAGCTAATTAAGGAAATAATTTATAGCAGCAGCTCGTAAGGGAACATGAAAAGGGCTATAACTCTCGCAAAAATCAACCATCCGTGAAATCGGTATAATATGCGCATGCTCAGATCATGGCCAATCAAGATATCAAATATGAATAAAATGCGACAAAAGACTAGTTGCGTACACAAGATGTGCGAATGGACGTATGGTCAAACAAACATGAAAAGGGCTATAACTCTTGCAAAAATCAACCATCCGTGAAATTGGTATAATATGCCCATGCTCAGATCATGGCCAACCAAGATACCAAATATGAATAAAATGTGACAAAAGACAAATGACTAGTTGCGTACACAAGATGTGCGGACGGACATATGGTCAAACAAACATGAAAAGGGCTACAACTCTCGCAAAAATCAACCATCCGTGAAATCGGTATAATATGTGCATGCTCAGATCATGGCCAATAAAGATACCAAATATGAATAAAATGCGACAAAAGACAAATGACTAGTTGCGTACACAAGATGTGCGAACTGACGTATGGTCAAACAAACATGAAAAGGGCTACAACTCTCGCAAAAATCAACCATCCGTGAAATCGGTATAATATGCACATGCACAGATCATGGCCAACCAAGATACCAAATATGAATAAAATGCGACAAAAGACAAATGACTAGTGATTTACACAAGATGTGCGAACGGACGTATGGTCAAACAAACATGAAAAGGGCTACAACTCTCGCAAAAATCAACCATCCGTAAAATCGATATAATATGCGCATGCTCAGATCATGGCCAACCAAGATACCAATATGAATAAAATCCAACAAAAGACAAATGACTAGGTACGTACACAAGGTTTAGGGACGGACGAACGGCGTACACAAGGTTTAGGGACGGACGAACGGATGGATGGACAAGGGTATTCCAGTATACCCACCACTCTGTTAGTGGGGGTATAATTAAAGTGTTAACAAATTGTACATGAAACAGTTTACACTTCTGTAAAACTTTCCTCATTTTACTAATTAACACAAAAAGATATAAAGAGATTGGTATAAAAACATGGTATTTTATTACCACTATCACACGTCCAAGTATACACTTATATAATTATAAAATGTCTGTTAGAGTCTTAATAGTTTGGCTTGTTTCTTCTCTTCTAGTTCTTTGTCTTGTTCTGCTACAACAAGTTTTCTTTTCTCTAAAAATTGATGATATTCTTTAGGATCCAGATCTCCTTTAACAACTTCAATACCTAAACTATGAGCAGATCCTATTACCAGTCTACAAATCCTTATTAACTCTACATTTTCAAAGGAAGGATCTTGACTCTTTAATTTTGCTATTTCATAAATATGCTTCAAAGTCACCTTTCCTGCAGTTTCCTGCCCTGCAAGAATAAAACAAAAACTTTGTTATTCATGGAATCTGTGAAACAAATGTACTTCTTAACTTTTAATTCAAAACAAAGAAGGGCCCGGATGGCTCAATGAGTTAGGTAGTTGGATTACCTAAGTATAAGATACAGTACTATTGAAACAAAAGAAGCGGCCTGTATTGGATATAACGGGTTTCTTTTTCCACATGAGTACTCAGGTGAAGGCCGAGGTGCATAGCACCAAGGATGTCACCTGAGTACTCATGCGGAAAAAGAAACCCGTTATATCCAATACGGGCAACTTCTTTTGTTTCAATAATAATATATCTAACTTGTACAACAATAGTGTTGTTTAAAAAACAAATGGTATGACATTTAATCTAACTACAACTTTAAAATTGATTTATTGATTTATATATCACCAATCGATTGTGCATTTAAAAAATATGTCAAAGTATTATATCCCTATGTACCTATAAACTCGATATATTGTGTTAATTGCTATAGTTAAATATAATACGGTAATTTATAAAAAATAATGTTATTATTGTCATAAATGAATAAAAAAAATATCAATTTAATATATTATACTTTTTAACATAGATCGTGTTATTGTCAATCGAGTGCGCCTTTATAAAAATCGCTCGACCGTTCAAGGTCAAACAATAAGAGGTAACTGTTGTACACATGTAATTGGATGACTGACACATATTTGATGTGAAAACCAATTTCGCTCGTAAATTTGATTAACAAAGTTTTTGTCAGTGATGGAATTAAGACTGGTCATTTAAGAAAGGTATGTAATATGTATACAAATATATTTTTGTTGGCATTCATACGCCGATAAACAAACACATTTCGCACAATAACATTGTATCAAATCTGACGTGGAATTTTGACATTTTAAGCTAAAAAACACACATTGAACGTGCGGAAATGATATAATATGAACGAAATAAATTGATATTACACATTTCGTTTCTTTCTTTTTACGCATTTTCATTTTTTGTTATATTTAATACTTTGGGTTAATATACAACTAAATGTGCATTTCTATATATTTTTTCAGATCACTATATACAGCGATGGATCTTTAGCAGATGAAATTTGATGAACATTTAAAAAAAATAGAACGAACTGGGCATCTAGAAAAAATATCAAATATGGATTACAACATTTTTTTCTTTTGTCATTTGAATTGGTCAATTTTAAACACAGATCAAGAATCTACGCATGAGTGTAAATTTTTTGCTGCCGATCCAGGGAAATTGTTATATTTTGTTTGAAAGCAAGTTTAAATAATTTTCCCGTTTAAATGACCAGGTGAACGATATTAACCTTGTCACAAAAATGGGTCAAATTATTAAAGCACAGCGGCCTGTATCATCGGCCTCTATTACCGGCCTGTATGTGATATTAGAGGCCGCATTTACAATAGCGTTGCTGGGGGTATTATTGTACAACAACTCATACAAGCCTATCATCAACACAGCTTTGTAAATTACAAAAAAGGGTGCACGCAACTCCAAGCTGCAAGTGATAAAGTTTACCAGTTGTTTGCCCATGGTCGGTGGTTCTCTTCAGGTACTCTGGCTTCTTCCACCACTAAAACTGGTCACCATGATAGAGCTGAAATATTGCTGAAAGTGGCATTAAACACAATAGATCAAATCAAAACAAAGAATTCTGAAAATGTGTACAAATGTACTTCTTAACTCTTCTACATCTGATACATCTTTGGGTCATATCTTCTCCCAATGTAAAACAACAAGGTACAAGGATTTTATTGATAACTGCTGAAAATGTTCTGAAAAAATAGGACCTTCCTAACAATGAGGCAGACCTTCAGGTTTTAAAACTGAAAGATCCAGGACCTTTCACTTTAGAAAATAATTTTGAAACACCGGACCGTGCTACTAAGTGTACAATATTCAATCATTTGTCAAAAGTATTTGGAAACTTTCTATTTTCTCTATATATTTCATATTAAGATCAAGATTAAATGGTGGTATTGTAATGTAGATACCTAACAGTCTTGCTCCTCTCTGTATACCAGCAGCATTCTTTAGTAGATACGTAGCTGTCGGGGGTTTAATTACCATCTCTACAGTTCTGTCAGGCTAAAAATAGAAATCAATGCATGTTTGGTTGTTGTTAACGAGGTTGGTTGTTGTTTATGAGTTTGATTGTTGTTAACGAGTTTGGCAGTTGTAAATGAGTTTGGCAGTTGTTAATGAGTTTGGCAGTTGTTAACGAGTTTGGTATTTGTTAACGGTGCAATTGTCTACAACATTGTGTAGCTCAAACAGTGTCCAATAAATTTTTTAAATTTTGCTTAGAAAACATGCAACAATCTTTTATTTGAATAGATTACATGTAAAACAAATATAATGTCAATTGTCAGTAATTTAACAACTCATCATATATAAGTAAATTAAATGTCTTACTGTAGTCATGATAACTCAACTATGTAACTGTTATATAGGGCTGATATGTGTATGAATACATATGTATATTTACATGAAATATGTAAGTGAGTCATTGTTGTTTAATGCCAAATGAGTAATTCTTCAGCTATTATCATGACGAGAACAAGTTATATTAAATGAAATCATAATGATGTCCGCTTCCCTTTTGTATTAGACCAACACATTTATAAATTTGATCTTTATAGTGCTAGCTCACTGAATTAAGAGTCCTCGAGTAGAATTGTCGCTCAGCTCACCTCACCTCAGACACATTATCCTGATTCTGAGCCATCCAGTCTCTTACTCCTTAAAGCTAACCATTACACCACCGATGAACCCATGATCCACTGTACTCAAGGTGAGCACACTAACCATTACACCACCGATGAACCCATGATCCACTGTACTCAAGTTGAGCACACTAACTATTACACCACCGATGAACCCATGATACACTGTACTCAAGGTGACCACACTAACTATTACACCATCGATGAACCCATGATCTACTGTACTCAAGGTGAGCACACTAACCATTACACCATCGATGAACCCATGATACACTGTACTCAAGGTGAGCACGCTACCCATTACACCATCGATGAACCCATGATCTACTGTACTCAAGATGAGCACACTAACCATTACACCACCGATGAACCCATGATCTACTGTACTCAAGTTGAGCACACTAACTATTACACCACCGATGAACCCATGATCTACTGTACTCAAGTTGAGCACACTAACCATTACACCACCGATGAACCTATGATACACTGTACTCAAGGTGAGCACACTAACCATTACACCATCGATGAACCTATGATACACTGTACTCAAGGTGAGCACACTAACCATTACACCACCGATGAACCTATGATACACTGTACTCAAGGTGAGCACACTAACCATTACACCACCGATGAACCTATGATACACTGTACTCAAGGTGAGCACACTAACCATTACACCATCGATGAACCTATGATACACTGTACTCAAGGTGAGCACACTAACCATTACACCACCGATGAACCTATGATACACTGTACTCAAGGTGAGCACACTAACCATTACACCATCGATGAACCCATGATCCACTGTACTCAAGGTGAGCACGCTAACTATTACACCATTGATGAACCCATGATCTACTGTACTCAAGGTGAGCACACTAACTATTACACCACTGATGAACCCATGATCCACTGTACTCAAAGTGAGCACACTAACTATTATACCACCGATGAACCCATGATCTACTGTACTCAAGGTGAGCACGCTAACTATTACACCATTGATGAACCCATGATCTACTGTACTCAAGGTGAGCACACTAACTATTACACCACTGATGAACCTATGATCTACTGTACTCAAGGTGAGCACACTAACTATTACACCACTGATGAACCCATGATACACTGTACTCAAGGTGAGCACACTAACTATTACACCACTGATGAACCCATGATCTACTGTACTCATGGTGACCACACTAACTATTACACCACTGATGAACCCATGATCCACTGTACTCATGGTGAGCACGCTAACCATTACACCATCGATGAACCCATGATCCACTGTACTCAAGGTGAGCACGCTAACCATTACACCATCGATGAACCCATGATCCACTGTATTCATGGTGAGCACGCTAACCATTACACCACCAATGAACCCATTATCTACTGTACTCAAGGTGAGCACGCTAACCATTACACCACCGATGAACCCATGATCCACTGTACTCAAGGTGAGCACGCTAACCATTACACCACCAATGAACCCATGATCCACTGTACTCATGGTGAGCACGCTAACCATTACACCACCAATGAACCCATTATCTACTGTACTCAAGGTGAGCACGCTAACCATTACACCACCGATGAACCCATGATCCACTGTACTCAAGGTGAACACGCTAACCATTACACCACCAATGAACCCATGATCTACTGTACTCAAGGTGAGCACGCTAACTATTACACCATCGATGAACCCATGATACACTGTACTCAAGGTGAGCACGCTAACCATTACACCACCGATGAACCCATGATCCACTGTACCTCTAATAAGTTACGGTCAAACCTGTTTTAGTGACTACCTCTATTAAGTAACAGTCAAACCTGCTTTAGTGACCACCTCTATTAAGTAACAGTCAAACCTGCTTTAGTGACCACCTCTATTAAGTAACAGTCAAACCTGCTTTAGTGACCACCTCTAATAAGTTACAGTCAAACCTGTTTTGCTGACCACCTCTGTTAAGTTAGTCAAACCTGCTTTAGTGATCACCTCTATTAAGATACAGTCAAACCTGCTTTAGTGACCACCTCTATTAAGTTACAGTCAAGCCTGTTTTAGTGAACACCTCTATTTAGTTACAGTCAAACCTGTTTTAGTGACCACCTCTATTAAGTTACAGTCAAACCTGCTTTAGTGACCACCTCTATTAAGTTACAGTCAAACCTACTTTAGTGACCTCCTCTATTAAGTTACAGTCAAACCTGTTTTAGTGACCACCTCTATTAAGTAACAGTCAAACCTGCTTTAGTGATCACCTCTATTAAGCTACAGTCAAACCTGCTTTAGTGACCACCTCTTTTAAGCTACAGTCAAACCTGCTTTAGTGACCACCTCTATTAAGTTACAGTCAAACCTACTTTAGTGACCTCCTCTATTAAGTTACAGTCAAACCTGTTTTAGTGACCACCTCTATTAAGTAACAGTCAAACCTGCTTTAGTGATCACCTCTATTAAGCTACAGTCAAACCTGCTTTAGTGACCACCTCTTTTAAGTTACAGTGAAACCTGTTTTATTGACCACCTCTATTAAGTTACAGTCAAACCTGCTTTAGTGACCACCTCTATTAAGTTACAGTCAAACCTACTTTAGTGACCCCCTCTATTAAGCTACAGTCAAACTTGCTTTAGTGACCACCTCTATTAAGTTACAGTCAAACCTGCTTTAGTGACTACCTCTATTAAGTTACAGTCAAACCTGCTTTAGTGACCACCTCTATTAAGTTACAGTCAAACCTACTTTAGTGACCCCCTCTATTAAGTTACAGTCAAACCTGTTTTAGTGACCACCTCTATTAAGTTACAGTCAAATCTGCTTTAGTGACTACCTCTATTAAGTTACAGTCAAACCTGCTTTAGTGACTACCTCTATTAAGTTACAGTCAAACCTGCTTTAGTGACCACCTCTATTAAGTTACAGTCAAACCTGCTTTAGTGACCACATCTATTAAGTTACAGTCAAACCTGTCTTAGTGACCACCTCTATTAAGCTACAGTCAAACCTGCTTTAGTGACCACCTCTATTAAGTTAGTCAAACCTGTTTTAGTGACCACCTCTATTAAGTTGCAGTCAAACCTGTTTTAGTGACCACCTCTATTAAGTTACAGTCAAACCCGTTTTAGTGACCACCTCTATTAAGTTACAGTCAAACCTGTTTTAGTGACCACCTCTATTAAGTTACAGTAAAACCTATTTTAGTGACCACCTCTATTAAGCAATAACTTGTATTGTGTGACCTTAATTTGTATTTCCGTTCACAGAGGATTTCATATCAATTAAACCTGTATTAAGTGACCACCTTTCTCATGTGACCATATTTCACTGTTCCCTTAGAAGGTCACATCACACAGGTTTGACTGTACAAATTAACTTCAGACATGAAAGATTTTCTATTTTGTACTAAATTGTTAATCAATAATAGAGGAATTATTTCAATGTGCAATATTGTCAAAAGAGTGACTAAAGGTGGTATAGGCATGTTCACTATGATGTCATAGGGTCACATGACCTTACCTGTTTGGTTGGCAAAAGAATCAATTTTGCAACTGATCTCTTTTACGCAATCTTTTATGTGACTTGTTTTACATAAATTACTTACCTTAACAAATATTCTGGTAGGTAAAGGTACGCCATCTTTTATGTGACTTGTTTTACATAAATTACTTACTTTAACAAATATTCTGGTAGGTAAAGGTACGCCATCTTTTATGTGACTTGTTTTACATAAATTACTTACTTTAACAAATATTCTTGTAGGTAAAGGTACACCATCTTTTATGTGACTTGTTCTACATAAATTACTTACTTTAACAAATATTCTGGTAGGTAAAGGTACACCATCTGTTATGTGACTTATTTTACATAAATTACTTACTTTAACAAATATTCTGGTAGGTAAAGGTACACCATCTTTTATGTGACTTGTTTTACATAAATTACTTACTTTAACAAATATTCTGGTAGGTAAAGGTACACCATCTTTTATGTGACTTGTTTTACATAAATTACTTACTTTAACAAATATTCTGATAGGTAAAGGTATGCCATCTTTTATGTGACTTGTATTACATAAATTACTTACTTTAACAAATATTCTGGTAGGTAAAGGTACACCATCTTTTATGTGACTTGTTTTACATAAATTACTTACTTTAACAAATATTCTGGTAGGTAAAGGTACGCCATCTTTTATGTGACTTGTTTTACATAAATTACTTACTTTAACAAATATTCTGGTAGGTAAAGGTACACCATCTTTTATGTGACTTGTTTTACATAAATCACTTACTTTAACAAATATTCTGATAGGTAAAGGTACGCCATCTTTTATGTGACTTGTTTTACATAAATTACTTACTTTAACAAATATTCTGGTAGATAAAGGTATGCCATCTTTTATGTGACTTGTTTTACATAAATTACTTACCTTAACAAATATTCTTGTAGGTAAAGGTACGCCATCTTTTATGTGACTTGTTTTATATAAATTACTTACATTAACAAAAATTCTGGTAGGTAAAGGTACACCATCTTTTATGCGACTTGTTTTACATAAATTACTTACATTAACAAATATTCTGGTAGGTAAAGGTACACCATCTTTTATGTGACTTGTTTTACATAAATTACTTACTTTAACAAATATTCTGGTAGGTAAAGGTACGCCATCTTTTATGTGACTTGTTTTACATAAATTACTTACCTTAACAAATATTCTTGTAGGAAAAGGTACGCCATCTTTTATGTGACTTGTTTTACATAAATTACTTACTTTAACAAATATTCTGGTAGGTAAAGGTACACCATCTTTTATGTGACTTGTTTTACATAAATTACTTACTTTAACAAATATTCTGGTAGGTAAAGGTACACCATCTTTTATGTGACTTGTTTTACATAAATTACTTACCTTAACAAATATTCTGGTAGATAAAGGTATGCCATCTTTTATGTGACTTGTTTTACATAAATTACTTACTTTAACAAATATTCTGGTAGGTAAAGGTACGCCATCTTTTATGTGACTTGTTTTACATAAATTACTTACTTTAACAAATATTCTGATAGGTAAAGGTACGCCATCTTTTATGTGACTTGTTTTACATAAATTACTTACTTTAACAAATATTCTGGTAGGTAAAGGTACGCCATCTTTTATGTGACTTGTTTTACATAAATTACTTACTTTAACAAATATTCTGGTAGGTAAAGGTACACCCATCTTTTATGTGACTTGTTTTACATAAATTACTTACTTTAACAAATATTCTGGTAGGTAAAGGTACGCCATCTTTTATGTGACTTGTTTTACATAAATTACTTACTTTAACAAATATTCTGGTAGGTAAAGGTACACCATCTTTTATGTGACTTGTTTTACATAAATTACTTACTTTAACAAATATTCTGGTAGGTAAAGGTACACCCATCTTTTATGTAACTTGTTTTACATAAATTACTTACCTTAACAAATATTCTGGTAGGTAAAGGTACACCATCTTTTATGTGACTTGTTTTACATAAATTACTTACCTTAACAAATATTCTGGTAGGTAAAGGTACACCATCTTTTATGTGACTTGTTTTACATAAATTACTTACTTTAACAAATATTCTGGTAGGTAAAGGTACGCCATCTTTTATGTGACTTGTTTTACATAAATTACTTACTTTAACAAATATTCTGGTAGATAAAGGTATGCCATCTTTTATGTGACTTGTTTTACATAAATTAATTACCTTAACAAATATTCTGGTAGATAAAGGTACGCCATCTTTTATGTGACTTGTTTTACATAAATCACTTACTTTAACAAATATTCTGATAGGTAAAGGTACGCCATCTTTTATGTGAGTTGTTTTACATAAATTACTTACTTTAACAAATATTCTGGTAGGTAAAGGTACGCCATCTTTTATGTGACTTGTTTTACATAAATTACTTACTTTAATAAATATTCTGGTAGGTAAAGGTACACCCATCTTTTATGTGACTTGTTTTACATAAATTACTTACTTTAACAAATATTCTGGTAGGTAAAGGTACACCATCTTTTATGTGACTTGTTTTACATAAATTACTTACTTTAACAAATATTCTGGTAGGTAAAGGTACACCAACTTTTATTTGACTTGTTTTACATAAATTACTTACCTTAACAAATATTCTGGTAGGTAAAGGTACACCATCTTTTATGTGACTTGTTTTACATAAATTACTTACCTTAACAAATATTCTGGTAGGTAAAGGTACGCCATCTTTTATGTGACTTGTTCTACATAAATTACTTACATTAACAAATATTCTGGTAGGTAAAGGTACGCCATCTTTTATGTGACTTGTTTTACATAAATTACTTACTTTAACAAATATTCTGTTAGGTAAAGGTACACCATCTTTTATGTGACTTGTTTTACATAAATTACTTACTTTAACCAATATTCTGGTAGGTAAAGGTACACCATCTTTTATGTGACTTGTTTTACATAAATTACTTACTTTAACAAATATTCTTGTAGGTAAAGGTACGCCATCTTTTATGTGACTTGTTTTACATAAATTACTTACTTTAACAAATATTCTGGTAGGTAAAGGTACACCATCTTTTATGTGACTTGTTTTACATAAATTACTTACTTTAACAAATATTCTGGTAGGTAAAGGTACACCATCTTTTATGTGACTTGTTTTACATAAATTACTTACTTTAACAAATATTCTGATAGGTAAAGGTACGCCATCTTTTATATGACTTGTTTTACATAAATTACTTACTTTAACAAATATTCTGGTAGGTAAAGGTACACCATCTTTTATGTGACTTGTTTTACATAAATTACTTACTTTAACAAATATTCTGGTAGGTAAAGGTACACCCATCTTTTATGTGACTTGTTTTACATAAATTACTTACTTTAACAAATATTCTGGTAGGTAAAGGTACACCATCTTTTATGTGACTTGTTTTACATAAATTACTTACTTTAACAAATATTCTGGTAGGTAAAGGTACGCCATCTTATATGCGACTTGTTTTACATAAATTACTTACTTTAACAAATATTCTGGTAGGTAAAGGTACGCCATCTTATATGCGACTTGTTTTACATAAATTACTTACTTTAACAAATATTCTGGTAGGTAAAGGTACACCATCTTTTATGTGACTTGTTTTACATAAATTACTTACTTTAACAAATATTCTGGTAGGTAAAGGTACGCCATCTTTTATGTGACTTGTTTTCTCATTAAACTCCTTACAAAAGTTGGCAATTTGTATTCCTCTCTACAATATAAATATAAAGTTATGTTTCATTAAAAAGTCAGTAGAAAAAATAGCAATAATAATTATTGATGCTGATACAGTAAATAACATATATGCACATCAATTGTAGTATTTATGATATTATAAAGTTATTTAAATGTATATAGTCTCTTATAATTCTGTATTGAATGGCTCTTAATATTTATGTGTATGTACTTTTAATTTTTTTTTCATACAAATATTATATTGAGAGATCATCTATGAGACTTAATAAAGTATTGAATTAAATTACGTCATTTCTACAAAGTAACAATTCATTATGCCTCCTAGTTTCAGAGAAGATTTTTTTTAATTTCAGGCAATCAGAAACAAGATATGCCCATGGTAAACATGTTTTTTTGGTCCAATTGGGATGAAATGAGGAAATCTTATAGAGGGCCTTCCATAGATCTGCTTCCTACCCAGTTTCAGTTCATTTGGCCAAGCGGTTTTAAAGGAGAAGATTTTTTAAATCGACCAATCAGAAACAAGAATTGCCTATGGTAGCAATGTTTGTTAACCGATCAGTACGAAATGAGTGATCTTTATAGAGGACCTTTCATAAATGCTTCTTACCAAGCTTTGGTGCAATATTGGTAAAGAATCCATTTTCTAACCACGTATGGTGGTCCAAGACGGAATAAAGTCTCTTTTTCTTTTTTCCGTTTCATATTTCTGCCTTTTAATCTTTCTTCCCTCATTTGAAGGCTCCACGGGGCACTTTTGTTTAAAATTTGTCAGGAAACGTTCCATTTTTCACGATCCTACAAAGTTGTCAGCACTGATTACGACGAGATTGGCAGTCTCTGGATAATGACACAGCGAAATAGAAAATTACGACTAAAAAATGAAAGATTTGATTGGTTATTATTTCAGTCTTTCGATTTTCGTCACAACAAGGATGTACGTTTCTAATGGAATAAAAACAAACGAGCGTAGGGGAATGCCGGTTGAAAAATGCTGGCCCGACTGGCCCGAGAACGTGCACTGGCCAGACGGACCACTCAGTATTCATTTTAACTGGCCCGTCCATAATTTTACTGGCCACGGGCCATCGGGCCAGTGCTTAAAGGAATCCCTGAAAAGCCTTTGACTCACTTTCATGGAACTTTCTACATAAAGTATTCAAATATTTTAATTTTGGACCGACAATTCAAAATTGGATAAAAGTTTTTTACAGCAATATTGTTTCATCTGTCAATCAAGGGGGAAATCTATCAGAATTTTTCAACATAGAACGGGGCTGCCAGCAAGGCGATCCGTTATCCCCGTATCTTTTCATTCTCTGTGCAGAAGTCCTGGCAATTAAAATCAGAAATAACAAACAAATTGGAAGGTTAAAAATTGTAAATATTGAAAATAAGTTATCACAATTTGCAGATGATACTGCAATCTTTCTCGATGGTACAGAATGGTCATTACAAAAAAGCCTAGAAGAATTGAACAGCTTTGCTGATCTGTCAGGTTTAAATATTAACTATACAAAAACACAAGTAGTATGGATAGGTAGTCAAGGATTCAAGTGAGGAAAAATGATGTCTTAATTGGGATCTAACATATATGGGGAAAACATTCTTTCAACTATCTTGGGATTGATTTTGACGTAGACCTTTCTAAAATGATTAAAATTAATTTTGAGAAAAAAATCATTGAAATAAAATCCTTACTTATCAATGGGGTAAAAGACAGCTTACTCCAATAGGACGCATTACAGTAATAAAAACTTAAATTCTACCAAAACTTGTATACTTGTTTACTACCTTACCAAACCCTGGTGATAAGATTCTTAAACAAATTAATAAATGACATGCTTTTTCAGTTTGTATGGCAAGGCCCTATAGGAAAGATTAAAAAAGAGGTGCTATTCAAAGATTATATAAATGGGAATGTGAAAATGTCCAGATTCTACAGGAATCATTAGATAATTGGACACTTAAAATGGTAATTTAAAAATTTTATTTTAAACTATAACAAAAAGACATTCATTTTGAGTTACCACAAGGACAAAAACTCACTAATAAGCAACAAAATTTTACTAGCAATTAAATATGACAAATGTAAACTCATATGGATCTTAAATAATGAAGACCCAACTACACTCAGATATCTTTGTCAATATTTTTTATCAACAACTATTTGATTAAATGGAATTGGAGATCTGCAAACTGGATGACCTGCATTGAGCATGAGAAAGAAAATATTCCTTTTGGCATCGTCCCTTGATGCTCGCTGCTGGTTATCCAAAAGCTCTGATCCCTTTCCATGTTCCAAACAATATTACATGTTTGTGTGTCTCTCCCCTTTCCTTCCACATCGAAATTCTTCTATATTAACATGGCCAGTCTGCACTAGACATAATTAGGACTTTATTCCTTTTAGCATCGACTCAAGGTGCCTCTTGCAGATTGGTGATGAATCACCTAATATATGTATATGTTCTCTCTCACCCCCCCACTTCATATATATGTGAGTAAATGCGTGTACGTTTATGTGCATATATCTCTTTTCCTGCCAGTGTGTGCCTGCACCACAATTATTGATATTTCACCGAGAATATTTAGTTTGATGTATTGTTGTTGTGTATCAATCATATTTGTTATTTGTATGCCCTCCTAGGGCCCTGATTTGGTTAATATATATACTCCAAGAGCTTTATAGTACAGAACGAATAATGGCCATTAAACAAGAAAATCTAGAAGATTTCAACAATTCATAGAACTGTTGGAGTACTTTATTACAAAATAGGGACCATTCATAGTGCTTCATGTTTTTCTTCTTTTTTATTATTGAAAAAACATACATGTACCGGTATGTAGCACTTCAAAAAGCATTGCTAACTTGCACAATTATAACTCTCTATAAGATATATATAAAATATTCTATTTTTTTTTTTACTCCTTCCCATACGAAACTAATGCCTGTTCCGACCTACGTTTTTGTTTTTCCCCCTCAATTTGATCAGTTTTCTTATTTTTTTATTTTATTTTTTTTTCATTTTTTTCACCCCAATTATTATTATTACAATGTCTAATTTTTTTATTTTTTCTTTCATTTATTTATTTATCTTTCTTGTTTTTTTTTTCTTTTCTTGGTTCTAACTAGTAGTTAACCAAAAGTATATTTTTTTTCTCATATCCTAAAATATTTCTCATCTCCTTAAAACATAATATTATTATTAAATTTAACCCCCCAAAAAATGTATAATTGAAAATCTGTATTTTTGTTAGAAACTACATTGGTAAATATAATATGATCATCTACATGTATTATCTGATTGTACAGATTCAAGGGTATGTACTACTAACAAATACTAATAACTGTATATTACATCGTTTTTACTAACATTAACGAGGCCGCGATAAGGTACCGGTATTCGATGTTTTTTAACTAACAAATGTAGATTTCAATAAAAAAAATAATTATGAATTCAAAAAAAAAGAAGTTCCTGCTCCACTAGTAGCACCTGTGGTGTTACCCACAGGGGCTAGGTGCGTCCGAAAAAATTAAAATACTATATAATACTACAAGGGGGTGAACTCACTTGCTTCCATTTTTTTAAGTCGTCGTGTTAAATTGATCGTACTTGGGAACGCCTTAATATTTTCAAAAAATGTTTTCACCAGTCGAAAGTCAAGTAATTTTCCTTTCCAAAGAGACCCCAATTATTAGTGTAGGCCTCCGAACTGCTGAGGTATCATACACGAACCAAAATAAAACGGCGTGAAAATCTGAAGTCGTACAAACGCTGGGTTGACCACTTCCCATCTGTGTACAGACTTTCACATGCGTAAACGAGTCATTTTGACTAGCTAAATACTTTCATCCATTCAAATTACGTTAAAATTTCTTACCTTTCATTGTTCAGCCAATCAAAAAGCCCGTTAGAACTCTCTCAATTTTCATGTCTATGGCGTTTGTGAAGGATGTAAATGGGATTTCTTTCAAAAACATACTTAAAGGGCATATAAATTGGCGTAAGGTAAGAAATTTTAACATAATTTGAATGAATGAAAGTATTTAGCTAGTCAAAATGACTCGTTTACGCATGTGAAAGTCTGTACACAGATGGGAAGTGGTCAACCTAGCGTTTGTACGACTTCGGATTTTCACACCGTTTTGTTTTGGTTCGTGTATGATACCTCAGCAGTTCGGAGGCCTACACTAACAATTGGGGTCTCTTTGGAAAGGAAAATTACTTGACTTTCGACTGGTGAAAACATTTTTTGAAAATATTAAGGCGTTCCGAAGTTACGATCAATTTAACACGACGACTTAAAAAAATGGAAGCAAGTGAGTTCGCCCCCTTGTAGTATATTATAGTTTTTTTTGGGGGGGTTTTTCGGACGCACCTAGCCCCTGTGGTGTTACCCTAGATATGAGCAAGAATATGGTATTTGAACTTTTGGTTTCTTTTGGTATCCAAATGGTTAAATACTAAAACTTAAATATTTCACACGTGGAATATGATTATATCAACACTGTACAAAAGAAACAAGTGATTTCAAGGCGAAAATATTTACCCATCTTTTTAAACATTTTTATCGTGACAGGAAACCAAATGTTTATTACAAGTTATGGTAGTAAACATTTGGTTTCCTGTCACGATAAAAATGTATGAAACGGCACCATCTAAGACCATTTGGGTTTTTTCTTGGTTATTTAATGCATTTATATACCATTTTAAATATTAAAGTAGTATATTTTTTTTTATTTTTTAACGCGACAGGATACCACAAGCACTGTATCGGAGTTATAATATTATCATACAAAAATTGTATAAATGTTCCGAAAATCACACTTCCATTACCCGTGGTTCACTTGAGACCGGAAGTTCAATTGGGTGGAAATTGTAAATCATACCAATTTATTTAATCTTTAAATTAACGTTTCTTTTTGGATGACATGTAACGCATAACGGAACAGGTGGATGATTGAATAAAAAAAATAGAAAATGAAAAGCTTAAATGTAAACATCCATGATTAATCTATTTAAACATCTCGCGAGAGTTTATTTATGCTAATCGTTGTTATGACGACTGTTACAAAAAGGAGATAACACAACTTAAAATAGCGTTACGAAATCGGAAACCAATGTAACGCGCAATATATGACACCTGTAACAAAAATAATTACTCTGCTCAAAATTTTCTTCTCTCCATTCTTCATTATCAATGTTTGTCAATATTTTAACGGCTAGCTTACATTTTTGTATGTCACAGTTGTGTGGAAATCCAACTCCGTTACGCAGTTCGGAGACGAAAATAACGATAAGAAACGACGCATAAAAGTACGAAGATGGACATTAAAAATAATTTTTATTCATAAAATATTTACAATATATCAATGGTCACCATTCATCTAACACACCAACCAACCATTTGGCCATAGAATTACAACATATATCAAAGAAATATCCAATTTTATCAGTTTTCTATCGTTATCAGAAACGGTTCAAATACCATATTCTTGCTCATATATACAAACCTGGTGATGTCATGAATGAGAAACTCAAAAGGACCGGAAAGTGATTGCAACAACTGAAACACATCTGTGGTCATTTGTGACATATACATGTATGTTCCGTAACGGTTAACCAAGTCATGGTGGCAACCGCAAAACTTTCGAAGTGATGACTTCAACTTAACCAATTCGGAATCCTAGGTTTAGTAGCTTCCTTGACCTTGTTAGCAGCAACCCTCTATCAAAGAAATCTTGATAGGAACCACAAGCTAGATGGAATATCAGATCAACTGAGATATATAAACTCCTGGCATATGGCATATGCAGGCAATGCTGGAATGTTGCTACATATAAATGGATTAGATTAGCATGAGAGATGCCCAGATGGACACAAAGGTGGGAGGGGGGCAAACACATCACCCCCCGAATCATATGCCCTTGTGTGGATCTATTGACATGTTAGGTACGTACAGTTACATATTACATCATACAGCCTAAAGGATAGGATTTTCTTTAAAAATTAAATTACACAAGCCCTGAATGAAGTGTACCTGTCCAAGCTGTGGTCCTAAGGGCGGTGCTGGCGCAGCTTGTCCTGCTTTTATGATTGTTTTCATAAAAGGTGGGTGAACTATTTTTTCGGCAAACTTTTTTGCTCCCTTTCCTGCTTTCCTTAGACGAGCTGCCATCCCGTTTCACATGGTAAGTAAACAGACCAATGTGAAAATTCTAGAAGAATTCCGAAGATACTTGCACGAGTTACCCCCCTTATACATTCAAATCGGCCCAGGTCAAATCGTACCTAGTCATATCGGCCCATACGTATACTATGTTATATAAGGATAAGGGTAAGGGTTGTGGTGTTTAACACCACTATCAACAATATTTCAGTTATATCGTGGCGATCAGTTTTTATTGGTGGACTAGAGTCGGTTTTAAAAGCTCTTCAGAGCTTATGTTGTATGTTTTTATACTCCGACTTTAAATAAAATTTGTATCTGTATCTAACCGGAGTATCCGGAGAAAACCATGCACCGACCTGCACCAGCCATCAAAGAACATGCATTCAAAGCTTTAGTCCGACCGAAATTGGAATATTGTAACACCATTTGGGACCCACACACACAACAGCAAAAACTTCAAATTGAAAAAATTCAACGGAGAGCAGCCCGCTATGTCAGTAACAGGTACCACAATACAAGCTCTGTAACAGATATGATGTCTGACTTAAATTGGGCCCCACTTGAGGTGCGCCGCATAAGGTACAGACTCATATTCTTTTACAAAGTCATACACCACTTAGTTGCCATGCCATATTCAAACCTATTAATTCCAGTTGACACCAGAACCAGACACACAAATCCAAATTCATTCAGGCACATACAGACATCAAAAGACTGCTACAAATACTCGTACTTCCCCAGGTCTATCACACTTTGGAATCAACTGCCTACAACATTTACCACTGCAGACACAGTTGACGGTTTCAAGAGCATGATCCCAGTATCTGCCTTGATTCCAATTTTCACACCATAATCACTCATATTCATAGTAGTTATCAAATGTATATAGTTTTAACCTTTGATTCATTGTTTATTGTACATATGTTAACTTATGTATAACTAAATTTAATACGGCGCTCGGCCAATAATCTTCAGTAGTGAAGGACGGCCAGAAATGTGAAGAAGAAGTCACTGACAAACTTTATCACCGTGGCCAACGTTGTATCGACTGGGGACGGTTTGAATGGAAATAAAAAGTAAGTACAAGGGAGGAGATTCCTGCCATCAAGGGCAAATCATAGCAAATAACTGTCTATAAAGGGCAGTCTCAATTTTTCCATTAATGAATAGTGTATATAATTTAAGCTACTTTGTCTTTGTCTTTGTACAGGTAAAATTCCTCCGGGATTCGGAGCACTCCAATTAAGGATAAAATTATAAAACCTAACTTAACGGGCACATACTTAAAAAGATACGTAGTAGTTAAAAGTTCATCATTTCCATGTTGTATAAATTTGGTTAGTGGCATAAAAACGTATTTACATCCATTACTAAAAAGTATAAAACGTGTGTTGTAAAATAGTCGTTTCAGTAGTATTATAATTGATAGCGTTGTTAAAAGTCCATTCTGTTGTTTAATTATTCATATTAGTAAAAACGTATATACACACAGCACTAAAAGATAAAAGCGCAATCGTAATATATACAATGTTCTTTCCTTCACGCACTCTCCGAATACAGCAATTCTTCCGTTGTTAAAACAAATTGACTCATAAAAGGTAAAATCATCATTTAAGTATGCGTATAGACTTTAAAAGGTAAAACGATCTCTTTAATGAACGGATCGGGTGCTGGACACAGTAAGAAAAATATTATATTAGCTTACTTATAAAAAGGAAACAGTTCTATAAAAGTACTATCAGCTATTGACTATCTGCCTTTCTACATAATGTTCTTCAATATTTCAGTTCTCTTTTGGTGTAGCACAAAGCAATAGTGTTGCGTGGCTCTTTCGATTTGCACTAAATCCTGGTTTGAATATGGAATCAGTTGGTTTATTCTATATGAGGTGCAGTCCAAGATGATTTTCATAAGCAGCCCATTTTGTTCTATAGTCCGTGTACCACCCCCCCCCCCCCCCCCCCCCCCCCCTTGCCTCTTCTAGAGCTTCACCTAGTTTCACCATTTGTGTTTTTCTGTTTTCTTCTAGAGTTTTACATTCTAGTAAAAAATGCACTCTATCTTCATCTTCCTCCCCACATAGTTTACAGATCGGAGATATTTTGTTACGGCTGAACTTAGCGTGGTGGTATTGTAGCATATAAGTATCAGTAATTAATCGTAATTTGATTTCTGCTTTTTGTATGTCGTACTTTCGATTTTTCACACTTCGTAATATGTTATGTGGTGTTCCTATTGGATTTTGTTGAATTTCTAGATATTCTAATGTAGATTTTATTTGCTTTTCGTTTGTCCATTTATCGTACCAAAAGCTGTTAATGGCCTTTTTCATTGCATTTTTCCACTGCTGTTTCTTTGGAGGATTTTTTAGTATTTCTTCTGGAGATGGCAGATTATATTTCTGGAGCGTCTTCCTAATTCTACAGATAAAAAATCTGTCTTCTTCTTTTGAGTTTTCCATTTCCCATATGAGTATGTCTTTTTCGATGGACGAGTCAAGCCTGGCTAAGGTGGTAAATAAGATCATTGCATTTTTGTCCAGCGTTGTCTCTATTGGTTCTGCACCTATTAGTGTGTAGATGGCTACTGCTGCGGTTCGCTCTGGAAGGCATTGAAATTGCCTGCAGGTTGCCCTTTGAAGCTGTTCTAATTTCTTCGTGTCTAATGGTGTATATGCTTGGATTTCCAGCCCATATAGATAACGTGACAGCGTATGTATTCCAGATTTTCAGTAGAACCACTGGGGACATTCCTGATCTTGCATGCAGTCCAGGTCCTAGTAAGGCATATATTGTTCGTCTGCCTATACTCAATCTCTCTTCAATATTTATTTTCCCGTTTTCTTGGTAAGTTATTCCAAGGTGCTTAATTGATTGTACCCTGTTTATTTCCTGGTCTCCTAATACACGAAAAGACAACGGCTCCGTGTTCCATTGAGGGGCCTTTTTATACAAGTTTGACTATTAATTATCACAGGCGCATGAGGCATGGATTTCGTTTCCTCCTCCCCCCTTTTTTCAAAATTTTCATATAAATCATTCCTTTTTCAAAATTTTCATAATCAGTCGTTTTTTCTTCATTTGACAATATCAGTAGACGTCATACATCATGAATAATACGTGGACACAGAATACACGTATTATTCATGATGTATGACGTCTACTGATATTGTCAAATGAAGAAAAAACGAATGATTATGAAAATTTTGAAAAAGGAATGATTTATATGAAAATTTTGAAAAAAAAGGGGGGTAGTAGAGAAAAGGGGGGAGGAGGAAACGAAATCCATGCCCCATGCGCCTGTGTTAATTATTAGATCTACTGCTTTAAAATGACAAAATTTTCGTTTCACCTTTGGAAACCTAAAATACAAATAAACCACTTAAAAAATGTTTATACAAATTCAATCTTATATATTCATATATGGCTGTCAAATATCATACTGTGATCCAAATATAAATATTGTATTGAAATAATATTTGTATGTTTAAAAATATGTGTATGAATGGCACAGTGGTCGGTACTCATTTTGATTTGAGAATGATATTGAATAATAAATGTCGATGTGCTTTACAGATTCTTGTAACAAGATCAAAGACATCTTCAAGTCTTGTTTTTTTTTCTCCAGATTAACTCCAAGTCTTATATCTAGAAATATATATATGTTTACATTGACTTATGTGTAAACTCAAGATAATATGGTTCCAGAGAAGAAATAGGAAAGAAACTGTTTGATGTATATAATTATCCTTACTGTTAATTCTGTATTCTGTAAATGTTATTCTGCCAATCAAGACACACCTCCTATTAGCAGGAAGAATCTTATTAACTATCCTCCACCACGTAATAAATATACAATCCACCTCCACTTAATATTAGGTTATTATTTACACGATAGTGACTAGAGTCTATCACGACATAAAATATATTACTATAAAATCTAAAATACTAAAAATAATGATTTAAGTGAACCTTGTGTACCCCAAGACGGGGCAAGATTGATTGATATCTGCTTATGATATTACTGATATTAATATGTTAACTGTTAATTAATTATTCTATATGATTATAACTACAGAATAAACAACCATTCATTGTCAATCATAATGAATTTTAAATTCATCGCTACATTTATTTTTTTAACATAAGGGACCGACCATTTAACTTGAAGGGGGGTTATGGTTCTTTTGTTTCGTTCAGATTTTTTTTTCGGACAACACAAGAGTTAGAATATTTATTTTTTTTGTCGCGCAAAGCGCGAATTTTTTTTCCAGAATATAACATTAGGTTATATGACAAAAACTCTGAATCAGATTATTTTTTTTTTCCTCCTCCAAAATCAGAATATTTTTTTCAGCAACATTGGGAATCAGAATATTTTTTTAGAAAAAAAACCCATAACCCCCCCCCCCCCCCCCCTTCAAGTTAAATGGTCGTTCCCTAAGAAGAGTTTGAAGATACCAAAGGGGTAATCAGAATCCGTATATCGAAGAAGATCAGACAACGCAATGGCCAAAAGAAAACAAACTTGCAAAAATATATATGTCGATGTTTGTTTTAGAAAAATGTAAAGCAAATCGATCGAAATCATAAAGATTAATCACTTAAAAAAAACATAGTGTGGACCGAGTTTGTACACGTTATATACCTTTATATAAATAATAGTGGGTCAAGTTTCAATGGTCCGAGATTGTTATGGTCCGATTTTGTAATGGACCGAGTTATCCAGTAATCGACTAATAAAACTTCGGAACTCTTCCGGTTTTATCTTTATTTTCAATATGGCGTCGATACCTACAGTCGACGAACTAAAAAAGTTCAAAGTTGTTGAACTAAAGCAGAAATTATCAGAACTTGAACTGCCAGTACAAGGTGCTTGTCTGTTACACTTATTCTATGAAACTAAACATTTTGTTTTCTCGACATTAATGTACAAATCGCCCACACGTGTGCCGGCGTCTTCAGACAAAAACTGAAAAAGGGGACAACATTTCACACGCGCATTTATTGTCAGTGATTTGCGGCAGGTCGGTGGTTTTCTCCGTGTACTCGTGTTTCCTCCGCCACGATATACCTTAAATATTGTTAATAGTGGCGTTACACACCATAACAAAACCAAGACGCCCATTCATCTACATCTACATCTGTTTTATTTCTAGTGCTTTTTCCAAGTTTTAATGCTGCTTAGTTATTTTATGTTTGCTTGATATTGCTTCAGCATGTTTTAGAATGTCTTTTATTTTTGTGCTTTTTATGTTGCATTTGCTAACTGTATGTTCTTTATATGTGTGTTTATGTGATTATGTTAATATTTGTATGTATCTTGTGCTACTATGTATATTCGGTAAAAAGCTCCTGAGAGCTTGTGTTTATTGTTATACAAAAACCGAATTCAAATAAAGTTTTCTTATCTTATCTTATCTTATCTTATCTTATTCTACGACAATCCATCAATGGTGATGATTACTTGTCGGGCGCAGCGCAGCGCGAACAGACAAAAAAAATTTATAAAAAGAGTGCAGATCATATAAACAGTGACAAGATAAAATTATATACAAAATTTATTTACAGACTGAAGTTTGTTGTTTAGTAGTAATGGCTTTGGCCAATGATTTAAATTGGTCCAAAGTGGATGCCATGAGTGTTGCATGTGACAAAGAATTCCATAAGACAACTGTGTGGAAAATAACTGTACTTGAAATAATTTGTTCTAGTGTTGAAAAGTTGGTACTGTAAAATGTTAGAATTCCTGGTGTGCATGATGGGTTGTTTGACAAGGTAGAGGTTAGGATCTATTGCTACTAAGTTGTGTGTGATACTATACAACATAGTCACTCTATTGATGTTTCTTCTATTTTCAAGTGTGTTCCAATTTAGGTGGTCAAGCATAGATGTAACGCTGCTTGTGTTGTGATACCTTTTTGTTACATATCAGGCTGCTCTTCTTTGTACACTTTCTATTTTGTCAATGTGTTGTTTTGTATGAGGTGCCCAAATTGAAGAACAGTACTCCAGGTTTGATCTTGCCATGGATTTGTATGCCAGACTTTTGGTCTCTTCCTGTTTGATCTGCAAGTTTCTATGCAAAAAGCTTAAGATCTTATTAGCTTTTGCAGTAATGTTATTGATGTGTGTGTCCCATGACATATTGCTTGACAAAGTGATACCTAAATATTTTGCAGTATTTACTGACTCGAGTACGTGACCTTTGAGTGTATAATTGAATGCATGAGGATGGTGTGATCTTGTTATACTTAAAGAATTACATTTTTGCGGATGATACTGCATACCCCATGTTGATCCCCAGAGTGCTAGTTTATTTAAGTCCATTTGCAGAGTGGCACAGTCTTGGTGGTTTTCTATTGTTCGATATAAGATACAATCATCTGCAAATAAGTGTATTTTAGATGAGACTGATGCTGGTAAGTCATTAATGAACACAAGGAAGAGCAGCGGCCCAAGGACCGACCCCTACGGAACACCACTGACAACAGGCATTTGACTAGAAACCTCACCATCAAGAGCTACTCGTTGTTGCCTATTGTTAAGGAAAGCAGAGATCCAATTCCAGATGTTTCCCCTGATGCCGTAATTGTCTAATTTCCTCAACAGTTTCTTGTGGGGGACCTTGTCAAATGCCTTAGAAAAATCCAGAATAATTAGATCAGTTTGTTTACCAGTATGTAAGTTGTTTAGTAGTTCATGACTGAGTGTGAGTAACTGTGTTTCACAACTGCGCTTTGATCGGAAGCCATGTTGACAATCAACCAAGATGTTATGTTGATCAAGGTGTTTTAATATGTTACTGAACAATATGTTCAAGAAGTTTACAACATATACATGTTAATGATACTGGCCTGTAATTGCTAGCTAAGTATTTTTCCCCTTTCTTAAAGATTGGAATTACGTTTGCTTGCCTCCAATCTGTGGGTACCTCACCTCTTGATAAAGATGTATTGAATATGGTGGTTAGAAGAGGTGCAAATTCATGTGCATATTGTTTGAGAATGCATGAAGAAATTTCATCAGGACCTGTGGCTTTAGATGGATCTAGTTTGCTTAGTAGTGTTTCAGTGCCTTTGGCTGTAACTGTGATGTCAGGCATAGATGGATAATTTTCTGTGAGAGATGGCAGTTCTTCATTTTCACATTCAGGTGTAAATACAGAATGATATTGTTTGTTTAAAATTTCTGCTTTTTGTCTAGTGTCATCAATAAGCATACCCTCTTGTCTCAAAGGTGCAACTCCTGAGCTGTCTTTCTTGGTGTTTCATATATAATTCCAGAATTTTTTTTGTTTTTGTACTTTTTCTGAATTTTCGTCATAGCATATTATATTTTCGAGATAGTTCCAGTATGCTCTTCTAGTTTCTTTCTGGAGCCTTTGCTTAGTGTCTTTATATTGTTGTATTGTTTTTGTGTTTCTGTGTTGGTTCATTTTCTTGTACAGTTTGTTTCTTTTTCTGATCAGAGATTTTATTTCCTTGTTAATCCAGGGTAGTTTTCTTTTGGAATTATTTATCATTTTGGTTAGAATAAATTCATTCATGATGTCATGAACTTTCTGTTTAAAGTGTTCCCATAGATGGTCTATGTTTGGGTTTTGGTCTGTCATGAGGCTATTTAAGTCTATTGTCTTCAGGTTTTCACTGATTTTTTCTGTGTTTGCTTTATTATAAAGAAAAACTTTTCTTGGTGGTTTGACTACTTTTCTGGGTTTTAAGTTGGCTTCAATTCAGGCAGATTCTCAATATTATTATTGAGATCAGACTGAGAAGCGAGCGATAATTAGGCCAGTCATAACCTCAAAAGACTTTTGTTTAGATCCAAATACAATGTCTATGTAATGTTTGGAAACTCTAGGAACATGTAACTTTGTTGTTTGTTTTCCAAATTCATTTTAATTAGTGGGGTTCTTCTTCTTTCTTCCGTATTTATGTCCAGGACTGAACCACCAAGTATAAACTTGTATTAATCTTTATTTTTACTCTTTAAAATTTAAGAGTTGCACTATATGCACTTTATTTACACCCACAGTATCGAATAATTAAAAATTTCGGATAAAAGGTAAAAACTAGTGCAGTAGTATTCAATATCCTATATATATACAGTTAATGGGTTGCTGAGAAGTTCAGCCTTTAAAATCTAAAAAAAAAGGGATCCTTATGTACAAGTTCAATATATACATCTATTGTATGTGACGGTATCTTCATGGTAACTGCTGCCACCCCCCATTAATTTCGCAGTTTAAGCACAGGCAGACTAGTGTCACTTCATAGCATATACTTCTATCTATATTATTTTATATTTTTATATGTGAACATATATAAGCTTGTACATCTGCTATTCATAATCTTTCATTTTCCATACTCTGTGTACATGCATTTTGTAGCATAATTCTGTTGACTGGAGCATTATATTCTTCAATTTTGTATCAGAATCAAACAGATATCCAGAATTAGTTTTACTAATGATTGCATTGAATTAAATGTTTGTGACCATGCGTCAGTTCCAATATACGAGATGACCAATGCTTTGAATCTTGTAAATTGGTTCTTCCGTATACAGTGTAGTGCTGAGCACCTAGTCAGCATATGTTCTATGTCTTCGTCACCAACTCCACATAGTGGGCATATTGGGTCTACACGACCATTTGAGAAGCGATGTTTATCTTTTTGTACTAAATATCATATGTGCCTGTTAACATTCTGCACTTTGTTATACCTTTCCTTATATCTGCTACATTCGATGGTAATGAGGTCCAAACAGGATGTGTAGAGCCAACTTTTAGATCCATAGTATTCATGTTTCTTAATGATGTTTTATCCTGAAGCATTTTTTGTAGATTTCCAGTCCAGAATAATTTGTTACTCGTTCTTTAGTTTTATATTGTATGTTTTGTAGATCGTTGTTTGTCCTTTTTGAGGTTTGTGCTTTTTTTCTTGACCATTCATGTGTTGTCTGTTCTTCGATATTCTCGATTCCGGAGTGACATCACACAATGTAATTGACCAATCAATGATTATCAATTTTGAGATGAAGAAAATATTTGGGGTGAAGCCAAGCAAAATCCTCAGAATTCTACATAGACTCCAGTGTATATTAATTTATTCGCTATCTTCCAACAGAAGTTAAATATTTTAATTAAAATCACCTCTGGTCCTTATAGACACTAAATCAGATATTTAGCTTGATTTTCGTCAATTTATATCAGACAGGTTTATTTTGAATTAAGAAAGTAAAATTCAAATTTTCCATTGGAATCTAGGTAAAATCTAGAGGATTCCTGCTGACCTCACCCCAATGAATTATTAAATACCCGGATGTTCGCATATGAGAATATGGATTCTGATTACCCCTTTGGTATCTTCAAACTCTTCTTATGTATGATAAGACTTATAAATAAAAATCAAAATATTGCAATGCAGCAATACTTCGTTTTCATTTTTTGACCAAAATTTAATAATACCGAATAATAAAAACTGTATATATTTAGAATTTTTTTAAATTTTGATTGTGCTAATAACTTAATTGGTATAGAACAAGCTTAAGGTTAACATCTGTGAAATGTATATAACATCTTTTCCACGTAAACATTGGATAGAATAGACATGTCGTCATATGCTTGCATCCAGAGTATACTTTCGATTAGAATATACATGTAGAATACTTCAGAATTATGCAAAGAATTTTACTAAATAATTTATTACAAATAAATAATTACAAACATAGCTATTTTTACTACTCTTTATTTTTTCTTACCACATTTCTACAGTTAAGAGCAAGCTTTTGCTCACTTATGAATTTCATACAATTATTTCAATAGACATGATAGAGTTGATATGTAAATTAATTTTGACTACACCCTACAAGGGAGTTGACCAGTCCAATGAACTCTTGTTTCTTCTCTTTCTGGCATAGGTGACCTTAGCTGATGTTGGCTATCCTGTTTAGGCCCTTTGGTTTACTTGCTCTGATGTTGTCTATCCTGTTTAGACCCTTTGGTTTACTTGCTCTGATGTTGTCTATCTTGTTTAGACCCTTTGGTTTACTTGCTCTGATGTTGTCTATCCTGTTTAGGCCCTTTGGTTTACTTGCTCTGATGTTGTCTATCCTGTTTAGACCCTTTGGTTTACTTGCTCTGATGTTGTCTATCCTGTTTAGACCCTTTGGTTTACTTGCTCTGATGTTGTCTATCCTGTTTAGGCCCTTTGGTTTACTTGCTCTGATGTTGGCTATCTTGTTTAGACCCTTTGGTTTACTTGCTCTGATGTTGTCTATCCTGTTTAGGCCCTTTGGTTTACTTGCTCTAATGTTGTCTATCTTGTTTAGACCCTTTGGTTTACTTGCTCTGATGTTGTCTATCCTGTTTAGACCCTTTGGTTTACTTGCTCTGATGTTGTCTATCCTGTTTAGGCCCTTTGGTTTACTTGCTCTGATGTTGTCTATCCTGTTTAGACCCTTTGGTTTACTTGCTCTGATGTTGTCTATCTTGTTTAGGCCCTTTGGTTTACTTGCTCTGATGTTGTCTATCCTGTTTAGACCCTTTGGTTTACTTGCTCTGATGTTGTCTATCCTGTTTAGACCCTTTGGTTTACTTGCTCTGATGTTGTCTATCCTGTTTAGACCCTTTGGTTTACTTGCTCTGATGTTGTCTATCCTGTTTAGACCCTTTGGTTTACTTGCTCTGATGTTGTCTATCCTGTTTAGACCCTTTGGTTTACTTGCTCTGATGTTGTCTATCTTGTTTAGACCCTTTGGTTTACTTGCTCTGATGTTGTCTATCTTGTTTAGGCCCTTTGGTTTACTTGCTCTGATGTTGTCTATCCTGTTTAGACCCTTTGGTTTACTTGCTCTGATGTTGGCTATCCTGTTTAGACCCTTTGGTTTACTTGCTCTGATGTTGTCTATCCTGTTTAGACCCTTTGGTTTACTTGCTCTGATGTTGGCTATCCTGTTTAGGCCCTTTGGTTTACTTGCTCTGATGTTGTCTATCCTGTTTAGACCCTTTGGTTTACTTGCTCTGATGTTGGCTATCTTGTTTAGACCCTTTGGTTTACTTGCTCTGATGTTGTCTATCCTGTTTAGACCCTTTGGTTTACTTGCTCTGATGTTGGCTATCCTGTTTAGACCCTTTGGTTTACTTGCTCTGATGTTGTCTATCTTGTTTAGACCCTTTGGTTTACTTGCTCTGATGTTGTCTATCTTGTTTAGGCCCTTTGGTTTACTTGCTCTGATGTTGGCTATCCTGTTTAGACCCTTTGGTTTACTTGCTCTGATGTTGTCTATCTTGTTTAGACCCTTTGGTTTACTTGCTCTAATGTTGTCTATCTTGTTTAGACCCTTTGGTTTACTTGCTCTGATGTTGTCTATCCTGTTTAGACCCTTTGGTTTACTTGCTCTGATGTTGGCTATCCTGTTTAGACCCTTTGGTTTACTTGCTCTGATGTTGTCTATCTTGTTTAGACCCTTTGGTTTACTTGCTCTGATGTTGTCTATCTTGTTTAGACCCTTTGGTTTACTTGCTCTAATGTTGGCTATCCTGTTTAGACCCTTTGGTTTACTTGCTCTGATGTTGGCTATCCTGTTTAGACCCTTTGGTTTACTTGCTCTGATGTTGTCTATCTTGTTTAGACCCTTTGGTTTACTTGCTCTGATGTTGGCTATCCTGTTTAGGCCCTTTGGTTTACTTGCTCTGATGTTGTCTATCCTGTTTAGACCCTTTGGTTTACTTGCTCTGATGTTGGCTATCCTGTTTAGGCCCTTTGGTTTACTTGCTCTGATGTTGTCTATCCTGTTTAGACCCTTTGGTTTACTTGCTCTGATGTTGTCTATCTTGTTTAGACCCTTTGGTTTACTTGCTCTGATGTTGTCTATCTTGTTTAGACCCTTTGGTTTACTTGCTCTGATGTTGTCTATCTTGTTTAGACCCTTTGGTTTACTTGCTCTGATGTTGGCTATCCTGTTTAGGCCCTTTGGTTTACTTGCTCTGATGTTGGCTATCTTGTTTAGACCCTTTGGTTTACTTGCTCTGATGTTGTCTATCCTGTTTAGGCCCTTTGGTTTACTTGCTCTGATGTTGTCTATCTTGTTTAGACCCTTTGGTTTACTTGTTCTGATGTTGTCTATCTTGTTTAGACCCTTTGGTTTACTTGCTCTAATGTTGGCTATCCTGTTTAGACCCTTTGGTTTACTTGCTCTGATGTTGGCTATCCTGTTTAGGCCCTTTGGTTTACTTGCTCTGAGGTTGGCTATCCTGTTTAGACCCTTTGGTTTACTTGCTCTGATGTTGTCTATCCTGTTTAGACCCTTTGGTTTACTTGCTCTGATGTTGTCTATCTTGTTTAGACCCTTTGGTTTACTTGCTCTGATGTTGTCTATCCTGTTTAGACCCTTTGGTTTACTTGCTCTGATGTTGTCTATCCTGTTTAGACCCTTTGGTTTACTTGCTCTAATGTTGTCTATCTTGTTTAGACCCTTTGGTTTACTTGCTCTAATGTTGGCTATCCTGTTTAGGCCCTTTGGTTTACTTGCTCTGATGTTGGCTATCCTGTTTAGGCCCTTTGGTTTACTTGCTCTGATGTTGTCTATCTTGTTTAGACCCTTTGGTTTACTTGCTCTAATGTTGGCTATCCTGTTTAGACCCTTTGGTTTACTTGCTCTAATGTTGGCTATCCTGTTTAGGCCCTTTGGTTTACTTGCTCTGATGTTGTCTATCTTGTTTAGACCCTTTGGTTTACTTGCTCTAATGTTGGCTATCCTGTTTAGACCCTTTGGTTTACTTGCTCTGATGTTGTCTATCCTGTTTAGACCCTTTGGTTTACTTGCTCTGATGTTGGCTATCTTGTTTAGACCCTTTGGTTTACTTGCTCTGATGTTGGCTATCCTGTTTAGGCCCTTTGGTTTACTTGCTCTGATGTTGTCTATCCTGTTTAGGCCCTTTGGTTTACTTGCTCTGATGTTGTCTATCCTGTTTAGACCCTTTGGTTTACTTGCTCTGATGTTGGCTATCCTGTTTAGACCCTTTGGTTTACTTGCTCTGATGTTGGCTATCCTGTTTAGACCCTTTGGTTTACTTGCTCTGATGTTGTCTATCCTGTTTAGACCCTTTGGTTTACTTGCTCTGATGTTGTCTATCTTGTTTAGACCCTTTGGTTTACTTGCTCTGATGTTGGCTATCCTGTTTAGACCCTTTGGTTTACTTGCTCTGATGTTGGCTATCCTGTTTAGACCCTTTGGTTTACTTGCTCTGATGTTGGCTATCCTGTTTAGACCCTTTGGTTTACTTGCTCTGATGTTGTCTATCCTGTTTAGACCCTTTGGTTTACTTGCTCTGATGTTGGCTATCCTGTTTAGACCCTTTGGTTTACTTGCTCTGATGTTGTCTATCCTGTTTAGACCCTTTGGTTTACTTGCTCTGATGTTGGCTATCTTGTTTAGACCCTTTGGTTTACTTGCTCTGATGTTTAATTATAAGACCACAATTTTTTTTATGTGCATTAACTTAAGATCTATTGACGAATCCTTCTGAAATTTCAACACAATTATCCTTGGCACTGAATATAATAATGTCATGGACTTTTGTTGTATTCAGTGAGTTAAGATGAGAGATGGTTGTTTGTTTTGTTGATATATAATAATGTCATAGACTTTTGTTGTATTCAGTGAGTTAAGATGAGAGATGGTTGTTTGTTTTGTTGATATATAATAATGTCATAGACTTTTGTTGTATTCAGTGAGTTAAGATGAGAGATGGTTGTTTGTTTTGTTGATATATAATAATGTCATAGACTTTTGTTGTGTTCAGTGAGTTAAGATGAGAGATGGTTGTTTGTTTTGTTGATATATAATAATGTCATAGACTTTTGTTGTATTCAGTGAGTTAAGATGAGAGATGGTTGTTTGTTTTGTTGATATATAATAATGTCATAGACTTTTGTTGTATTCAGTGAGTTAAGATAAGATGAGAGATGGTTGTTTGTTTTGTTGATATATAATAATGTCATAGACTTTTGTTGTGTTCAGTGAGTTAAGATGAGAGATGGTTGTTTGTTTTGTTGATATATAATAATGTCATAGACTTTTGATGTGTTCAGTGAGTTAAGATGAGAGATGGTTGTTTGTTTTGTTGATATATAATAATGTCATAGACTTTTGTTGTGTTCAGTGAGTTAAGATGAGAGATGGTTGTTTGTTTTGTTGATATATAATAATGTCATAGACTTTTGTTGTATTCAGTGAGTTAAGATGAGAGATGGTTGTTTGTTTTGTTGATATATAATAATGTCATAGACTTTTGTTGTGTTCAGTGAGTTAAGATGAGAGATGGTTGTTTGTTTTGTTGATATATAATAATGTCATGGACTTTTGTTGTATTCAGTGAGTTAAGATGAGAGATGGTTGTTTGTTTTGTTGATATATAATAATGTCATAGACTTTTGTTGTATTCAGTGAGTTAAGATGAGAGATGGTTGTTTGTTTTGTTGATATATAATAATGTCATAGACTTTTGTTGTATTCAGTGAGTTAAGATGAGAGATGGTTGTTTGTTTTGTTGATATATAATAATGTCATAGACTTTTGTTGTGTTCAGTGAGTTAAGATGAGAGATGGTTGTTTGTTTTGTTGATATATAATAATGTCATAGACTTTTGTTGTGTTCAGTGAGTTAAGATGAGAGATGGTTGTTTGTTTTATTGATATATAATAATGTCATAGACTTTTGTTGTATTCAGTGAGTTAAGATGAGAGATGGTTGTTTGTTTTGTTGATATATAATAATGTCATGGACTTTTGTTGTATTCAGTGAGTTAAGATGAGAGATGGTTGTTTGTTTTGTTGATATATAATAATGTCATAGACTTTTGTTGTGTTCAGTGAGTTAAGATGAGAGATGGTTGTTTGTTTTGTTGATATATAATAATGTCATAGACTTTTGTTGTGTTCAGTGAGTTAAGATGAGAGATGGTTGTTTGTTTTGTTGATATATAATAATGTCATAGACTTTTGTTGTGTTCAGTGAGTTAAGATGAGAGATGGTTGTTTGTTTTGTTGATATATAATAATGTCATAGACTTTTGTTGTATTCAGTGAGTTAAGATGAGAGATGGTTGTTTGTTTTGTTGTATTCAGTGAGATAAGATGAGAGATGGTTGTTTGTTTTGTTGATATATAATAATGTCATGGACTTTTGTTGTATTCAGTGAGTTAAGATGAGAGATGGTTGTTTGTTTTGTTGTATTCAGTGAGATAAGATGAGAGATGGTTGTTTGTTTTGTTGATATATAATAATGTCATGGACTTTTGTTGTATTCAGTGAGTTAAGATGAGAGATGGTTGTTTGTTTTGTTGATATGTACATTTAATAATGTCATAGACTTTTGTTGTATTCAGTGAGTTAAGATGAGAGATGGTTGTTTGTTTTGTTGATATATAATAATTTCATAGACTTTTGTTGTATTCAGTGAGTTAAGATGAGAGATGGTTGTTTGTTTTGTTGATATATAATAATGTCATAGACTTTTGTTGTATTCAGTGAGTTAAGATGAGAGATGGTTGTTTGTTTTGTTGATATATAATAATGTCATGGACTTTTGTTGTATTCAGTGAGTTAAGATGAGAGATGGTTGTATGTTTTGTTGATATATACATGTAATAATGTCATAGACTTTTGTTGTATTCAGTGAGTTAAGATGAGAGATGGTTGTTTGTTTTGTTGATATATAATAATGTCATAGACTTTTGTTGTATTCAGTGAGTTAAGATGAGAGATGGTTGTTTGTTTTGTTGATATATAATAATGTCACGGACTTTTGTTGTATTCAGTAAGTTAAGATGAGAGATGGTTGTTTGTTTTGTTGATATATACATGTAATAATGTCATAGACTTTTGTTGTATTCAGTGAGTTAAGATGAGAGATGGTTGTTTGTTTTGTTGATATATAATAATGTCATAGACTTTTGTTGTGTTCAGTGAGTTAAGATGAGAGATGGTTGTTTGTTTTGTTGTATTCAGTGAGATAAGATGAGAGATGGTTGTTTGTTTTGTTGATATATAATAATGTCATAGACTTTTGTTGTATTCAGTGAGTTAAGATGAGAGATGGTTGTTTGTTTTGTTGATATATAATAATGTCATAGACTTTTGTTGTGTTCAGTGAGTTAAGATGAGAGATGGTTGTTTGTTTTGTTGATATATAATAATGTCATAGACTTTGTTGTATTCAGTGAGTTAAGATGAGAGATGGTTGTTTGTTTTGTTGATATATAATAATGTCATAGACTTTTGTTGTATTCAGTGAGTTAAGATGAGAGATGGTTGTTTGTTTTGTTGATATATAATAATGTCATAGACTTTTGTTGTGTTCAGTGAGTTAAGATGAGAGATGGTTGTTTGTTTTGTTGATATATAATAATGTCATAGACTTTTGTTGTGTTCAGTGAGTTAAGATGAGAGATGGTTGTTTGTTTTGTTGATATATAATAATGTCATAGACTTTTGTTGTGTTCAGTGAGATAAGATGAGAGATGGTTGTTTGTTTTGTTGATATATAATAATGTCATAGACTTTTGTTGTATTCAGTGAGTTAAGATGAGAGATGGTTGTTTGTTTTGTTGATATATAATAATGTCATAGACTTTTGTTGTGTTCAGTGAGTTAAGATGAGAGATGGTTGTTTGTTTTGTTGATATATAATAATGTCATAGACTTTTGTTGTATTCAGTGAGTTAAGATGAGAGATGGTTGTTTGTTTTGTTGATATATAATAATGTCATAGACTTTTGTTGTATTCAGTGAGTTAAGATGAGAGATGGTTGTTTGTTTTGTTGATATATAATAATGTCATAGACTTTTGTTGTATTCAGTGAGTTAAGATGAGAGATGGTTGTTTGTTTTGTTGATATATAATAATGTCATAGACTTTTGTTGTGTTCAGTGAGTTAAGATGAGAGATGGTTGTTTGTTTTGTTGATATATAATAATGTCATAGACTTTTGTTGTATTCAGTGAGTTAAGATGAGAGATGGTTGTTTGTTTTGTTGATATATAATAATGTCATAGACTTTTGTTGTATTCAGTGAGTTAAGATAAGAAATGGTTGTTTGTTTTGTTGATATATAATAATGTCATGGACTTTTGTTGTATTCAGTGAGTTAAGATGAGAGATGGTTGTTTGTTTTGTTGATATATAATAATGTCATAGACTTTTGTTGTATTCAGTGAGTTAAGATAAGATGAGAGATGGTTGTTTGTTTTGTTGATATATAATAATGTCATAGACTTTTGTTGTATTCAGTGAGTTAAGATGAGAGATGGTTGTTTGTTTTGTTGATATATAATAATGTCATAGACTTTTGTTGTGTTCAGTGAGTTAAGATGAGAGATGGTTGTTTGTTTTGTTGATATATAATAATGTCATAGACTTTTGTTGTATTCAGTGAGTTAAGATGAGAGATGGTTGTTTGTTTTGTTGATATATAATAATGTCCTAGACTTTTGTTGTATTCAGTGAGTTAAGATGAGAGATGGTTGTTTGTTTTGTTGATATATAATAATGTCATAGACTTTTGTTGTATTCAGTGAGTTAAGATGAGAGATGGTTGTTTGTTTTGTTGATATATAATAATGTCATAGACTTTTGTTGTGTTCAGTGAGTTAAGATGAGAGATGGTTGTTTGTTTTGTTGATATATAATAATGTCATAGACTTTTGTTGTGTTCAGTGAGTTAAGATGAGAGATGGTTGTTTGTTTTATTGATATATAATAATGTCATAGACTTTTGTTGTATTCAGTGAGTTAAGATGAGAGATGGTTGTTTGTTTTGTTGATATATAATAATGTCATGGACTTTTGTTGTATTCAGTGAGTTAAGATGAGAGATGGTTGTTTGTTTTGTTGATATATAATAATGTCATAGACTTTTGTTGTGTTCAGTGAGTTAAGATGAGAGATGGTTGTTTGTTTTGTTGATATATAATAATGTCATAGACTTTTGTTGTGTTCAGTGAGTTAAGATGAGAGATGGTTGTTTGTTTTGTTGATATATAATAATGTCATAGACTTTTGTTGTGTTCAGTGAGTTAAGATGAGAGATGGTTGTTTGTTTTGTTGATATATAATAATGTCATAGACTTTTGTTGTATTCAGTGAGTTAAGATGAGAGATGGTTGTTTGTTTTGTTGTATTCAGTGAGATAAGATGAGAGATGGTTGTTTGTTTTGTTGATATATAATAATGTCATGGACTTTTGTTGTATTCAGTGAGTTAAGATGAGAGATGGTTGTTTGTTTTGTTGTATTCAGTGAGATAAGATGAGAGATGGTTGTTTGTTTTGTTGATATATAATAATGTCATGGACTTTTGTTGTATTCAGTGAGTTAAGATGAGAGATGGTTGTTTGATTTGTTGATATGTACATTTAATAATGTCATAGACTTTTGTTGTATTCAGTGAGTTAAGATGAGAGATGGTTGTTTGTTTTGTTGATATATAATAATGTCATAGACTTTTGTTGTATTCAGTGAGTTAAGATGAGAGATGGTTGTTTGTTTTGTTGATATATAATAATGTCATAGACTTTTGTTGTATTCAGTGAGTTAAGATGAGAGATGGTTGTTTGTTTTGTTGATATATAATAATGTCATGGACTTTTGTTGTATTCAGTGAGTTAAGATGAGAGATGGTTGTATGTTTTGTTGATATATACATGTAATAATGTCATAGACTTTTGTTGTATTCAGTGAGTTAAGATGAGAGATGGTTGTTTGTTTTGTTGATATATAATAATGTCATAGACTTTTGTTGTGTTCAGTGAGTTAAGATGAGAGATGGTTGTTTGTTTTGTTGATATATAATAATGTCATAGACTTTTGTTGTGTTCAGTGAGTTAAGATGAGAGATGGTTGTTTGTTTTGTTGATATATAATAATGTCATAGACTTTTGTTGTGTTCAGTGAGATAAGATGAGAGATGGTTGTTTGTTTTGTTGATATATAATAATGTCATAGACTTTTGTTGTATTCAGTGAGTTAAGATGAGAGATGGTTGTTTGTTTTGTTGATATATAATAATGTCATAGACTTTTGTTGTGTTCAGTGAGTTAAGATGAGAGATGGTTGTTTGTTTTGTTGATATATAATAATGTCATAGACTTTTGTTGTATTCAGTGAGTTAAGATGAGAGATGGTTGTTTGTTTTGTTGATATATAATAATGTCATAGACTTTTGTTGTATTCAGTGAGTTAAGATGAGAGATGGTTGTTTGTTTTGTTGATATATAATAATGTCATAGACTTTTGTTGTATTCAGTGAGTTAAGATGAGAGATGGTTGTTTGTTTTGTTGATATATAATAATGTCATAGACTTTTGTTGTGTTCAGTGAGTTAAGATGAGAGATGGTTGTTTGTTTTGTTGATATATAATAATGTCATAGACTTTTGTTGTATTCAGTGAGTTAAGATGAGAGATGGTTGTTTGTTTTGTTGATATATAATAATGTCATAGACTTTTGTTGTATTCAGTGAGTTAAGATAAGAAATGGTTGTTTGTTTTGTTGATATATAATAATGTCATGGACTTTTGTTGTATTCAGTGAGTTAAGATGAGAGATGGTTGTTTGTTTTGTTGATATATAATAATGTCATAGACTTTTGTTGTATTCAGTGAGTTAAGATAAGATGAGAGATGGTTGTTTGTTTTGTTGATATATAATAATGTCATAGACTTTTGTTGTATTCAGTGAGTTAAGATGAGAGATGGTTGTTTGTTTTGTTGATATATAATAATGTCATAGACTTTTGTTGTGTTCAGTGAGTTAAGATGAGAGATGGTTGTTTGTTTTGTTGATATATAATAATGTCATAGACTTTTGTTGTATTCAGTGAGTTAAGATGAGAGATGGTTGTTTGTTTTGTTGATATATAATAATGTCCTAGACTTTTGTTGTATTCAGTGAGTTAAGATGAGAGATGGTTGTTTGTTTTGTTGATATATAATAATGTCATAGACTTTTGTTGTATTCAGTGAGTTAAGATGAGAGATGGTTGTTTGTTTTGTTGATATATAATAATGTCATAGACTTTTGTTGTGTTCAGTGAGTTAAGATGAGAGATGGTTGTTTGTTTTGTTGATATATAATAATGTCATAGACTTTTGTTGTGTTCAGTGAGTTAAGATGAGAGATGGTTGTTTGTTTTATTGATATATAATAATGTCATAGACTTTTGTTGTATTCAGTGAGTTAAGATGAGAGATGGTTGTTTGTTTTGTTGATATATAATAATGTCATGGACTTTTGTTGTATTCAGTGAGTTAAGATGAGAGATGGTTGTTTGTTTTGTTGATATATAATAATGTCATAGACTTTTGTTGTGTTCAGTGAGTTAAGATGAGAGATGGTTGTTTGTTTTGTTGATATATAATAATGTCATAGACTTTTGTTGTGTTCAGTGAGTTAAGATGAGAGATGGTTGTTTGTTTTGTTGATATATAATAATGTCATAGACTTTTGTTGTGTTCAGTGAGTTAAGATGAGAGATGGTTGTTTGTTTTGTTGATATATAATAATGTCATAGACTTTTGTTGTGTTCAGTGAGTTAAGATGAGAGATGGTTGTTTGTTTTGTTGTATTCAGTGAGATAAGATGAGAGATGGTTGTTTGTTTTGTTGATATATAATAATGTCATGGACTTTTGTTGTATTCAGTGAGTTAAGATGAGAGATGGTTGTTTGTTTTGTTGTATTCAGTGAGATAAGATGAGAGATGGTTGTTTGTTTTGTTGATATATAATAATGTCATGGACTTTTGTTGTATTCAGTGAGTTAAGATGAGAGATGGTTGTTTGATTTGTTGATATGTACATTTAATAATGTCATAGACTTTTGTTGTATTCAGTGAGTTAAGATGAGAGATGGTTGTTTGTTTTGTTGATATATAATAATGTCATAGACTTTTGTTGTATTCAGTGAGTTAAGATGAGAGATGGTTGTTTGTTTTGTTGATATATAATAATGTCATAGACTTTTGTTGTATTCAGTGAGTTAAGATGAGAGATGGTTGTTTGTTTTGTTGATATATACATGTAATAATGTCATAGACTTTTGTTGTATTCAGTGAGTTAAGATGAGAGATGGTTGTTTGTTTTGTTGATATATAATAATGTCATGGACTTTTGTTGTATTCAGTGAGTTAAGATGAGAGATGGTTGTTTGTTTTGTTGATATATAATAATGTCATAGACTTTTGTTGTATTCAGTGAGTTAAGATGAGAGATGGTTGTTTGTTTTGTTGATATATAATAATGTCATAGACTTTTGTTGTATTCAGTGAGTTAAGATGAGAGATGGTTGTTTGTTTTGTTGATATATAATAATGTCATGGACTTTTGTTGTATTCAGTGAGTTAAGATGAGAGATGGTTGTTTGTTTTGTTGATATGTACATTTAATAATGTCATAGACTTTTGTTGTATTCAGTGAGTTAAGATGAGAGATGGTTGTTTGTTTTGTTGATATATAATAATGTCATGGACTTTTGTTGTATTCAGTGAGTTAAGATGAGAGATGGTTGTTTGTTTTGTTGATATATACATGTAATAATGTCATGGACTTTTGTTGTATTCAGTGAGTTAAGATGAGAGATGGTTGTTTGTTTTGTTGATATATAATAATGTCATAGACTTTTGTTGTGTTCAGTGAGTTAAGATGAGAGATGGTTGTTTGTTTTGTTGTATTCAGTGAGATAAGATGAGAGATGGTTGTTTGTTTTGTTGATATATAATAATGTCATAGACTTTTGTTGTATTCAGTGAGTTAAGATGAGAGATGGTTGTTTGTTTTGTTGATATATAATAATGTCATAGACTTTTGTTGTATTCAGTGAGTTAAGATGAGAGATGGTTGTTTGTTTTGTTGATATATAATAATGTCATGGACTTTTGTTGTATTCAGTGAGTTAAGATGAGAGATGGTTGTATGTTTTGTTGATATATACATGTAATAATGTCATAGACTTTTGTTGTATTCAGTGAGTTAAGATGAGAGATGGTTGTTTGTTTTGTTGATATATAATAATGTCATAGACTTTTGTTGTGTTCAGTGAGTTAAGATGAGAGATGGTTGTTTGTTTTGTTGATATATAATAATGTCATAGACTTTTGTTGTGTTCAGTGAGTTAAGATGAGAGATGGTTGTTTGTTTTGTTGATATATAATAATGTCATAGACTTTTGTTGTGTTCAGTGAGATAAGATGAGAGATGGTTGTTTGTTTTGTTGATATATAATAATGTCATAGACTTTTGTTGTATTCAGTGAGTTAAGATGAGAGATGGTTGTTTGTTTTGTTGATATATAATAATGTCATAGACTTTTGTTGTGTTCAGTGAGTTAAGATGAGAGATGGTTGTTTGTTTTGTTGATATATAATAATGTCATAGACTTTTGTTGTATTCAGTGAGTTAAGATGAGAGATGGTTGTTTGTTTTGTTGATATATAATAATGTCATAGACTTTTGTTGTATTCAGTGAGTTAAGATGAGAGATGGTTGTTTGTTTTGTTGATATATAATAATGTCATAGACTTTTGTTGTATTCAGTGAGTTAAGATGAGAGATGGTTGTTTGTTTTGTTGATATATAATAATGTCATAGACTTTTGTTGTGTTCAGTGAGTTAAGATGAGAGATGGTTGTTTGTTTTGTTGATATATAATAATGTCATAGACTTTTGTTGTATTCAGTGAGTTAAGATGAGAGATGGTTGTTTGTTTTGTTGATATATAATAATGTCATAGACTTTTGTTGTATTCAGTGAGTTAAGATAAGAAATGGTTGTTTGTTTTGTTGATATATAATAATGTCATGGACTTTTGTTGTATTCAGTGAGTTAAGATGAGAGATGGTTGTTTGTTTTGTTGATATATAATAATGTCATAGACTTTTGTTGTATTCAGTGAGTTAAGATAAGATGAGAGATGGTTGTTTGTTTTGTTGATATATAATAATGTCATAGACTTTTGTTGTATTCAGTGAGTTAAGATGAGAGATGGTTGTTTGTTTTGTTGATATATAATAATGTCATAGACTTTTGTTGTGTTCAGTGAGTTAAGATGAGAGATGGTTGTTTGTTTTGTTGATATATAATAATGTCATAGACTTTTGTTGTATTCAGTGAGTTAAGATGAGAGATGGTTGTTTGTTTTGTTGATATATAATAATGTCCTAGACTTTTGTTGTGTTCAGTGAGTTAAGATGAGAGATGGTTGTTTGTTTTGTTGATATATAATAATGTCATAGACTTTTGTTGTATTCAGTGAGTTAAGATAAGATGAGAGATGGTTGTTTGTTTTGTTGATATATAATAATGTCATAGACTTTTGTTGTGTTCAGTGAGTTAAGATGAGAGATGGTTGTTTGTTTTGTTGATATATAATAATGTCATAGACTTTTGTTGTGTTCAGTGAGTTAAGATGAGAGATGGTTGTTTGTTTTGTTGATATATAATAATGTCATAGACTTGTTGTATTCAGTGAGTTAAGATGAGAGATGGTTGTTTGTTTTGTTGATATATAATAATGTCATAGACTTTTGTTGTATTCAGTGAGTTAAGATGAGAGATGGTTGTTTGTTTTGTTGATATATAATAATGTCATAGACTTTTGTTGTATTCAGTGAGTTAAGATGAGAGATGGTTGTTTGTTTTATTGATATATAATAATGTCATAGACTTTTGTTGTGTTCAGTGAGTTAAGATGAGAGATGGTTGTTTGTTTTGTTGATATATAATAATGTCATAGACTTTTGTTGTATTCAGTGAGTTAAGATGAGAAATGGTTGTTTGTTTTGTTGATATATAATAATGTCATGGACTTTTGTTGTATTCAGTGAGTTAAGATGAGAGATGGTTGTTTGTTTTGTTGATATATAATAATGTCATAGACTTTTGTTGTATTCAGTGAGTTAAGATGAGAGATGGTTGTTTGTTTTGTTGATATATAATAATGTCATAGACTTTTGTTGTGTTCAGTGAGTTAAGATGAGAGATGGTTGTTTGTTTTGTTGATATATAATAATGTCATAGACTTTTGTTGTATTCAGTGAGTTAAGATGAGAAATGGTTGTTTGTTTTGTTGATATATAATAATGTCATAGACTTTTGTTGTATTCAGTGAGTTAAGATAAGATGAGAGATGGTTGTTTGTTTTGTTGATATATAATAATGTCATAGACTTTTGTTGTGTTCAGTGAGTTAAGATGAGAGATGGTTGTTTGTTTTGTTGATATATAATAATGTCATAGACCTTTGTTGTATTCAGTGAGTTAAGATGAGAGATGGTTGTTTGTTTTGTTGATATATAATAATGTCATAGACTTTTGTTGTATTCAGTGAGTTAAGGTGAGAGATGGTTGTTTGTTTTGTTGATATATAATAATGTCATAGACTTTTGTTGTATTCAGTGAGTTAAGATGAGAGATGGTTGTTTGTTTTGTTGATATATAATAATGTCATGGACTTTTGTTGTGTTCAGTGAGTTAAGATGAGAGATGGTTGTTTGTTTTGTTGATATATAATAATGTCATAGACTTTTGTTGTATTCAGTGAGTTAAGATAAGAAATGGTTGTTTGTTTTGTTGATATATAATAATGTCATGGACTTTTGTTGTATTCAGTGAGTTAAGATGAGAGATGGTTGTTTGTTTTGTTGATATATAATAATGTCATAGACTTTTGTTGTATTCAGTGAGTTAAGATAAGATGAGAGATGGTTGTTTGTTTTGTTGATATATAATAATGTCATAGACTTTTGTTGTATTCAGTGAGTTAAGATAAGAAATGGTTGTTTGTTTTGTTGATATATAATAATGTCATGGACTTTTGTTGTATTCAGTGAGTTAAGATGAGAGATGGTTGTTTGTTTTGTTGATATATAATAATGTCATAGACTTTTGTTGTATTCAGTGAGTTAAGATAAGATGAGAGATGGTTGTTTGTTTTGTTGATATATAATAATGTCATAGACTTTTGTTGTATTCAGTGAGTTAAGATGAGAGATGGTTGTTTGTTTTGTTGATATATAATAATGTCATAGACTTTTGTTGTGTTCAGTGAGTTAAGATGAGAGATGGTTGTTTGTTTTGTTGATATATAATAATGTCATAGACTTTTGTTGTATTCAGTGAGTTAAGATGAGAGATGGTTGTTTGTTTTGTTGATATATAATAATGTCCTAGACTTTTGTTGTGTTCAGTGAGTTAAGATGAGAGATGGTTGTTTGTTTTGTTGATATATAATAATGTCATAGACTTTTGTTGTATTCAGTGAGTTAAGATAAGATGAGAGATGGTTGTTTGTTTTGTTGATATATAATAATGTCATAGACTTTTGTTGTGTTCAGTGAGTTAAGATGAGAGATGGTTGTTTGTTTTGTTGATATATAATAATGTCATAGACTTTTGTTGTGTTCAGTGAGTTAAGATGAGAGATGGTTGTTTGTTTTGCTGTATTCAGTGAGTTAAGATGAGAGATGGTTGTTTGTTTTGTTGATATATAATAATGTCATGGACTTTTGTTGTATTCAGTGAGTTAAGATGAGAGATGGTTGTTTGTTTTGTTGATATATAATAATGTCATAGACTTTTGTTGTATTCAGTGAGTTAAGATGAGAGATGGTTGTTTGTTTTGTTGATATATAATAATGTCATAGACTTTTGTTGTGTTCAGTGAGTTAAGATGAGAGATGGTTGTTTGTTTTGTTGATATATAATAATGTCATAGACTTTTGTTGTATTCAGTGAGTTAAGATGAGAAATGGTTGTTTGTTTTGTTGATATATAATAATGTCATGGACTTTTGTTGTATTCAGTGAGTAGAGATGAGAGATGGTTGTTTGTTTTGTTGATATATAATAATGTCATAGACTTTTGTTGTATTCAGTGAGTTAAGATGAGAGATGGTTGTTTGTTTTGTTGATATATAATAATGTCATAGACTTTTGTTGTGTTCAGTGAGTTAAGATGAGAGATGGTTGTTTGTTTTGTTGATATATAATAATGTCATAGACTTTTGTTGTATTCAGTGAGTTAAGATGAGAAATGGTTGTTTGTTTTGTTGATATATAATAATGTCATAGACTTTTGTTGTATTCAGTGAGTTAAGATAAGATGAGAGATGGTTGTTTGTTTTGTTGATATATAATAATGTCATAGACTTTTGTTGTGTTCAGTGAGTTAAGATGAGAGATGGTTGTTTGTTTTGTTGATATATAATAATGTCATAGACCTTTGTTGTATTCAGTGAGTTAAGATGAGAGATGGTTGTTTGTTTTGTTGATATATAATAATGTCATAGACTTTTGTTGTATTCAGTGAGTTAAGGTGAGAGATGGTTGTTTGTTTTGTTGATATATAATAATGTCATAGACTTTTGTTGTATTCAGTGAGTTAAGATGAGAGATGGTTGTTTGTTTTGTTGATATATAATAATGTCATGGACTTTTGTTGTGTTCAGTGAGTTAAGATGAGAGATGGTTGTTTGTTTTGTTGATATATAATAATGTCATAGACTTTTGTTGTGTTCAGTGAGTTAAGATGAGAGATGGTTGTTTGTTTTGTTGATATATAATAATGTCATAGACTTTTGTTGTATTCAGTGAGTTAAGATAAGATGAGAGATGGTTGTTTGTTTTGTTGATATATAATAATGTCATAGACTTTTGTTGTATTCAGTGAGTTAAGATGAGAGATGGTTGTTTGTTTTGTTGATATATAATAATGTCATATACTTTTGTTGTATTCAGTGAGTTAAGATGAGAGATGGTTGTTTGTTTTGTTGATATATAATAATGTCATAGACTTTTGTTGTGTTCAGTGAGATAAGATGAGAGATGGTTGTTTGTTTTGTTGATATATAATAATGTCATAGACTTTTGTTGTATTCAGTGAGTTAAGATGAGAGATGGTTGTTTGTTTTGTTGTATTCAGTGAGTTAAGATGAGAGATGGTTGTTTGTTTTGTTGATATATAATAATGTCATAGACTTTTGTTGTATTCAGTGAGTTAAGATGAGAGATGGTTGTTTGTTTTGTTGTATTCAGTGAGTTAAGATGAGAGATGGTTGTTTGTTTTGTTGATTTATAATAATGTCATAGACTTTTGTTGTATTCAGTGAGTTAAGATGAGAGATGGTTGTTTGTTTTGTTGATATATAATAATGTCATAGACTTTTGTTGTATTCAGTGAGTTAAGATGAGAGATGGTTGTTTGTTTTGTTGATATATAATAATGTCATAGACTTTTGTTGTATTCAGTGAGTTAAGATAAGATGAGAGATGGTTGTTTGTTTTGTTGATATATACATGTAATAATGTCATGGACTTTTGTTGTATTCAGTGAGTTAAGATGAGAGATGGTTGTTTGTTTTGTTGATATATAATAATGTCATAGACTTTTGTTGTATTCAGTGAGTTAAGATGAGAGATGGTTGATTGTTTTGTTGATATATAATAATGTCATAGACTTTTGTTGTATTCAGTGAGTTAAGATGAGAGATGGTTGTTTGTTTTGTTGTATTCAGTGAGTTAAGATGAGAGATGGTTGTTTGTTTTGTTGATATATAATAATGTCATAGACTTTTGTTGTATTCAGTGAGTTAAGATGAGAGATGGTTGTTTGTTTTGTTGATATATAATAATGTCATAGACTTTTGTTGTATTCAGTGAGTTAAGATGAGAGATGGTTGTTTGTTTTGTTGATATATAATAATGTCATAGACTTTTGTTGTATTCAGTGAGTTAAGATAAGATGAGAGATGGTTGTTTGTTTTGTTGATATATACATGTAATAATGTCATGGACTTTTGTTGTATTCAGTGAGTTAAGATGAGAGATGGTTGTTTGTTTTGTTGATATATAATAATGTCATAGACTTTTGTTGTATTCAGTGAGTTAAGATGAGAGATGGTTGTTTGTTTTGTTGATATATAATAATGTCATAGACTTTTGTTGTGTTCAGTGAGTTAAGATGAGAGATGGTTGTTTGTTTTGTTGATATATAATAATGTCATAAAATTTTGTTGTATTCGGTGAGTTAAGATGAGAGATGGTTGTTTGTTTTGTTGATATATAATAATGTCATAGACTTTTGTTGTGTTCAGTGAGTTAAGATGAGAGATGGTTGTTTGTTTTGTTGATATATAATAATGTCATAGACTTTTGTTGTATTCAGTGAGTTAAGATGAGAGATGGTTGTTTGTTTTGTTGATATATAATAATGTCATAGACTTTTGTTGTATTCAGTGAGTTAAGATAAGATGAGAGATGGTTGTTTGTTTTGTTGATATATAATAATGTCATAGACTTTTGTTGTATTCAGTGAGATAAGATGAGAGATGGTTGTTTGTTTTGTTGATATATAATAATGTCATAGACTTTTGTTGTGTTCAGTGAGTTAAGATGAGAGATGGTTGTTTGTTTTGTTGATATATAATAATGTCATAGACTTTTGTTGTATTCAGTGAGTTAAGATGAGAGATGGTTGTTTGTTTTGTTGATATATAATAATGTCATAGACTTTTGTTGTGTTCAGTGAGTTAAGATTAGAGATGGTTGTTTGTTTTGTTGATATATAATAATGTCATAGACTTTTGTTGTGTTCAGTGAGTTAAGATGAGAGAGATGGTTGTTTGTTTTGTTGATATATAATAATGTCATAGATTTTTGTTGTATTCAGTGAGTTAAGATAAGATGAGAGATGGTTGTTTGTTTTGTTGATATATAATAATGTCATGGACTTTTGTTGTATTCAGTGAGTTAAGATGAGAGATGGTTGTTTGTTTTGTTGATATATAATAATGTCATAGACTTTTGTTGTATTCAGTGAGTTAAGATGAGAGATGGTTGTTTGTTTTGTTGATATATAATAATGTCATAGACTTTTGTTGTATTCAGTGAGTTAAGATGAGAGATGGTTGTTTGTTTTGTTGATATATAATAATGTCATAGACTTTTGTTGTGTTCAGTGAGTTAAGATGAGAGATGGTTGTTTGTTTTGTTGATATATAATAATGTCATAGACTTTTGTTGTATTCAGTGAGTTAAGATGAGAGATGGTTGTTTGTTTTGTTGATATATAATAATGTCATAGACTTTTGTTGTGTTCAGTGAGTTAAGATGAGAGATGGTTGTTTGTTTTGTTGATATATAATAATGTCATGGACTTTTGTTGTATTCAGTGAGATAAGATGAGAGATGGTTGTTTGTTTTGTTGATATATAATAATGTCATAGACTTTTGTTGTGTTCAGTGAGTTAAGATGAGAGATGGTTGTTTGTTTTGTTGATATATAATAATGTCATAAACTTTTGTTGTATTCAGTGAGATAAGATGAGAGATGGTTGTTTGTTTTGTTGATATATAATAATGTCATAGACTTTTGTTGTATTCAGTGAGATAAGATGAGAGATGGTTGTTTGTTTTGTTGATATATAATAATGTCATAGACTTTTGTTGTGTTCAGTGAGTTAAGATGAGAGATGGTTGTTTGTTTTGTTGATATATAATAATGTCATAGACCTTTGTTGTATTCAGTGAGATAAGATGAGAGATGGTTGTTTGTTTTGTTGTATTCAGTGAGTTAAGATGAGAGATGGTTGTTTGTTTTGTTGATATATAATAATGTCATAGACTTTTGTTGTGTTCAGTGAGTTAAGATGAGAGATGGTTGTTTGTTTTGTTGATATATAATAATGTCATAGACCTTTGTTGTATTCAGTGAGATAAGATGAGAGATGGTTGTTTGTTTTGTTGATATATAATAATGTCATAGACTTTTGTTGTATTCAGTGAGTTAAGATGAGAGATGGTTGTTTGTTTTGTTGTATTCAGTGAGATAAGATGAGAGATGGTTGTTTGTTTTGTTGATATATAATAATGTCATAGACTTTTGTTGTATTCAGGGAGATAAGATGAGAGATGGTTGTTTGTTTTGTTGATATATGATAATGTCATAGACTTTTGTTGTGTTCAGTGAGTTAAGATGAGAGATGGTTGTTTGTTTTGTTGATATATAATAATGTCATAGACTTTTGTTGTATTCAGTGAGTTAAGATGAGAGATGGTTGTTTGTTTTGTTGTATTCAGTGAGATAAGATGAGAGATGGTTGTTTGTTTTGTTGATATATAATAATGTCATAGACTTTTGTTGTATTCAGTGAGATAAGATGAGAGATGGTTGTTTGTTTTGTTGATATATAATAATGTCATAGACTTTTGTTGTATTCAGTGAGTTAAGATGAGAGATGGTTGTTTGTTTTGTTGATATATAATAATGTCATAGACTTTTGTTGTGTTCAGTAAGATAAGATGAGAGATGGTTGTTTGTTTTGTTGATATATAATAATGTCATAGACTTTTGTTGTATTCAGTGAGTTAAGATGAGAGATGGTTGTTTGTTTTGTTGATATATAATAATGTCATGGACTTTTGTTGTATTCAGTGAGATAAGATGAGAGATGGTTGTTTGTTTTGTTGATATATAATAATGTCATAGACTTTTGTTGTATTCAGTGAGTTAAGATGAGAGATGGTTGTTTGTTTTGTTGATATATAATAATGTCATAGACTTTTGTTGTGTTCAGTGAGTTAAGATGAGAGATGGTTGTTTGTTTTGTTGATATATAATAATGTCATAGACTTTTGTTGTGTTCAGTGAGTTAAGATGAGAGATGGTTGTTTGTTTTGTTGATATATAATAATGTCATGGACTTTTGTTGTATTCAGTGAGATAAGATGAGAGATGGTTGTTTGTTTTGTTGATATATAATAATGTCATAGACTTTTGTTGTATTCAGTGAGTTAAGATGAGAGATGGTTGTTTGTTTTGTTGATATATAATAATGTCATAGACTTTTGTTGTGTTCAGTGAGTTAAGATGAGAGATGGTTGTTTGTTTTGTTGATATATAATAATGTCATGGACTTTTGTTGTATTCAGTGAGTTAAGATGAGAGATGGTTGTTTGTTTTGTTGATATATAATAATGTCATAGACTTTTGTTGTATTCAGTGAGTTAAGATGAGAGATGGTTGTTTGTTTTGTTGATATATAATAATGTCATAGACTTTTGTTGTATTCAGTGAGTTAAGATGAGAGATGGTTGTTTGTTTTGTTGATATATAATAATGTCATGGACTTTTGTTGTATTCAGTGAGTTAAGATGAGAGATGGTTGTTTGTTTTGTTGATATATAATAATGTCATAGACTTTTGTTGTATTCAGTGAGTTAAGATGAGAGATGGTTGTTTGTTTTGTTGATATATAATAATGTCATGGACTTTTGTTGTATTCAGTGAGATAAGATGAGAGATGGTTGTTTGTTTTGTTGATATATAATAATGTCATGGACTTTTGTTGTATTCAGTGAGATAAGATGAGAGATGGTTGTTTGTTTTGTTGATATATAATAATGTCATAGACTTTTGTTGTATTCAGTGAGTTAAGATGAGAGATGGTTGTTTGTTTTGTTGATATATAATAATGTCATAGACTTTTGTTGTGATCAGTGAGTTAAGATAAGATGAGAGATGGTTGTTTGTTTTGTTGATATATAATAATGTCATAGACTTTTGTTGTATTCAGTGAGTTAAGATGAGAGATGGTTGTTTGTTTTGTTGATATATAATAATGTCATAGACCTTTGTTGTATTCAGTGAGATAAGATGAGAGATGGTTGTTTGTTTTGTTGTATTCAGTGAGTTAAGATGAGAGATGGTTGTTTGTTTTGTTGATATATAATAATGTCATAGACTTTTGTTGTGTTCAGTGAGTTAAGATGAGAGATGGTTGTTTGTTTTGTTGATATATAATAATGTCATAGACCTTTGTTGTATTCAGTGAGATAAGATGAGAGATGGTTGTTTGTTTTGTTGATATATAATAATGTCATAGACTTTTGTTGTATTCAGTGAGTTAAGATGAGAGATGGTTGTTTGTTTTGTTGTATTCAGTGAGATAAGATGAGAGATGGTTGTTTGTTTTGTTGATATATAATAATGTCATAGACTTTAGTTGTATTCAGGGAGATAAGATGAGAGATGGTTGTTTGTTTTGTTGATATATGATAATGTCATAGACTTTTGTTGTGTTCAGTGAGTTAAGATGAGAGATGGTTGTTTGTTTTGTTGATATATAATAATGTCATAGACTTTTGTTGTATTCAGTGAGTTAAGATGAGAGATGGTTGTTTGTTTTGTTGTATTCAGTGAGATAAGATGAGAGATGGTTGTTTGTTTTGTTGATATATAATAATGTCATAGACTTTTGTTGTATTCAGTGAGATAAGATGAGAGATGGTTGTTTGTTTTGTTGATATATAATAATGTCATAGACTTTTGTTGTATTCAGTGAGTTAAGATGAGAGATGGTTGTTTGTTTTGTTGATATATAATAATGTCATAGACTTTTGTTGTGTTCAGTAAGATAAGATGAGAGATGGTTGTTTGTTTTGTTGATATATAATAATGTCATAGACTTTTGTTGTATTCAGTGAGTTAAGATGAGAGATGGTTGTTTGTTTTGTTGATATATAATAATGTCATGGACTTTTGTTGTATTCAGTGAGATAAGATGAGAGATGGTTGTTTGTTTTGTTGATATATAATAATGTCATAGACTTTTGTTGTATTCAGTGAGTTAAGATGAGAGATGGTTGTTTGTTTTGTTGATATATAATAATGTCATAGACTTTTGTTGTGTTCAGTGAGTTAAGATGAGAGATGGTTGTTTGTTTTGTTGATATATAATAATGTCATAGACTTTTGTTGTGTTCAGTGAGTTAAGATGAGAGATGGTTGTTTGTTTTGTTGATATATAATAATGTCATGGACTTTTGTTGTATTCAGTGAGATAAGATGAGAGATGGTTGTTTGTTTTGTTGATATATAATAATGTCATAGACTTTTGTTGTATTCAGTGAGTTAAGATGAGAGATGGTTGTTTGTTTTGTTGATATATAATAATGTCATAGACTTTTGTTGTGTTCAGTGAGTTAAGATGAGAGATGGTTGTTTGTTTTGTTGATATATAATAATGTCATGGACTTTTGTTGTATTCAGTGAGTTAAGATGAGAGATGGTTGTTTGTTTTGTTGATATATAATAATGTCATAGACTTTTGTTGTATTCAGTGAGTTAAGATGAGAGATGGTTGTTTGTTTTGTTGATATATAATAATGTCATAGACTTTTGTTGTATTCAGTGAGTTAAGATGAGAGATGGTTGTTTGTTTTGTTGATATATAATAATGTCATGGACTTTTGTTGTATTCAGTGAGTTAAGATGAGAGATGGTTGTTTGTTTTGTTGATATATAATAATGTCATAGACTTTTGTTGTATTCAGTGAGTTAAGATGAGAGATGGTTGTTTGTTTTGTTGATATATAATAATGTCATGGACTTTTGTTGTATTCAGTGAGATAAGATGAGAGATGGTTGTTTGTTTTGTTGATATATAATAATGTCATGGACTTTTGTTGTATTCAGTGAGATAAGATGAGAGATGGTTGTTTGTTTTGTTGATATATAATAATGTCATAGACTTTTGTTGTATTCAGTGAGTTAAGATGAGAGATGGTTGTTTGTTTTGTTGATATATAATAATGTCATAGACTTTTGTTGTGATCAGTGAGTTAAGATAAGATGAGAGATGGTTGTTTGTTTTGTTGATATATAATAATGTCATAGACTTTTGTTGTATTCAGTGAGTTAAGATGAGAGATGGTTGTTTGTTTTGTTGATATATAATAATGTCATAGACTTTTGTTGTATTCAGTGAGTTAAGATGAGAGATGGTTGTTTGTTTTGTTGATATATAATAATGTCATAGACTTTTGTTGTGTTCAGTGAGTTAAGATGAGAGATGGTTGTTTGTTTTGTTGATATATTAGTGGAATTATTGATCATCACTGTTTAAACTTTCTTTTTCATAAAACTATAACTTGTAGTTGTTGAGATTTTATGGTAATTATATGATACTGTTAATAGTTTGTTTTGTTGATTGTGCAACGCAGACCCAATTTGACAGATTTATTTGTTTACAAAGTACGAAAGATATCAGAATGTTTGAAACATGATGTGTTTTACTACTTCATGTAATTGTTCGTATAAATTATGCTTTATACATCTACCGGTACATCAAATATGCAGGCTATATTTATGAAAGCAATTTTTGTTTGAATATTTACAGGATTGAAAGCAGATTTAGTAGAAAAACTCCACCAATATTATGTCCAGGTATGTACATGTTTTAATTAACAGATAATTAGTATACACATTTCTCTGATTCTTTTGTTATACACACAGAGTAAATCATTGTTAAGGTAAAATATATTTAGGTTAAGAATATCTCAACAATCCACAAAAATAATTAAAAATTTCTAATTCATTTAAAGATAAAACTTTTTAAATTTTAAATATTTATTGAAAAGTTTTTGCCGCTTAACATAATCGGCCGTATATTACCCACATTTGTGCATTATCCACACCCCATTTGGCTCCCAAATCTTAGGAGAAAAAAACCTAGTTCTGGTATATAATTTGCATCAACTTTTGATCCATTCATGTGGAGGACAAATGTGTTAATAAAGCTTGAAATATGGCAAGAAAAATGTGTAATGCAATGAAAGACCTGTTCAATTATCTGTAAATATTTCTATCCTTTGTGGGTAACATTTAGAAAAAAGAATAACTATATTGAAAGATCTGTTTTTTTAATTTCTTTCAACAACTCAATTTATTGTTATTTAAATATAAAATATAAAAATCACAAACGTTTTCAACTTCAATCACTTGTGCATGCTGATAGCCTTGTCACACATTAATCAGCACATGTTTACCTGGATCTGTTACTGGTAGCCTTGTCACACATTAATCAGCCCATGTTTACCTGGATCTGTTACTGGTAGCCTTGTCACACATTAATCAGCCCATGTTTACCTGGATCTGTTACTGGTAGCCTTGTCACACATTAATCAGCCCATGTTTACCTGGATCTGTTACTGGTAGCCTTGTCACACATTAATCAGCCCATGTTTACCTGGATCTGTTACTGGTAGCCTTGTCACACATTAAACAGCCCATGTTTACCTGGATCTGTTACTGGTAGCCTTGTCACACATTAATCAGCCCATGTTTATCTGGATCTGTTACTGGTAGCCTTGTCACACATTAAACAGCCCATGTTTACCTGGATCTGTTACTGGTAGCCTTGTCACACATTAATCAGCCCATGTTTACCTGGATCTGTTACTGGTAGCCTTGTCACACATTAATCAGCCCATGTTTACCTGGATCTGTTACTGGTAGCCTTGTCACACATTAAACAGCCCATGTTTACCTGGATCTGTTACTGGTAGCCTTGTCACACATTAATCAGCCCATGTTTACCTGCATCTGTTACTGGTAGCCTTGTCACACATTAAACAGCCCATGTTTACCTGGATCTGTTACTGGTAGCCTTGTCACACATTAATCAGCCCATGTTTACCTGGATCTGTTTGTAAAAATACAGTGATTTATTTAAAAAATTGAAAGATTAAAACAGCATTTGCTATAGTAAGCAATTCTAACTATAAATAACTAAATAAACAAAAAACAAAACAATGATAAATCTATTTTTATCACATGTACAACTGACCTGTAAAAAACAAAGAGTCATACACAATGATGCATCGTGGCTTCATTTAATATGAAAAATCTATTATTATGTATTAGTAACAGGTAGGGACTTTGTAAGCATGCACTTTTAGGGGTGGGGGTTTAAGGAAACATAAATATTGTCAGTAGATTGTGCATATATTGGCTTCAAATGCTAGAGGCACAGTGGCAACAATCGCTGAATCAGCTGGGCAAAACACTAACAAAAATAAAATGTAACGAGGCACAGTGGCAACAATCACTGAATCAGCTGGGCAAAACACTAACAAAAATAAAATGTAGCGAGGCACAGTGGCAACAATCACTGAATCAGCTGGGAAAAACACTAACAAAAATAAAATGTAACGAGACACAGTGGCAATAATCACTGAATCAGCTGGGCAAAACACTAACAAAAATAAAATGTAACGAGGCACAGTGGCAACAATCACTGAATCAGCTGGGCAAAACACTAACAAAAATAAAATGTAACGAGGCACAGTGGCAACAATCACTGAATCAGCTGGGCAAAACACTAACAAAAATAAAATGTAAAGAGGCAGAGTGGCAACAATCACTGAATCAGCTGGGCAAAACACTAACAAAAATAAAATGTAACGAGGCACAGTGGCAACAATCACTGAATCAGCTGGGCAAAACACTAACAAAAATAAAATGTAACGAGGCACAGTGGCAACAATCACTGAATCAGCTGGGCAAAACACTAACAAAAATAAAATGTAACGAGGCACAGTGGCAACAATCACTGAATCAGCTGGGCAAAACACTAACAAAAATCAAATGTAACGAGGCACAGTGGCAACAATCACTGAATCAGCTGGGCAAAACACTAACAAAAATAAAATGTAACGAGGCACAGTGGCAACAATCACTCAATCAGCTGGGCAAAACACTAACAAAAATAAAATGTAACGAGACACAGTGGCAATAATCACTGAATCAGCTGGGCAAAACACTAACAAAAATAAAATGTAACGAGGCACAGTGGCAACAATCACTGAATCAGCTGGGCAAAACACTAACAAAAATAAAATGTAACGAGGCACAGTGGCAACAATCACTGAATCAGCTGGGCAAAACACTAACAAAAATAAAATGTAATGAGGCACAGTGGCAACAATCACTGAATCAGCTGGGCAAAACACTAACAAAAATAAAATGTAACGAGGCACAGTGGCAACAATCACTGAATCAGCTGGGCAAAACACTAACAAAAATAAAATGTAACGAGGCACAGTGGCAACAATCACTGAATCAGCTGGGCAAAACACTAACAAAAATAAAATGTAACGAGGCACAGTGGCAACAATCACTCAATCAGCTGGGCAAAACACTAACAAAAATAAAATGTAACGAGGCACAGTGGCAACAATCACTGAATCAGCTGGGCAAAACACTAACAAAAATAAAATGTAACGAGGCACAGTGGCAACAATCACTCAATCAGCTGGGCAAAACACTAACAAAAATAAAATGTAAAGAGGCACAGTGGCAACAATCACTGAATCAGCTGGGAAAAACACTAACAAAAATAAAATGTAACGAGGCACAGTGGCAACAATCACTGAATCAGCTGGGCAAAACACTAACAAAAATAAAATGTAACGAGGCACAGTGGCAACAATCACTGAATCAGCTGGGCAAAACACTAACAAAAATAAAATGTAACGAGGCACAGTGGCAACAATCACTGAATCAGCTGGGCAAAACACTAACAAAAATAAAATGTAACGAGGCACAGTGGCAACAATCACTCAATCAGCTGGGCAAAACACTAACAAAAATAAAATGTAACGAGGCACAGTGGCAACAATCACTGAATCAGCTGGGCAAAACACTAACAAAAATAAAATGTAACGAGGCACAGTGGCAACAATCACTCAATCAGCTGGGCAAAACACTAACAAAAATAAAATGTAAAGAGGCACAGTGGCAACAATCACTGAATCAGCTGGGCAAAACACTAACAAAAATAAAATGTAACGAGGCACAGTGGCAACAATCACTGAATCAGCTGGGCAAAACAGAAATGAAATGTAACACTGTTGAAATATTTATATATTTATTTTATTAATATAAAACTAACAACAAAAACAAAAATGTTCATACATAGAGATATAACAATGAAATTGTTCCAAAATTGATACAAGTCAGATTGGATATGCACTCGAGTTTCCGATTCAATATCTTCTGAAATATCTGATATCTTGGAAGATAGTTTTTCAGGGCCTATCATTGTATATAATCCTACCCCACATTCCCGAAAATACCTTTAAAGATAAATTTCTGCGGATAATACAAGTCCGTTTACACTAATAAAATGTTGATAATTGTCAACCAAGGATATCTATGCCTTAAATTCCTTTTTTTCCCAGTTAATTAATATCCATGCCTTAAATTATTTTTTTCCCCAGTTAATTGATATCCATGTCTTAAATTATTTTTTTCCCCAGTTAATTGATATCCATGCCTTAAATTAGTTTTTTCCCCAGTTAATTGATATCCATGCCTTAAATTAGTTTTTTCCCCAGTTAATTGATATCCATGCCTTAAATTAGTTTTTTCCCCAGTTAATTGATATCCATGCCTTAAATTAGTTTTTTCCCCAGTTAATTGATATCCATGCCTTAAATTAGTTTTTTCCCCAGTTAATTGATATCCATGCCTTAAATTCTTTTGCTTTATTAATTGATAATTTATTAGAAGGTAAGAAAGACAAATCTGTTGAACGATGACAATATTAATTGTTACAAATGGTGTTATTTTAGGAGGCAGCCTCACAGGAAGATGAAGAAGATGGGGTACCAATGCAGGAGGATGGTATGTTATTTATCACTTTATTTATTGTCAAGGAATAATTCATATTTTGTATACCACATTTTTAAAGAATTAAATGTTTTATTCTGTTTGTACAGGAAATTCATCCTACATTTTTAATAGGAAGTCCTTAAAGCTTTGCATGTTTGCTGATTTTTTTTGTAAATTTTGTAAATTTGTAAATTTGCATACTGCTTTAGGAATTCCTAAAAACTTTGTTTTTATACACAAATGTATCTTAAGAAGAAAACCCTTAGAAATAAGATACATTAATATGGAATTAATTAATTTATATAATTTGATACCGTCACAATATAGTTAAAGTTGGCGTTAACCACCAATCAATCAAGCGTTTTGTTTAAGAAGAGTTTGAAGATGCCAAAGGGATAATCTGAATCTGTATATGAAAGAAGAACACACAACACAATGGTTAAAGAAAAAGTACAAAAGGACAAACAAGGATTTACAAAACATACACATAAAACTAAAGATCAAGTAATACGAACCCCACTAAAAACCGGGGATGAACTCAGGTGCTCCGGAAGGGTAAGCAGTTCCTGTTCCACTAGTGGCACCCATTGTGTTAATCTAGTTACAAACCCGGTGATCAGTTATGAATGAGGAAAGGACAGGGAAGTGTTTACTTTAATGTTTGTCACAAGTCACAATAACTTTTACTACTGTTATTATTAATCAATTAATTTTTGTCACTTTGGTAAAGAATACTAGAAAGGTAATACAAGATTAATTAATTAAGGAATATTTTAAATTTTTGAACAGGTTATACGATATAACCTGTTTTGGGGCAGTTTACACTTAATAAACCGCAAAGCAGTTTATGAAAAGCATAAACTGTTCCAAACCAGGTTATACAAGTATAATCTGATCAAACATTTCAAATAATCCTTATAATTTAATTTTTACAACAAAATTTAATGATTCATCGATTTTAATTACGATTATTTCATGGGACTATTTGAATTTGTCTTTGGCGTATGAATACGTTGGTAATGTCAACCCAGATTATCAAGTGTAACCAAAATTTCTCCAGGCGGATCAGCCAATCAGATTGCAGTATTCACATCAAATTAAATTATTATAGGATTAAACACATTTTTTCCGGAGTTTATTGATGTATAACCTGGACCAATTCACTCACAAACAAATAAAAGTCCTTCGGACTTTTTATGAAAGTTTGTGAGTGACTTGGTCCAGGTTATACAACAATAAACTCCGGAAAAAATGCATTTAATCCTTATAATTCTGTAACTAAGTATATTTTTTTTTCATTTGTTTTGAAAATTTACCTTTGGGGATCCCCAGTACGCACACATACATTCCATCGATGTGTGTCAGTCATGAATAACAAAATGAACTAACCTTGTTTAAGTTGTTTTCCTACATTGATAACTAGACAGTGATGTAATTAAGTTACTGATATTTTCCAATTTTATGGCATTTTGCATTTAGCTACTCAAACAAGTAAAATGCTCACAAAATCGTAAAATATATCAGTAACCAGCTTGTGTCAATCAGCAACAGCGTCCCTTGTAAACAACGTCACAGGATGACGATATATTACAAAAGTCAAAGTCGATAGATGGTTGTCTTAAGTATTTTTACCGGAATTTTTTTGTACAAGCTTTTTTTTTTCATTGGCATTTATTTTTTTATTTCATATCTAATAATAATGGTTGATTATTAACAATAAACATTGTTTCTTTTATCTTTTTTTATTATCGGGAATCCAAGCGGCCATTTTGTTTACATTACGAAAAAAGTAGTCCGGTGAACATCGTCGTCTATCGAAAAATAAACTGACAAAAACCCCGCCTCCATAAGCTCTTATAC